>CANNZV010000085.1:0-506801 GCA_947561585.1 Caprella mutica | reverse complement strand
CACAGTGACTCTTTTCTCTGATAGTACATCATCACAGTGACTCTTTTCTCTGATAGTACATCATCACAGTGACTCTTTTCTCTGATAGTACATCATCACAGTGACTCTTTTCTCTGATAGTACATCATCACAATGACTCTTTTCTCTGATAGTACATCATCACAGTGACTCTTTTCTCTGATAGTACATCATCACAGTGACTCTTTTCTCTGATAGTACATCACCACAGTGACTCTTTTCTCTGATAGTACATCATCACAGGGACTCTTTTCTCTGATAGTACATCATCACAGTGCCTTTATTCTCTGATAGTACATCATCACAGGGACTCTTTTCTCTGATAGTACATCATCACAGTGACTCTTTTCTCTGATAGTACATCATCACAGTGACTCTTTTCTCTGATAGTACATCATCACAGTGACTCTTTTCTCTGATAGTACTTCATCACAGTGACTCTTTTCTCTGATAGTACTTCATCACAGTGACTCTTTTCTCTGATAGTACATCATCACAGTGACTCTTTTCTCTGACAGTACATCATCACAGTGACTCTTTTCTCTGATAGTACATCGTCACAGTGACTCTTTTCTCTGATAGTACATCATCACAGTGACTCTTTTCTCTGATAGTACATCATCACAGTGACTCTTTTCTCTGATAGTACATCATCACAGTGACTCTTTTCTTTGATAGTACATCATCACAGTGACTCTTTTCTCTGATAGTACATCATCACAGTGACTCTTTTCTCTGATAGTACATCATCACAGTGACTCTTTTCTCTGATAGTACATCATCACAGCGACTCTTTTCTCTGATAGTACATCACCACAGTGACTCTTTTCTCTGATAGTACATCATCACAGGGACTCTTTTCTCTGATAGTACATCATCACAGTGCCTTTATTCTCTGATAGTACATCATCACAGGGACTCTTTTCTCTGATAGTACATCATCACAGTGACTCTTTTCTCTGATAGTACATCATCACAGTGCCTTTATTCTCTGATAGTACATCATCACAGGGACTCTTTTCTCTGATAGTACATCATCACAGTGACTCTTTTCTCTGATAGTACATCATCACAGTAACTCTTTTCTCTGATAGTACATCATCACAGTGACTCTTTTGTCTGATAGTACATCATTACAGGGACTCTTTTCTCTGATAGTACATCATCACAGTAACTCTTTTCTCTGATAGTACATCATCACAGTGACTCTTTTCTCTGATAGTACATCATCACAGTGACTCTTTTCTCTGATAGTACATCATCACAGTGACTCTTTTCTCTGATAGTACATCATCACAGGGACTCTTTTCTCTGATAGTACATCATCACAGTAACTCTTTTCTCTGATAGTACATCATCACAGTGACTCTTTTCTCTGATAGTACATCATCACAGTGCCTTTATTCTCTGATAGTACATCATCACAGGGACTCTTTTCTCTGATAGTACATCATCACAGTGACTCTTCTCTCTGATAGTACATCATCACAGTAACTCTTTTCTCTGATAGTACATCATCACAGTGACTCTTTTCTCTGATAGTACATCATCACAGTGACTCTTTTCTCTGATAGTACATCATCACAGTGACTCTTTTCTCTGATAGTACACCATCACAGTGACTCTTTTCTCTGATAGTACATCATCACAGTGACTCTTTTCTCTGATAGTACACCATCACAGTGACTCTTTTCTCTGATAGTACATCATCACAGTGACTCTTTTCTCTGATAGTACATCATCACAGTGACTCTTTTCTCTGATAGTACACCATCACAGTGACTCTTTTCTCTGATAGTACATCATCACAGTGACTCTTTTCTCTGATAGTACATCATCACAGTGACTCTTTTCTCTGTTAGTACACCATCACAGTGACTCTTTTCTCTGATAGTACATCATCACAGTGACTCTTTTCTCTGATAGTACATCATCACAGTGACTCTTTTCTCTGATAGTACATCATCACAGTGACTCTTTTCTCTGATAGTACATCATCACAGTGACTCTTTTCTCTGATAGTACATCATCACAGTGACTCTTTTCTCTGATAGTACATAATCACAGTGACTCTTTTCTCTGATAGTACATCATCACAGGGACTCTTTTCTCTGATAGTACACCATCACAGTGACTCTTTTCTCTGTTAGTACATCATCACAGTGAATCTTTTCTCTGATAGTACATCATCACAGTGACTCTTTTCTCTGATAGTACATCATCACAGTGACTCTTTTCTCTGATAGTACATCATCACAGTGACTCTTTTCTCTGATAGTACACCATCACAGTGACTCTTTTCTCTGATAGTACATCATCACAGTGACTCTTTTCTCTGATAGTACATCATCACAGTGACTTTTTTCTCTGATAGTACACCATCACAGTGACTCTTTTCTCTGATAGTACATCATCACAGTGACTCTTTTCTCTGATAGTACACCATCACAGTGACTCTTTTCTCTGATAGTACATCATCACAGTGACTCTTTTCTCTGATAGTACATCATCACAGTGACTCTTTTCTCTGATAGTACACCATCACAGTGACTCTTTTCTCTGATAGTACATCATCACAGTGACTCTTTTCTCTGATAGTACATCATCACAGTGACTCTTTTCTCTGATAGTACACCATCTCAGTGACTCTTTTCTCTGATAGTACATCATCACAGTGACTCTTTTCTCTGATAGTACATCATCACAGTGACTCTTTTCTCTGATAGTACATCATCACAGTGACTCTTTTCTCTGATAGTACATCATCACAGTGACTCTTTTCTCTGATAGTACATCATCACAGTGACTCTTTTCTCTGATAGTACACCATCACAGTGACTCTTTTCTCTGATAGTACATCATCACAGTGACTCTTTTCTCTGATAGTACATCATCACAGTGACTCTTTTCTCTGATAGTACATCATCACAGTGACTCTTTTCTCTGATAATACATCATCACAGTGACTCTTTTCTCTGATAGTACATCATCACAGTGACTCTTTTCTCTGATAGTACACCATCACAGTGACTCTTTTCTCTGATAGTACATCATCACAGTGACTCTTTTCTCTGATAGTACATCATCACAGTGACTCTTTTCTCTGATAGTACATCCTTATAAGATTCCTTTCTCCAATACCTCCATAATCTGAAATTTTTAGTTCCTACCCTAGAAATATAATATATGTTCCTTTTTTTCCCACTCAGGTGTGTTGACTACTTCTCGGACTACCGAAGTTGTCTCTTCAAAGGATATGGAGTTCTCCCTTCACCTCCCCTTCGAGTCCGGGTCACTAATATCCACACCGACAATGCCCTTCTCTCCTGGTCACCACCAACCAACAACAGCAAGAGTGTAACCTCTTATCACTCCTACTACAGACCAATTAACGCGTCAAGAAAATGCCTTAAAGAGTGGTCAGTAGAACTAATAGCAATTCCTATTTGTTTGATTATTTCAATCCGTTACAAAATTTAGTATAAAATCTCTTCTATTACTTGTTTGACATTCTATTTGTAATCCAAATTCAGGGAGAATTCTGTTGGTTCCTCTTCCTACAAGGGGATCTACTCCCCAAACTCCCCGTTCGTTTTGGAGTCGCTTTGCTCGGACACAGAGTTTGAGGTGTACATCCAGGCCTTCAATAGTCACGGTGCCAGTGACCCTTCTGTGCGTTTGCTGTTCAACACCCTGCCTCTACCTGAGGAGAAGATACCCTACAGCTACAACATAACTGAGTGCTGCGAAAAGATCAGTGTAAGTCCAGGCTGTATGCCCCTGTGCAGCTACAACGCTAGGATGAGTCACTACACCACACTGTCGAAAAACTGCGCTGCTGATCTGAGTGGTATTCTCAAGTGTGGAGTTGGTGGCCGAAATCACGCCTCGTGCTGCAAGAGGCGAGGCGTGCCCACCAACTGCCTGCCTGTCTGTACGGGTACTTACGTACCTGACGATGCTCTGCAGAACAAGTGTCACCTCTATATCGGGAACATTGTGCTATGTCTTGAAGATGGTGAATACTCTATTATATTATTAGCGATAGAACTTTTTCAGTCTTTATTATAAATCTAATATTAAGCTTTGAATCTCTAGGCAAAATGAGAACACTTTCTGTTCAATATATTCAATAAAAAACCATATACATTTACGATACAATAGTCTTAACTCGCGCATTAGGATTTTGTGTAGGATTAAACAAATTGATTTCTTCCTCAGGTGTGGGTCTCATTCCTGGCCCTGTTAATTACCTTCACATCACTGCAGTGACTGCTGAAGCAGTGACTCTGTCTTGGGACCCTCCAACAGAAGGAGCTAACGTCACATCTTACGAAGTACACTATGATGTCATCAGCAACAACACCAACACACCTGTGCAGTATTCACTCAATAATGTGAGTTAAACATAAAGTCAATAGGTAGATTCTGCTAAATATGTTATTATACTTTCAAACCATCACATAATACTCCATTTCTCCAAATCAGATAATCAATACTACAAAAACTGTGGCAATTGTGAAAAACCTAAAGAAAGATCAACTGTATACTTTCTTTGTTGTTGCCACAAATATCAATGGGCCTTCATTGCCTTCATCATCCCTTCATCTGAAGGTCGGTGAATACCTCAGTCAAATAGAGAAGGGTTCACGGGACCCAGGTACACCTATCATGGCGGTGCCTTCGTCTCCGCACAGTCTGAGGCTAGCCAAGAAAAGCACCACCTCTTTGACCATTCTTTGGGAGACTCCTGAATTGGCACTACCAACTGATAGGTTCAAGTAAGTGAAAACAAATTATGTCACACCATCTCATAAATATTAAAGATAAAATTGTAAACCTTTTCCCCTTACTTTACTAGGTACAAGATTTACTATGCAAGGTACCTGTCCAACTTCACAATAGTACCGAAAGGAAACAACTCTGGTGTTGTTGAGACTATGCCACCAGAATTAGAGACTCCTTTGTCTGGCAGACAAATTACTGATAAACTAGACAAATTACCGAATGGGATGACTTATAGTACAAAGGAGACTAGTGTTACTGCTCTAAAACTAGACTCTCTCAAACCTAACACAAGGTGTGTGAACTGTAGTTAGATCTAATTTTGATATATCTTGTGACATCCAATATAACTTTTGTCATCATATCCATTAATAATTCAATATCTACATATATAATTCAATTCGATGTTTTCCTATCTAGGTACGTCATATGGATCACAGCAACTAACGACAAGGGTGAAAGCAGACCCTCGGAAACTCTTCTTGCTTGGACAGACCCCGCTTACCCCGCATTCGTGGAGATGCCCACCGTTCACCCCACCTCTATGGTGGTGGAAGGGAGTAGTGTCACCGTGCTGTGTATCGCAATGGGATCTCCTCCACCCACCGTGTCCCTCTATATTGAAGGAGTCTTGGTACATCAGGTAATGTTCTAAAAGGAAAAATGTTAAATGGATAGGCATATTGAAACGTTGAAATTGATGTGCGATAAGTCCATTTACTGGTCTGCAAGTCGCCATCAGGCACAAGGAGCCTCGTTAATCCTACTGCTGAATACACAAACGCTTTGCTGTCTTATTGCAATTAATTATTCGTGTACATGAGATACGAACTCCCTTAACTCGCCGTAACTCTGTAGCTGTGGTGATAGTTTCGAACATTAAAGTATTTCGGTTGGCGCAATTATCGGGACACTAATGACACCATTTATCAAGATTGAGGTGAGGGGTGTAGGGTGAGATTAGGTGTGGGTATAAATGTCCCATTGTGTGGTTTGATGTGAGGAATTAGTGTGAGAGAGGAGGTGTAAATGCAGATGCTATTAAAATATATTTGGACTGAAGGGATGACAAATGGGAAAGTGTGATTAAATCTGAGGATAAGTATTCTAAATAATTATTCGATTTTCTGTGAAATTTATCAATGGGATAACGAAATAATTCTATTTTAATGTACATATAACGTATCATCTGATTTTATTCAATTTTGTATTTTTGAATAATAAAAAACTCTTCTTTTCAAAATAGATCTAACAAAATGGTATACTCCTAAATTTGGTTTAAGTAAGTACTTTCCATTGAAAGTTTCAGTGCCAAGCTTTCGGCCAGTCATCCGTCATATTTATTATCCGTGAAGATGAAACTCATTGAAAACTTAGGGATTTTTCTCGAGATGAATCACTTGCTTAATCCGATAGAAGGGATTCTTTGGAGATTCATGGTCCTTCTCCTTCTTTTCTTATGAATTATTGAAGCGGTGGTGATTGTATTTAATAAGAGATGTGGGCTCTTAATTATTATATCTTAGAATCACTTTTAATGGAATATTTTGAGCTCTTTATTGAAATCTAGAATCGACTTGGGAATTCACTTTAGATTTCTGAATTAGCGTGTATTATTTCTAAAGATTATTGGTTTCGGTGTTGCGTTAATATTAAACTTCAACACTTATTTAGTAAATTTTTCAATAGTATATATTATAATTGAATAATTGTAAATTGTGTTTCAACTTATTTTCGTAACTTCGGGGGACAGTGCATGGTTTTTGAAAACATTTTTATTAATGCAAATTTTGGTATTCAAAAGCCTAAGGCTTTTACAATTTTGAAGCTACGGCATCAGGTTTTTTTGCATTCGATTTTCCAAGAAATTTTCTACAAAATCTCGGCCGCGATATTTTTATTTCTCAATTATTTTTCGAAATAATAAATTTAAACTAATTTTTTTGGGGGAGGAGGTTTTTCATGGAAACATTAAAATTTCGAAAACCAATTCAAAATCAAAAATCGCTGCCGAGATTTTGTAGAAAATAGAATTACGCTTCGAAAGAAAAAACACAAAGCCGTGGGTTCAAAATTGTAGAAGCCTTAGGCTTTTGGAAAACGACTCGAATTTCGAATAACTCGTTTTCTATGGGTCTAATCTAAAAAAATGCCACTAACAAAAACGATAGAGAATTAAATTTTTTATTTGGGTACCAAGTTTCAGAACCGTAGCTTCATTAATAAAATTGTTTTCAAAAACCATGCACAGTCCCCTTCAGTGCAATGCAATTGTTTTGCATTGCATCAATTATCACTTTCATAAATAGTTAGAGATTAACTAAACAATATGAAGGGTACATTCTCTGAAATTAAGTATCATTATTATATTTTTGAACTAATAATATTTCAGTAAATTTGATTAAATTATATTGGAGAAAATTTCTTTAAACAATATCTGACTGAATTTTAGTAAATAATATTTTAGGTAGTAAGTTTTAGTAAATTTTGGTAAATATAATTTGACTGTATTATAGTAAATAATATTTTTGTAAATTTTAGTAAATAACATTTTAGTAAATTTCAATAAATAATATTTCAGAAATTTCAGTAAATAGTATTTTAGTAAATTTGATTAAATATTATTCGAATAAATTTTATTAAATAAATGATAATAATACATAAAGTTCCATCAGCACCCTAGAGCATAATAGCATCCTTTTTTTCTCTCGTTCAATGCATCGAGAGCTGCAAAATGCATTCAAAGTGCAGGATTAGGACTGCATTCAAATAAGATATTTTTCTGTGCCATCATTTGAAGTGAAGTGAATGGGAGGGGCTCATAGGCTCTGTGACTCATTTTGAATACCTCTGATAGTATTTAAATACGGGCAAAATATCTTCATCTGGCTCTATTGAGATCTATAAGAGATAGTAAATGCTACGGATGATATTCCCACAGACTGAAACGTGAAGGGAACATGTTCTGATATTTGAAACATGTTCTGATATTTGAAACATGTTCAGACATTTCAAACATTTTCTGATATTTGAAACATGTTCTGATATTTGAAACATGTTCTGATATTTGAAACATGTTCAGACATTTCAAACATTTTCTGATATTTCAAACATGTTCAGACATTTCAAACATGTTCAGACATTTCAAACATGTTCAGACATTTCAAACATGTTCAGACATTTCAAACATGTTCAGACATTTCAAACATGTTCAGACATTTCAAACATGTTCAGACATGTTCAGACATGTTCAGACATTTCAAACATGTTCAGACATTTCAAACGTGTTCTGACTCGTGTTTATCTATTTCTTTCTATACTCCCGATTAAATAAAAGGTTAATAACATTGAATTATTTATTTGACACTTGAATAGAATAATAACTTGAAGCATAATTGCTTGTCAAAGAAAATTTTATGTAATATCTTTTAAATAATTTCCTTCGCCAGGACGTGACTCGACACATGGTGACGATGGTGAAAAACATCACACGGAACATGACGGACATTTCCTGCTACGCCGACAACGGATACGGAGCACCGATGCAACGGAGTACCGTCATTACCATATCTCGTGAGTAGAGAACATTTTACCATATCTCGTGAGTAGGGAACATTTTACCATATCTCGTGAGTAGAGAACATTTTACCATATCTCGTGAGTATGGAACATTTTACCATATCTCGTGAGTAGAGAATATTTTACCATATCTCGTGAGTAGAGAACATTTTACCATATCTCGTGAGTAGAGAACATTTTACCATATCTCGTGAGTAGAGAACATTTTACCATATCTCGTGAGTAGAGAACATTTTACCATATCTCGTGAGTAGAGAACATTTTACCATATCTCGTGAGTAGAGAACATTTTACCATATCTCGTGAGTAGGGAACATTTTACCATATCTCGTGAGTAGAGAACATTTTACCATATCTCGTAAGTAGGGAACATTTTACCATATCTCGTGAGTAGAGAACATTTTACCATATCTCGTGAGTAGAGAACATTTTACCATATCTCGTGAGTAGAGAACATTTTACCATATCTCGTGAGTAGAGAACATTTTACCATATCTCGTGAGTAGAGAACATTTTACCATATCTCGTGAGTAGAGAACATTTTACCATATCTCGTGAGTAGAGAACATTTTACCATATCTCGTGAGTAGAGAATATTTTACCATATCTCGTGAGTAGAGAACATTTTACCATATCTCGTGAGTAGAGAACATTTTACCATATCTCGTGAGTAGAGAACATTTTACCATATCTCGTGAGTAGAGAACATTTTACCATATCTCGTGAGTAGAGAACATTTTACCATATCTCGTGAGTATTGAACATTTTACCATATCTCGTGAGTAGGGAACATTTTACCATATCTCGTGAGTTGAGAACATTTTACCATATCTCGTAAGTAGGGAACATTTTACCATATCTCGTGAGTAGAGAACATTTTACCATATCTCGTGAGTAGAGAACATTTTACCATATCTCGTGAGTAGGGAACATTTTACCATATCTCGTGAGTAGAGAACAATTTACCATATCTCGTGAGTAGGGAACATTTTACCATATCTCGTGAGTAGAGAACATTTTACCATATCTCGTGAGTAGAGAACATTTTACCATATCTCGTGAGTAGAGAACATTTTACCATATCTCGTGAGTAGAGAACATTTTACCATATCTCGTGAGTAGGGAACATTTTACCATATCTCGTGAGTAGAGAACATTTTACCATATCTCGTGAGTAGAGAACATTTTACCATATCTCGTGAGTAGATAACATTTTACCATATCTCGTGAGTAGAGAACATTTTACCATATCTCGTGAGTAGATAACATTTTACCATATCTCGTGAGTAGAGAACATTTTACCATATCTCGTGAGTAGAGAACATTCATTTTAAAGTTTAGTTTAATATTTATATTTTGATAACTTTACTCAGATGTTCGATTAAGAGATTTTAATAATATGATTATTTGAATTGTGGTACCGGACATAATATTACCATCCTTTTATCAGAAGAGAAACTGTTTGGGTGGCAATCACTGAGATATTATATGAATATTCATAATTTATTTAAATGAATATTAATCAGATTGAAAATAATAATTGACACGACTTACATATATCAAATGCTATACCATTCTATACGTATACATTTTTTTTAAATTATTTTCTATCCCAGGCGGTCCCCTGATTACTGCCCCATCCGTGGCCCACACCTCCCTGGGGCGCTCTGTCACCCTGAAGTGCGAAGTGGATGCTTGGCCCAAACCATCTGCAGTTTGGTGGAGGGACCCCGATGGTAGAGTCCCTGTGATCCACGGGGGGAACTACGCCTTGGAGACATCTGAACAGGTAGCAATTGGCACTATTTTGTACTACATAGGTAAAGATTACTATTTTATAGTATTTAATGATACAATTTTATTGGAAAAAACTGAAAGGTTAGAATCTGTTAACTAAATAAATTCCAGCTATAAAAGGTTAAATTTGTAGGCTATCAAATATATCAATTAAAGTCGTCACTTATAGAAATTTAAAAAAATGAACTATTCTATTCACCATTAACGTGTAGTGATTTTTATCAAACGTATTTTTTTTTTGTTCACCAACACTAACTCAATTTAATGTAGAAGAAATAAATAAGCAAATCCCTGAAAATGAATCCATGAAGGAAATAACATTTCAGGCTGTACAATGTACATAACTTTTATTCATTACAATGGGTGACTGCGAAAATGTTTTCGAATTGGTGCATTAGCCTGAAATGGTATGACAAGATTGGGACTGGTGCGTCTCAATCAAGTGTCTCATTACTATTCCATTGAGACACGAAGCAACTCCAATGCTTGCATAGTAAAGAGACATGCAGTTTGAGACATGTCTCAGGATAAAGTGATATCTATGATGGAGACATCATATTCAGGCCATTGAAACTGTTCTCAAAAGTTAGGTGATGTATTGGTATTATATTCCTAATATACTTTTTAGAAGATTGTTGCCTATGGAAATATTTTTCATATTAAAATTTAATCTATAATTATTTTGGAATCGATTTAAATGATTGAGTTTAATAATATGAAAGACACATCACATAAAGTGTATACTCTTTATTCTTTACCATCATCATCTAATAGAACAGTATTTGCATAAAGTCTTTTCTCTTTTTGTCTGCCATATCCTCTGTCTGTATTACTAGATGTGGAGCAATGCATTCGGTTACGTTGTCCAAATAATATCATGACGCCATTTTTGCCTAACCACCCGTGTCATCTGCCTCAACTGCTATGCCATTCTCCATAAATAAGCCATTGCCAAAATTGGCCATCACGTAAGCTGCTCTTTTCATTCTGACGCTAATTCCCATTGAAAGAAATAGAAGAGAAGAGCCATGTATCTTCCGAGACCAAAGAATCACCGAGACAGAAAACCTCTCCGTCTTTTCCCTGAGCAATATCTTGGCATTGTAGTTCAGTCCTTATGCATGGCTGAGACGAGGGCTCTGAACTCTCACAGTTCGAACCAAACTGCCGCACCGGGCTAACTTTATCCTCCGCTCACCGCCGTTGGTTCGAATTCAATAGGAAGATTCTCCAAATTGGATGCATGTGGTGTTTTCGAATCGCTTGCTGCGTTGTGTTGTTTTCCAGCGATAATTTCCTTGGCTCTTCCGAAGAACATTTCGAGAAATCGAAAACAGTTTGTAGAGAATTTTAGAACTTATCGAAGTAGAGACGTAAACTAGAAAAGTTTTGGGGAAGTTCTTTCCTCTTTCTTTTTGAGCTCCAAAACGCATTTTCTTTTAACGCGTTCAAAATTAGTGTGGCGATCAGAAAAGAGACTTCTTAATCTAATTAGGAACTTACACTCTGCAAAGAATGACACGAAACTATTTGCTTGAATTTTCTGCAACTGAAACTTTTGTAAAATGTGGAAAAATTGTTTCTCGAATTACATCTCAATAACGTGAAGGCTTTGGGAAAATGCATCATTCAACAGTTTTGAACATGCAGTGTGAATGGAGGAGAATTTAATCTATTTCAGTTATTCTCTAAAAAACACAAATGAAGAGGTTTAAAATTTAAAAACAACTTTCATTATATATTCTAAGCCCTTCATAGTTCTATTAATCATATTTTGTCACCAATAGTAGGTATTAAAACCGGTTTAGTGTACGATAAAGTGCTATAGATTTTGCATATTCTCCTCGAAAACCAATGAATATTTTTACATACTAATATCAGCAATATTCATATACATAGTTAATCACTATGAACCTATCCATCTGGTAATGTCTATTCCGTTCTGGAATATCAAGCACACTGATACTCTTATGAAAAGGTCCTCAATCATCTGTTAACAGTCACAAGGTTGTTTACGAAAACAACCTCTATCGCTTCAGGGGACAGAGGATTTGAAGTACTGATGGGATAGCAACTCGTGATACAACTCTATTATACCAATTTCATTGCAATGATGTGGAAAATAAAAAGAATACGAATTTATTCACAGCCAGTAACATCTCTCTGATAAAATAGAGTTTAAACCATTTTAGGAATATTTCAACAATGATTACACATTCGTTTCTACTAATCCAAAGGAACATGGTTTTCTTTTCTGCTAAAGCATGCATAAGGAGCGTTGGAATCATCCCTTCAGACTCACAATTGTTACGATGTCTCTATTGTTATGTTTCCTTTCTCTCTGGAGCCCTACACATTCCTCCTCTAATTATTCTTTGCAATAAAGAAACATCTCTTGACTGTCTATTTCTATTATCACCGAGCTTCAATGTTTCGCTCTGGGAACGTAGTTATACTTTTTCACCCTCACTGAAATTTGAATAAAACTTATTCGTGAACATCAGTACTATAATAACATTGAACTATTTTATTCTTAAATGCATAATAAAATTACGCCATCTTGTGTTGAATACACCAAACTTCAGGCGTGCGAATTGTCACGTTAGTTTTCATATTTTTACTCAAATCTGCACCAACGCCATCTAGCGGTACAACTGACTATTTATCCATCTCCATAGACCTTAAATTCTAAACTGTTTCATTATATTTATAATTAGTATAATGTGTTTGAATGATGTATGTCTATTAGTTAAAGTTATTTAATTAGGCATTAGATAAACGCTTTGATCTTTGGCTGAGTTACATTAATCAGCCTAAGTTGCGATTTAGGTTTATTTAGACAGTTCCTTCTTTGATGGTATACTGTTATTTAAAATACTAAGTTAGTTGAGTTTACATTAGTTTAGGTTTATTTACAATATACACAGTTGACCTGACAGCTCTCAATGAAATCATTAGCTTGTTATTTAGCTTTGGAGTAACTTGTTATTCCTTCGAAAAGTCAGAGAGTGTTTTAATGTTTTCAAGCAAGGTGAAAGACTCGAAAATTTGCAACACAAACTTTTAAAATATTTAACGAAGAACAAAACTTTTTATACTAAATTTCACAACTTACTACACAATATTTTTTTTGTGCAACTTCATTATTCACTAAACTTTACAACAAACAATTTTTTCTAAAAGAAAATATTAATTCTTTTATATGGACATTAAAAAAGATTGCATATCGTTGTACAACAAGGACACTCATTGTGGGTTACAGTACTTCCAAAGTGGATAATAAGTCAGAATTTTCGAAAGGTTAGTTTTGAGATAATCCACTTTCCGAGTACTGTGACTGTGGCGCAATGGAGTGATTACTCTCATAGAATTAATCACTAAGTTTTATTATTTTTATATATTTTCTATTTCAGGATGAATCTGGACTCCAAACTATGGAAGTGCAAATCAAATCCGTGACTGAAGAAGATACCGGAGACTTTTACTGTTTTGCCAGAAATGCCTTCGGGACTAACATCCACAAAATAAAAGTGAGTTACATCAACTAGCATTACAGTTTCAGAATTTATAGTACCCACAATTTTAACACTGGCAAAATACTATGAAATACGAATATCGCCAAATTATGTCCCATTCATATAAAGGTTCAGAGTAGAATTTTACCAATTGAATTATTGATTTGTATTTACCAATCCACCCCCTCCCCCTCCCCCACAGCTGATGGCGTCACCCCCCATCAAGAGTTCCCCCGAAGTGACGGAGTGTTGCCGTCAGAGTGATCTGTCCGACGAATGCATGGATGCCTGCGAGTTCGATGAGATAACTATAGAGAAAGTTATCGATAAGGAAGAGTGTGTTCCCGAATTTGAAAAACTCATATCGTGTGCAGCTGGTAAGACTATTCGTAAATTTTAATTATTGACATTTTCAGTGGTATAGTGTATATGAATGTTAATTTATGATATTACTTGATATTTTTTATTATATGTGACTCTACATTTCACCATAACCATTTATCATAATATCATTTATCATAATACCATTTATCATAATATCATTTATCATAATACCATTTATCATCATACCATTTATCATAATACCAATTATCATAATACCATTTATCATAATACCATGTTATTGTGGAACATCTATGGAGCCTACCTTATTGAAATGTGGCTCATTTTTCTCCACCAGACTCCTCGGATCACCGTTACTGCTGTTCACAACGAGGTGTTCCAGCTGGCTGTCTGGACTGGTGCAGACAGGAACCAGTGACTGACAAGAAACACTGCCTGTTGGTGTGGGCACCGGCCATATTCTCCTGCTTCCATGAGTTCAGGGGTGAGCAAGTCATTCATATTTAATATTTAACAAATACCTATTAAGCAATTAACTATTTAACAAATACCTATTTAGCAATTAACTATTTAACAAATACCTATTTAGCAATTAACTATTTAACAAATACCTATTTAGCAATTAACTATTAATAATTAAATTTTTATCCTATTTTATATAGGAAAATCTGGTGGTGGTTATCATGACTATGGTTATTCCTTTTTTAATTTCAATTATTATCAATGAGTTAGGGAATAGTTTGCTATGTTATTATAATTATTATTTAATGTTATCCTTCAATAGTTGTATAGTGCCGAAAGAGAAAGTTATGGTGGCCTCATAGAAGATCAAAAGGGAACTTTATTTAATCTTCTAATCTATGGCACCACTATACTTTCACAGTGGGCAGTTCAAGTGGAACAGATAGTACCTCTACCATGTACACTAGTACACCAGCAATCATTGTAACTGATGGTTCTTTTTTCTATTATAAGTTTAAATGGGAGATCTTTTCTCATCAGTTGTAATTAGATAGATGAATAAAAGTCAGAGTGTGACAGCTTGAACAGTGATTGATGACTCGGCAGTGACTCATTGCAATGACAGTGAAATGAAGTGCAGTGACTCATTGCAGTGACAGTGAAATGAAGTACAGTGACTCATTGCAGTGACAGTGAAATGAAGTACAGTGACTCATTGCAGTGATAGTGAAATGAAGTACAGTGACTCATTGCAGTGACAGTGAAATGAAGTACAGTGACTCATTGCAGTGACAGTGAAATGAAGTACAGTGACTCATTGCAGTGATAGTGAAATGAAGTACAGTGACTCATTGCAGTGACAGTGAAATGAAGTACAGTGACTCATTGCAGTGATAGTGAAATGAAGTACAGTGACTCATTGCAGTGACAGTGAAATGAAGTACAGTGACTCATTGCAGTGATAGTGAAATGAAGTACAGTGACTCATTGCAGTGACAGTGAAATGAAGTACAGTGACTCATTGCAGTGACAGTGAAATGAAGTATAGTGACTCATTGCAGTGACAGTGAAATGAAGTATAGTGACTCATTGCAGTGACAGTGAAATGAAGTACAGTGACTCATTGCAGTGATAGTGAAATGAAGTACAGTGACTCATTGCAGTGACAGTGAAATGAAGTACAGTGACTCATTGCAGTGACAGTGAAATGAAGTACAGTGACTCATTGCAGTGACAGTGAAATGAAGTACAGTGACTCATTGCAGTGACAGTGAAATGAAGTACAGTGACTCATTACAGTGACAGTGAAATGAAGTACAGTGACTCATTACAGTGACAATGAAATGAAGTACAGTGACTCATTGCAGTGAAATGAAGTGCAGTGACTCATTGCAGTGAAATTTAATGCAACTCAATGATTTATTTAATTATTTAAGATAGAGTTATGTATTTGTTTTAGTTGCACTCTCTCTCCGGTTGCAATTGTTAATTGAATTGCAACTCCCATAGCCATTGAACCTCATATCTCTAGTAGAGAAAGCTTACAAGAACCTGAAGACAATGCTCACTGAACCACTCTGTGAACCACTCTGAGATGAATCTGTGAACCACTCTGAGATGAATCTGTGAACCACTCTGTCATGTTGATGTTCAAAATTTGTAATAAACAAAATTTGTGAACCATGTCCGAAACAAGAAGTCCTCTGCTTCATTCTTTTAAAAGTGGTTCTGTGAACCGTTCCATAACAGTGGTTCTGTGAACCATTCCCTTAACAGTGGTTCTGTGAACCATTCTCTTAACAGTGGTTCTGTGAACCATTCCCTTAACAGTGGTTCTGTGAACCATTCTCTTAAAAGTGGTTCTGTGAACCGTTCCCTTAACAGTGGTTCTGTGAACCATTCCCTTAACAGTGGTTCTGTGAACCATTCTCTTAACAGTGGTTCTGTGAACCATTCCCTTAACAGTGGTTCTGTGAACCATTCTCTTAACAGTGGTTCTGTGAACCATTCCCTTAACAGTGGTTCTGTGAACCATTCCCTTAACAGTGGTTCTGTGAACCATTCTCTTAACAGTGGTTCTGTGAACCATTCCCTTAACAGTGGTTCTGTGAACCATTCCCTTAACAGTGGTTCTGTGAACCATTCCCTTAACAGTGGTTCTGTGAACCATTCCCTTAACAGTGGTTCTGTGAACCATTCCCTTAACAGTGGTTCTGTGAACCATTCCCTTAACAGTGGTTCTGTGAACCATTCCCTTAACAGTGGTTCTGTGAACCATTCCCTTAACAGTGGTTCTGTGAACCATTCTCTTGACAGTGTTTCTGTGAACCATTCCCTTAACAGTGGTTCTGTGAACCATTCTCTTGACAGTGTTTCTGTGAACCATTCCCTTAACAGTGGTTCTGTGAACCATTCTCTTGACAGTGTTTCTGTGAACCATTCCCTTAACAGTGGTTCTGTGAACCATCTGGATATAGAAGGGTTCTCTGAACTCGATATATCTAACAAAAAGCTCGTCATCAAATGACATTATCAATTAAAAGTAGCATTTAATGAAGACAGCGTATTAGCAACGATATCCCAAATGAGTTTTCGTTAATTAATTAGACTATAGGGATTACAGCTCCCTCTCTGACCCCCCCCCCCCCCTTCTACTCGCAGATCTCCTCCCCTCTCCCCCGGTAGATGTTCGTATATCGAGCACTGCGAATGGCACCGCACTCGTACAGTGGAGCGAACCCAACAAGAACCCGAACAAGGTGGAGCTGTACAGGTTCGTAAATTGACATTATCATTATTAATTTAAATAAAGTAAATTACAAATTATCGGTTGGTTTCACATCTTCGGTCATATAAGAAAAAACTATATAAAAATAATTATTTCAAATTGAATTTTGGCCTATTTTCTATCATGGCTAGTTTCACATAGGTCACTAATGAGTGTCCCTTCACTTGCTTAAAAGTACTGCAGAAACCTTAGATGTTTTCTACCAACTAAAATTACTTTAATGATCTGAATTGAGAAGCTTTGGTCACTATTTATATATTAACTGGTCATTAGAAAAGTGTTTGACAAATTATAATCATTAACCGAAAGTTTGCTGTAGAGTGAAAACATTACACAAGTTTGAACAAACTTCTATAGGAATAATCCTGTTTATTAAATATTATCTACAAATAGGATGTGGGTATAAATTACTGCATTAGAAATAAATATCAAATTCTGTGAATTCAATTAATTAAATTTTCAGATATTTTCTTATACACCATCCTAATGAAAATCTTTATAACTATTTAATTTAATTTACCTCATCCAGACTAGTTTTTTAATTCCTGGTCAATTTTACCTCAGAGTTTTCTGGCGAATTCTCGGACAGAAGAAATCCGAGCAGCAGGACACCCGGACTACTCAGCTCACCATCACCGGGCTGAAGGCGGGCCTTACCTACGAAATAGCGGTCAAGGCGGGCAATAAGGAGGGCACCAGTGTCCTCACCAAGACAATCACTTACACCCACGGGGAGTCTTACGTCTCCTCTGCCAGTCTCATGGGTAAGACAAAGGGATGTGAGAAATGAAAACTAAGGAAGAGGAAAGAGAGTTTAATGAACAGTGTGCTTTGGTTTGGCGCTAATGCTCATAATTCTGTGTGTGGTAGCAAATAAACTTAGTGCATTGACGCAGAGCCGTTTTTTCAGTGTATTTTTGAAGTAGACGCAATCATTTTGCTATTTCAGTTCATCCATTTGTCGTAATTAAGTTATGATCAGTAGCTTTATTGCTTTGTTTTCCATTGAAAACTTTCAGTATTCGAATTCAATTTTTTTTTTCAGCAATTATAATTTAGATCGGTTAAAAATGATTTTAAAAATCTTCTCACTGTTCAGGTCATGACAACATAGGGGTGGCAGTGGGTGTGGCTCTAGTGGTTCTAACCCTACTGATGTTGGTAGTAGCCGGGGTGTGGTGGAAGTGGAGGGGGAAGATCATAACCACTGGCAGCACTGGTGGAATATCCTTCCAAAACCCATCTTATGTCACAGGACAATCTGGAGAAACGATCCAGGTACGTTTGCTTGCCTAAAGATTTTACTGCTTTTTATTGATGACTCTGGGTGTTAATTGAACACTATGTTACAAATATTATTTTGTTCAATTAATCTTTAAATATATATAAATGAATCATTTTTTTTATGAACTATCCTTCTAAATGTTCAGATTGCGGAGACTCCAAATGGTAGTTTAAACGGAACAATAGCGTCAGACCTCAACAGAAGCTCCATGGACCAACCATCCCTAGACTCTGCTGGTACAATCGGCCTTAACGGAGACTCCTTCTCCAACGGCTCTATCTGGAACACCC
This sequence comes from Caprella mutica, assembly GCA_947561585.1. Lineage (NCBI taxonomy): Eukaryota > Metazoa > Arthropoda > Malacostraca > Amphipoda > Caprellidae > Caprella > Caprella mutica. The sequence continues at coordinate 487,940 of CANNZV010000085.1, read as the reverse complement.
AGCAGGACCACCAGACTGACTCCAACACCCCTGGTTTCGAAAAGGAACTAAAGAATAATAGGAAATACTCCCGCTTCAGTAGCTAGTATTGGCGGGCGGTTAAGCAGTCAAAATTTTAGGCTAGTGGCTCGTAAAGGATTTGTAGCTTTGCTGTGTGCTGTGATCAGTCAGTCACAGCATTGCAGTGAGCTGTGATCAGTCAGTCATAGCTTTGCAGTGAGCTGTGATCAGTCAGTCACAGCTTTGCAGTGAGCTGTGATCAGTCAGTCACAGCATTGCAGTGAGCTGTGATCAGTCAGTCATAGCTTTGCAGTGAGCTGTGATCAGTCAGTCACAGCATTGCAGTGAGCTGTGATCAGTCAGTCATAGCTTTGCAGTGAGCTGTGATCAGTCAGTCACAGCATTGCAGTGAACTGTGATCAGTCAGTCACAGCTTTGCAGTGAACTGTGATCAGTCAGTCACAGCTTTGCAGTGAACTGTGATCAGTTAGTCACAGCATTGCAGTGAGCTGTGATCAGTCAGTCTCAGTTGACAATAACTCGAAACATTTCACTTGGTTGACTAAGTCAGCAATAGGATTTAACTTAACATTCCATCTATATGTTTAATTTATAAAGCGTATATGCTCCGTATTGTCATTTTCCGTGAAAATGTCACTAGATGTTTTGTGTTCTTTCTGATGTGTTTTGAAATATTTTCCAAATTGTGTTAATCATGATGTAAACTTGACTTACTCTGTCATTTTTTATTGTAGGGATTTTGGGATTTTTACATTATGATCAATTTTTATTCTAAATAATAATTTTTGTACTACCGAATATTATCAATAAAAAATAATTCATTTAGAATGACGATTTTGTCAAAATTGTATATGGTTCAAATATTTTTTTAATGAAACATCAATATAAGATTAAGTTATTATTGTAGAAACGTATTCATTTTTATAAAAAGTAATTATAGCCAAAATGTATTAATTTATTTTACATGACGGTTCATTAAAGTTATAGATTATATCTAGATATACAAAATGTGATATTTTATAATGGTAACTAATAATTCATATCAAGTTTTTTGCTAATTAGATTGGTATATAAAACTAGCGCTCCCTGCTGCCACTGTATCGCTAAACAAAGTCACAAAATTTATTATCGGCAGATCGTCGATTGTTGTCCATTTCGGTACATATTGATCTATTTTATTACAAAATATCTTAATTTCAGACTTTCAACGTCGGGATTTTTTGTCGGAAACGTCCGACGAAGGACGATAAGTGTTTTAAATTTATGATAGATTACAATTGAATTTCCATCGTCGTATCGATTTTTTTTTTCACCGATTGAAAGTCAACGATCGGTGTTGATAATTTGCGACTGTGAGTGAAATGGTGTTAAATTTTAATGTGTAACTATAGTACTCTTCGTGTCGTATTTGTTCTATTTCAATATCTGTTAATTTATTTTCAAATCAATTTGTATTTCGTTAAGCCGTTCTTGCAGCCAATGTTTTTTTTATTTATTCTTGAGGAATTTCAAGAGAGAAAGATTTAATAAAAACTTTTAATTAAATTGTATATGGTGATGATAAATTGAAAACTTTAATTTTAATATTGATTAGATATAAATGTTTAAATTAATACACATTCATTTGTTTCTATCAAGTTTTATAAAATAAGTTTTTTGTAATATTAATATTCTTGTATCATGTGGATTAAAATAAATCGTAAAGTGCCTTAAAATAATTAATTAATTGTCGTTCATGAAAAATATTAAAAGAAGATTTTTCATGAAAATCTTTGACACTTATGGATTACGTTGGAAAAAAATAATAGCAAAAAATGAAAAAAAATATTATTTTTTTAAATGATACGTTGAGGTAAATATCATCTTGTAAATTGTTAAATTTTCTGTTAACGAATTATCTATAAAATTTGAGTAGGTTTTTGGTGTTTAAAATATGCACATGTGATGGGCCTTAGTGCACAAAATATATAAAATGATTTGAAATAAAATATATCATTTTTTATTGAATAATTTAATTTTATAAATTGTGTGCATTAATTTAATTCACATGTACATATTGACAAACAACTTCCCTATGTACGTATAATTTCAACCAAAACAAATAGAAAATTATTCCTTAACAAACCGCAAATAATTTTTGAAAATATGTCCCATCCTTTTCTCTGCACTGAACTCACAGGGTAAAGCGTCATTTACCAAAAGCGAATTAAAAATAGGAAGAAAATTTTAATGGGATATCATTTAAAAAAATCGCATCAAAATATTGCCAATAAAATATATTCATTGTATGGAAAATATTTTAATATATTTTTTTTGATAATAGCCCACTGAAATTTTGGTCATGTATATAATTAGCCTCTGGTAATTGGTGCTTTACCCTATTTATTTTAATAGAGGCATTACAATATCTTTGCTATTTTTCTAAAGTCTATTTTAAAAGTTTTCATACGAGGAGACTAATAAATATTAATTGATGTTAGTTAATGGAATAGCAACCCAATGACATGTAAATACATTACATTCAATTTGTAAATACAGCAAATATAATTCTAAAAAATCTTAGTGTCTTTATTTTACTCCAAATTAATTTTAAAAATCCATATTTAAAAAATAAATTCTGAAAAAATATATTATTATATAAACAGTATTTTCATTTAGGATTCTTGGGAGGATTCTTTGAAGATTCTCAAAATAGTATGTCTAAAATTATTATTTTTACTATTTACCACTAAGAAAAGAAGGATGTTATGAACTCTTCGGAGTTTACATTTGAATGCTACCATCAAATCTAAGTCAAAACAAAAAGTGGATAAAAAAATCATATAAAACAAGAGAAATTCAGAGGAAATATAATTTCTTCTGGAGAAATGCTACAAACATCGAAGCCACTACTGAGGGAACGTCGCATTATTCGGACACTCCCCGTACTCGGAAAGTGAACGATAATATAGCGTCATGAACCAATCTGACCTTTGGAAATGTCCGATTGACCTAATGTGACATATGTTCATACCCACTTTCCGAGAACTGACCATAAATGAGTGTCTGTTTGCAGTGAAATTCTCCGGCTAAATCAATCAAAATCTTCGTAGCAGTTGTCAACTTTATAATCTTCTTCCCTTTCTTTAAATATTAATGTGCCGCAGTGATGCCGTCAAAGATAAGTAGATAGGCATGGATAGAAAACAAACACTGTAAGTAAATCAGAGTATTTAATTACACTTCCGAATGGGGAAAACCTGAGTATCAAAAAATAACATATTGCAAAGATGAAAATTTGAATTAGTTCGATTGTGTTAATCAGGCATAGCTAATCATGGGAAAGATGTAAGGCCACCTGTGGTATTTTGTGCTACTGAAAAGATATTTTCTAGAGATGAAATTCTCGGTCGGGAATCGAATCTCTGTCCTCTAGCCCTTGGTGTATTAGTTCTTTAATAAATTAATAATGAAACTAGAGAATGAAAATAAAGCAAATTCACAAATGAGTTTTTTTAATGAACAAGTGTTTTATGAAAATTAAGGATACGATTTCTCACTGATTGCATTCGATTCCGAACCCGTTTGATGTTCAAGAACCTTATGAAATTTAGGAAAAATATTGTTAAAAAACGTCCATTTTATAAAATAAAGTGAACTGATCTAAATTATTTAATAAGTTAATAATTTATTTTTTATTTAATGGCAAGATATTTTTTGGAATGAATTATACATGCTTTTTTAAAAACACGATAGTTTAGATTAAAAAATGAAGAAATTAATTATTAGTGTGCCTATTTATGTGATGCAAAATATTTTTGAAAATTTGCAATTATTAATGAATGTAAAGAATTAATATTGAAACGGGGAAAAACAGTTATAATCATTATAGAACAAACTAAAATAATCTAAATTAATCTAATTTAAATTCATTATTTTCAATTCAAATTTACTATCATGCATTTTAGATTTAATCTGAATGTTAAATAGAGCTCAAATTCAATCCTAAATCGCAACTCTAGAGCCTATCATGAATCGTAAATACGGTAGCCGGTAAATTGCTCGAAAACAATTGCTCGAAAGACAATTGCTCGAAAAAAATTGCTCGAATGAACAATTGCTCGAAAGAACAATTGCTCGAAAGAACAATTGCTCGAAAGACAATTGCTCGAAAAACAATTGCTCGAACGAACAATTGCTCGAATGAACAATTGCTCGAATGAACAATTGCTCGAATTATCAAATTGCTCGAATGAACAAAATTGCTCGAATGAACAAAATTGCTCGAATGAACAAAATTGCTCGAATGAACAAAATTGGTTGGGTTTTATGAATGGTAGCCGGTAAATTGCTCGAAAACAATTGCTCGAAAGACAATTGCTCGGAAGAACAATTGCTCGAAAGACAATTGCTCGAAAAACAATTGCTCGAACGAACAATTGCTCGAATGAACAATTGCTCGAATTATCAAATTGCTCGAATGAACAAAATTGCTCGAATGAACAAAATTGCTCGAATGAACAAAATTGCTCGAATGAACAAAATTGGTTGGGTTTTATGAATGGTAGCCGGTAAATTACTCGAAAACAATTGCTAGAAAGACAATTGCTCGAAAGACAATTGCTCGAAAGACAATTGCTCGAAAGACAATTGCTCGAAAACAATTGCTCGAAAGAACAATTGCTCGAAAGAACAATTGCTTGAAAGACAATTGCCCGAATTATCAAATTGCTCGAATGAACAAAATTGCTCGAATTATAAAATTGCACAGTTTTCGATTTTATAAAAGTCAGTTATTCATGAAGTGAAGCTGCACCTAACAATCCTTGTTTCTTTTTAGTAATTGATCATTAATCATTCTATAAATGATTTTAATTATTACTCATTCTGCATAATCTTTTTTTTAGACCGTTTGTGTCATCTCCTATGTAACATGTGAATTGGAATCATGTGGTGAATCAGTACTATTCATGTTTTTTTATCATAAAACCCGAAAAATTTTGTAGATTAATTTATTACTAGCCTATCTGTATGTGGTACCTCAATAGGTGAAATATAACTCAAAGTTATGGCAGAGTTTTAATAAATCTACAATTTTGTTGGGCTTTTATAATAAAAAAACATGAATAGTACTGATTCACCACATGATTCCAATTCACATGTTACATAGGAGATGACACAAATAGTCTAAAAAAAAAGATTATGCAGAATGAGTAATAATTAAAATCATTTATAGAATGATTAATGATCAATTACTAAAAAGAAACAAGGATTGTTAGGTGCAGCTCCACTTCATGAATAACTGACTTTTATAAAATCGAAAACTGTGCAATTTTATAATTCGAGCAATTTTGTTCATTCGAGCAATTGTTTTTCGAGCATTTGTCTTTCGAGCAATTGTTCTTTCGAGCAATTGTTCATTCGAACAATTGTTTTTCGAGCAATTGTTCAAACAATTGTTTTTCGAGCAATTGTTCATTCGAGCAATTGTTTTCGAGCAATTGTTCAAACAATTGTTTTTCGAGCAATTGTTCATTCGAGCAATTGTTTTCGAGCAATTGTTTTTTGATCAATTGTTCATTCGAGCAATTGTCTTTCGAGCAATGTTTTCGAGCAATTTACCTAGAACCTTTATGAATGCATGTATGGAATCAGTTAAAGATCCTTTCACTCTAAATTTTCATTCGTTGTTCGGGTGGGTTTTTAAAGCAAAGAAAATGACCAAGATACTTTGGAATAATTGTAAAGCATAATAAAGCTGATAGATATATATTATAAAAGGCTACCTATACCATTACCTAAATAAATTACCCAAAAACCATTAGGTACCTAAAGTGCACAGCTCCGTTGTTATTTTATTAAATCAAATAGAAAGTAGGAGAGTGAGGGTTATTGTTGATATTTCTTATTAATTAATTACGAAGCGAATACTTGATCAGTTTATTTTCTGTTAACTTTGATATGTTATATAACCTTAGTTTTACAAATTAAGTGTTTCCAGAGAAATTTCAACTTAGAGTGGAGTGGACCTTCAAAAAGTAACTGCTCTGAAGTGTCAGCAAATCCTTCATTTTTTATCATTTAACGGTAGATTCTACATCTGAAATTTTCTCAATTAGTTAAGTAATTTACAATTTACGTTTTGAAATCCATTTATTTTATTTATGAATAGTATCGTCCAAAACAAAGCGAGAAAATATCTAAACTTCATATCTTTAGTTATATGAAATTTTCAAAAATTATATACAACCAACTGATAGTCATTATCGTCCATAATAACATAATGAAATTTAAATCATTGTTATTGGTGAAGAAAAATGCTATAATAAAAACAAATTATTTACAAGTAGTTCAGCGTCCAAAAAGAAGGGACAAATTTGCTTTTGTTTAATGAAAACATCATAATTTAATACATATAAGTTTATTGAATACTTAGTTAATAAACCTTGCTTGCAAAGACAACTGCTACTGCAGGAACTAATAAATATTTAATGATCTTAGAGACTAATTTATAATCACTCTTCCTAAAGTTTCCTACGAAAAATTAAATCATTCGAAAGATTTTGAAGGGAGTGAAAATTTTCCAAGAATGTTTTAACAGAACTATTTAATACTATAGTGATACTGACAAAATGATTAGTCCGTTTAGAACTACAAGGCCTTTGAAAAATTTACATAATTGTCTAATGCAGTTGATAATATACAGCTGTTGGCAGTATAAGACCTTTTTAAGGGTAATCCAGAAATAAAAAGTGGATATCAATCACACAAAATGTGTAGACGAGTGAAGGGAGACTGACATTGGACGTCTTAAAAAAATAAGTTAATTAATTGAAACACATAAGCAAAAATCCCTTGTCAGTTGGAATAATAGAAAGAAGAGATTATGTTGCATAAAGACATGTATTTTAGACGTATGGAAAATTGGGCTAATGTATTTTTCAGTGACGAAAGCAAGGTTGGTTTGATAATAAAATAATGGTAAGAACTATGTTATAAGATGTGAAGGTAAAAGAAAAGGGAAAGTGTTTTAAGAAGACTGTGAAATGTGAGAGGAGGAGTGCCATAGTATGTGGATTATTTTCTAACCAAATTACGAAGCCTCTTGCCTGTGTACAAACGCATGTGAACGCTCATAGAGTCATATGAATAAAATATCTCTCAGGATCATGTTGTGCCAATTCTACAGAATTCAGTTATCGATGAAGGTATTACAATGCAAATTAGTGCACTTTGTCACATGGCAAAGAGATTAATGAGTTACCTTAGCGAGCATCAATTAAAAATAATGGATTGCCACAGCAAAATTTCGATCTAAATCCATCAAAATATTTGGAAGGGTATGACAAGAAATTTCACGAACACGGATGATTTGTACAAAAAAATTCATGATTACTAAAAACTTATTTGCGTTTATATGTGCAAGTGTCATCGAAAACATAGGTTCATCAAATAAATATACATAAATATTAACCTATTTACTACATGAACATATGTATTTTCATTGTTCCAGAATTTATAATTTAAAGAAACACATTTGTCCCTTAGATTTGGACGCTCGTAAATTTGTAAATTAGTTGTTATTATAACAACTTTTTTCCTTACCTGTAACTCTGATTTAAATTTCATTATGTTACTATGGATGATAACGACTATCAGTTGGTGAAATTTCAGCAATGAAAAGCTCATAAATCTAAAGATAAAAAGTTTGAAATTTTGTCTCTTTGTTTTGGACGCCACTGTAGGAAAATTCAGAAAAAAAAATTAACAACAAAAACTGTATAATGAACACTTTTCTATGATGTAAACTCTCAAAATAAACTTTTTCATGTAAAATAATCTTATCGATTTAATAATTAAGTTAGCGTGAGTTTTCTTACGCGCTATCGTTGAAATATATGGCGCCTAGTTTTCCGTTTCTCGTCTTTTAACTAATGAAGTGAAGACTGTTTGCACTTATCTTCAACTTTCCATTTTATGGGGAGAAGAAGAGGAGGTGTCGTAGATTGGATGTCTGTTAAACAAATGAAGAAAGTAGCTACTGTTGGAACAACGGAAATAGACATTAAACAGAACACAAGGTATAATGATAAACAGAACACAAGGTATAATGTTAAACAGAACACAAGGTATAATGTTAAACAGAACACAAGGTATAATGTTAAACAGAACACAAGGTATAATGTTAAACAGAACACAAGGTATAATGTTAAACAGAACACAAGGTATAATGTTAAACAGAACACAAGGTATAATGTTAAACAGAACACAAGGTATAATGTTAAACAGAACACAAGGTATAATGTTAAACTGAACACAAGGTATAATGTTAAACTGAACACAAGGTATAATGTTAAACTGAACACAAGGTATAATGTTAAACTGAACACAAGGTATAATGTTAAACTGAACACAAGGTATAATGTTAAACTGAACACAAGGTATAATGTTAAACTGAACACAAGGTATAATGTTAAACTGAACACAAGGTATAATGTTAAACTGAACACAAGGTATAATGTTAAACTGAACACAAGGTATAATGTTAAACTGAACACAAGGTATAATGTTAAACTGAACACAAGGTATAATGTTAAACTGAACACAAGGTATAATGTTAAACTGAACACAAGGTATAATGTTAAACTGAACACAAGGTATAATGTTAAACTGAACACAAGGTATAATGTTAAACTGAACACAAGGTATAATGTTAAACTGAACACAAGGTATAATGTTAAACTGAACACAAGGTATAATGTTAAACTGAACACAAGGTATAATGTTAAACTGAACACAAGGTATAATGTTAAACTGAACACAAGGTATAATGTTAAACTGAACACAAGGTATAATGTTAAACTGAACACAAGGTATAATGTTAAACTGAACACAAGGTATAATGTTAAACTGAACACAAGGTATAATGTTAAACTGAACACAAGGTATAATGTTAAACTGAACACAAGGTATAATGTTAAACTGAACACAAGGTATAATGTTAAACTGAACACAAGGTATAATGTTAAACTGAACACAAGGTATAATGTTAAACTGAACACAAGGTATAATGTTAAACTGAACACAAGGTATAATGTTAAACTGAACACAAGGTATAATGTTAAACTGAACACAAGGTATAATGTTAAACTGAACACAAGGTATAATGTTAAACTGAACACAAGGTATAATGTTAAACTGAACACAAGGTATAATGTTAAACTGAACACAAGGTATAATGTTAAACTGAACACAAGGTATAATGTTAAACTGAACACAAGGTATAATGTTAAACTGAACACAAGGTATAATGTTAAACTGAACACAAGGTATAATGTTAAACTGAACACAAGGTATAATGTTAAACTGAACACAAGGTATAATGTTAAACTGAACACAAGGTATAATGTTAAACTGAACACAAGGTATAATGTTAAACTGAACACAAGGTATAATGTTAAACTGAACACAAGGTATAATGTTAAACTGAACACAAGGTATAATGTTAAACTGAACACAAGGTATAATGTTAAACTGAACACAAGGTATAATGTTAAACTGAACACAAGGTATAATGTTAAACTGAACACAAGGTATAATGTTAAACTGAACACAAGGTATAATGTTAAACTGAACACAAGGTATAATGTTAAACTGAACACAAGGTATAATGTTAAACTGAACACAAGGTATAATGTTAAACTGAACACAAGGTATAATGTTAAACTGAACACAAGGTATAATGTTAAACTGAACACAAGGTATAATGTTAAACTGAACACAAGGTATAATGTTAAACTGAACACAAGGTATAATGTTAAACTGAACGGTGTCCGGAAAACTACCAGGCGGAAAACTGCCAGGCGGAAAACTGCCAGGCGGAAAACTGCCAGTCACTTATTGGCAATACATGTATATTTTTTTACTTCCTGAAATATTCTTTAGTTATAAACACATTTTAATTTATAAAAAAATGGCATTAGTCCTTCTTTAAGGGGTTAAGGGGACATTCATTTTTAGAGTAATAACTACATAGATATTGAAATACTTAAATAATATTCAAAGAAAAATAATATTTCAACAAAGATGTGTATACCATGCATATTTTTGGAACCATATTCATTACATGTTGTTTTACGTGATAATATGGTAAATTATATGTGGTTACCATATGTTATAAGTATGGTATTTAACATGTTGCTATGAATGTGGTAAATAACAATTGGTAAACACCTGTAATAATTATGTATGGTAATTTACATGTGGATATGATGTGGTGTATACAATCTCTATATGATATGTTTTGTATGATACTGTTTTAAAATGGCATAACCACAGTAATTATGTGTTTTTCTGTTGGTTAGATTGGTTCAATGTGGATAGCACATATTCATACTGCATTGCCACATTAAAACCATTAAACCACATGGTAAATATGTGTATGCAATACGGAATTGTTTGCGAGGTTGAGGACTCGTTCAATTATCAAATTATAAACACAAAAAGAAATAATTAGGCACTAAACCCGTTATGAACTGATAATGTAAAGACGCGTTGTGTAAACAATGAAATTGTACTCTGTCCCTAATACAATTATTCCTTTGTTCTCTTAGTGTTTTCTAAGAAAGGTTATATTTTCAATTTCTATATTGTAATTGATTAATTTCTGTAATATTTATCTTATTGTATATTTTATATATTTTTCTAATCAATTTGTTTACATTCAACTGTTATTTTTATTTTGTAAAAATGAATATCCCTTTAACTCCTTAACGAAAGGCGAACGGCTTTTTTTATAAATTATATGACATTATTGACTAAACTGATTAAATTGTCAATAAGTGACTGGCAGTTTTCCGCCTGGCAGTTTTCTGCCTGGCAGTTTTCCGCTTCGGCAGTTTTCCGCCTGGCAGTTTTCCGTGTACCAACTGAACACAAGGTATGAGTGTATGGGATCTAACTTATGGTTTCCATTGAAATTAGGAATAAATAAGTTGTACCTGATGTTTATAATATTATTATAAGATTCAAAAAGTATATTGGAATTTTTAGATTATTAGTATGGGTGTAGGGAAATAATATTAAAAAGGAAAAATAATGATATGTTATTCATAAAATAATTATCGAAGAATCAAAAAAATGTATAATAATTTTTTTTTTCATTGGGATTTAATTTTGAAATCATTCATTATTATTTTTGAATATTTCATTTCATATCTTTCTAGAACACTTTTTTTAATTTTTACAATTTAATCATTTTTCCCAAAAAAATATCCGTAAGAAATGAAAAAATTATCGAATTGATTTATTATTCTTTTTATCTATGTAGATATAATTGTTATACCATTTATAATTCAATATATGTCAGATTTTGAATTCATATTTGATTAAGTGATTTTATGAAGTTTTATCTTTATTTCAACTTTTTAATATGATTTTTGGAAGTTTTCACATTAATTATTTCCATTGATTTATTATCTAGCATGTAATATTTTCACTTTTTTTATGTTTGATTCATAGAGTTATGATAAACTACTCTAGAGAGAGGAAGTGATGCAGCGATTGCAGGACGCTAAGGAAGACGGTGTAAAACATTATTTTGATTCAGTTATACTATTTCTCCATTAAACTGACGCTAGATTGCCAGTCACGTGACCCAAAAATAAGGATTTTAGGCTGAGTTTACATAGAAGTATCCGCTACACGGTATCCGCTACACGCTAGCCGCTGCATGCTATCCGCTGCACACTATCCGCTGCTCGCTACACGGTATCCGGGATATGGCGGTTTACATATAACTACACGCGTGCCCTGAAGGGGTCTCATTTTTTCACCGTCGCCAACATGGATACATCGGACGAAGAAGATTTTGCTCTCCTCTTGCTAGCAGAAGAAGGAAAAGAGATTGATAGGACGCAAAGAAGTGTATGGGTGAGACATCATTTTCAATTGCGATCTGAGCTCGGGGAATTCCACACAACATTTCAGAGCCTGATGGATCACCCTGACGAAACGCTATTTTTTAATTACATGAGGATGTCCTACGAAAGCTATCAAAATTTGAAAGATCTGATTCTGCCCCATATTCGACCAGTAGGATCAAACTGGAGGCCATCAATTTCAGGAGAAGAAAAACTTGTTTTAACAATCAGGTGAGTAAAAAATTATAATCATTATTCCTTTTATTAACATGTACCAAACTTTTTTATGAACGAATAAACTTCCAAATAATGCATATGATAAAAATATAAATCATGCAGTCCCCTGCATGATTCATACCATCTTTGTTATCTTTACCTCTTTTTAGGGGGCTCCTTTTTTTACTTATAGTGGCATATAGGTATAACAAGAATTTTCTGATGGATAATGATATTGAGACTGTATGGGCTGGTGAGTTGATGCGGGAGATGGCGTAGTGGGATGACTTGACATTGAAGACCTTGATGACGAGGTCATGTCCCAGTTGTAATTGACGCGATTGGTATTGAGGTGTTGCCGGAAACGTTTGAGAGAGTTAAGTATTTCCAACTGGAAGTCCAAAAAACAATCATCAGTCATTTCATCAACTTGAGGCATTATTGATTCGAAGAACTTCAGCCGATTAGATTTATGTTTTTCCTCCATTCGCGTACTTAAGGCCTTCATCAATCCAATCCGTGCGTTGTCAAAGTTATATCATTAGTTTCTTTCTTTCTAGAATCTGCCGGTTTCAAAATGGGTTTTGGCGGATTAGGCTTGAATGACTTCGAAGTAGATGAATTGTCCTCGTCATCACTTAGGTCTTGAAAAATGGCTGACTGCTCTATGGCCTCTTCCAATAAGTTAACTCCGGTTCGTGAATTCCCGTCGCCTTCAGAATAACGAAATTCATCTAAATTAGATGTTGTAGTCCTTTTCTCTTTAACACGTTTTAGAAATTCCATCGAAGTTTCGAATTTCCATGGTTTAATGTCACCTTGGCCGCTTCCAGATACCTTCCTTTTCCGTCTCGAGATTGCATTGTTGAAAGCTCGGTTCAGGGCTTCCCAAGTTTCTTTCGCTGTCACACCTGGAAAAAAATAATATTAATAGCGAATATAATATATATCCGAGACCATAGTTATACAATTTATGAAGGACCATATTAAGAAGAGCAAAATCATTAATCATCTGTAACTAAATTATTACATTTTTATCTACCTATGCATATATTTATGTTTTTTTTCTATTTCTACAGATATCTTGCAACAGGATCATCATTTGCGTCAATGTCTTCACCATTTCACATGTCAAAGTGTACGATTGCTAAACATGTCTATGAAACATGTGAAAAATTATGGACAGTACTTCAGCCCATTGAGATGCCCAAACCCACACAAAACGACTGGAAACAAAAGGCGCAACGTTTCGGCGACTTGTGGGACTATCCTTTTGCAGTGGGTGCAATTGACGGGAAGCACATAGCTTTAGTCAACCCACATGGCAGCGGGTCAATGTTCTATAATTACAAAGGATTTCCCAGCATTGTGCTAATGGCATTAAGTGATGCTGATTCTTGTTTCACCTTGGTAGATTGCTGTCAATTAGGAAGGGTTTCGGATGCTGGTGTTTTCCAGAATTCAGTAATATTTGATCTTTTAGACAGAGACCAATTGAACATGCCAAAGGAATATTTTAAAATAAGTACTTCAAATGAACAGATACCGTTCGTGATTGTAGGGGATGAGGCATTCCCGTTGAAGACATACTTGATGCGCCCTTTTGCAGCTCGTACCTTGAATGAGGACAGACGTATCTACAACTACAGACATTCCAGAGCCAGAAGGAGTGTAGAATGCGCTTTCGGTATTATGGCCAAAAAGTTCGAAGTTTTTCAACGCCCTATCCGCCTCAAGCCGAGTAAAGCAGTTGTAGTTACTAATGCAAGCACGGTTCTTCACAACTACATCAGAAGACGGGATGGACGGACGGTTGATCACACGTCATCTGTTCAGTATGACATATTCCAGACTCCATCAGATGGTTTCAATAATCTCCAACCTCTCCATGGCACAAGGTTTGCTAACGATGCAATTGGCCTGAGAGACGCAATCACAGAATTTTTCTGTGATCCACATGGCAGTGTGGAATGGCAATACCAACATGTCTTCAGAAACGTACGACAATTGCCCTCAACTTAGATAATATTAATTAAATACAGTATCACATACCTTGACTGGGCGGCTTCACATCATTTTCAATTTCTTCCCAAGCCTGCTGGCGTTGATCTTTGTTTTTATAATCAGCATGTTCTGGATCCCACAGAAGAGGTAGTTGTCGAACTTTTTCAATTATTGTATTCCTGTAGTCATCCATGATAACAGTCTGACGAAATGGAGAAAAGAGATATTGTGCTCAAATATCATGGCTGATATTGGTATAGGTTGTATCTAGGTTACTGAATTGCCTTTTGTCATCACTTTCAAGTTTTTTTTTATAATATTAACACTATAAAATATTAACATAATATTAACACTAAGTTATTCATATATTATATATATGTGTATACATATTTTTATACATAAATATGAATATCAATAAATAATTGGATGTTCAATATTGTTTCATTTGTTCCTTCATTAACTTAATAAAATTTACTATTCTTGCCAAAATATTTTAAATAAATACCAGATTTCAAATGAAATATTTAAAAAAAATACTTGTATAAAAAGATTACTATTGAAGAATATTGTCAATTATAAAAATATGATCTTCATTAATTTAACTACTGGTGCCAAGAAATAATCAAGCTATTAATAACAACAGTAGTGATATTGAAATCTCTGAGTTTCCTGCGTTCCTACAAATTACTTACTTATATATTGTGTTAATAAAATCAGGAGACCAGTTAAATCATGTTGTTCAACTTTCTTTCACCTCTAAACTTGACGGTACACGCTACATGAAAATCGAGCAAATTCGATTCAGACTATCCTATCCGCTTTTGATGCTACACGTATTTTTCGGATAGTACACATATTTTTCGGATAGTTCCCTCTGATGTAAACAGCTACATAGTAATTCATTGGTACGATTCAAGCTATCCGCGTGCCTTCTCAAAACGGATAGCGTGTAGCGTGAGGTGTAGCTCTATGTAAACTCAGCCTTAGCGTCATGCAAGACGCGTTGTTATTTTGGCCACTGACTCACCACTTGGTTAGAATTGATAATTAATTTAAAAAGTTAATATAAATTGTAATACAGTATGACGGTATCATATTTACTTTAGGTGATCATATCAGGCACGGTTTTTCTTTCTAATTTATGTACTTCGCCAGATAAATGAATTGGATATCATTTGAAAGCTTCAGTGGAATATAATATATATATAAGGTTTGTAATAATGATATAATAATGAAAAAACAAACGACTATAGCATCCTGAAAACATCGCCTTTTTTCAACTTCTCTTCAGAAATAATTTTTTTTTAAGTGCTGCCCTCCTGAACACATTCAAATTTAGGCACAATGACGGCGGAGGTTGTTCATGTCTCTGATCAGCATTTCCTGTCCATTCGATCTAATTTCTGTTTCAATCTGTGCCTTCAATTGAGGAGTATAACATGGCTTGTTGAAGCAGACTCTTCCTTTAATAATCCATTGCAGAAAGATCTGGAGATCTTGCTGGAAATTCAACGTCGCCAGATCTTGAGATCAATCTTCCCGGAAACTTCTGACGCAGGATTATATTGTTGGCATCCGTAGTGTTACAAGGGTATTTTTAGTTATATTAGTCACATTCATTTCATTCACTTTCGGAATCAAAAAGTTAGTTATCATGTCATGATATCACTCTCCATTCACTGTATCTGTTTGGTCATTGCTATCCTCAAGAAATAGGGACCGATAATCATATTCTCTTCATTTCACACCGCACTCTGACTCTTTCTGATTGGAGCAACATTTATCTGATCACCTTTGGTTTCCAGCTCCCCAAAAAACGAACGTTATGTTTATTGACCCGTTCATTTAGTCCGAAATAAGCTTCGTCTGACATGATTAAGTTCTGAATAAATTTGAGTTTTCTGCACGCTTTTGTAAAACCCACTCACAGATTGCAACTGAACGTGTGAAGTCACCTTCGTGCAGAATCCAATTTTCATTTGCCGCTGAACTTTTATCCCATACCCGTATCATCGATAATATTCTATAACGTAAAACGCGATGTTATTTTGGGTCCCGTCATTGTTAAAAACCCTGTATCTTCAACGCTGAGTTTGTAAAAACTTAAAAGATTTTATAAAGTATTGTGTATAATTTTAAAGAATTCTATAATAAAACATGATTAAATATTTTCTTACAAATATTTCATTTTATATTGATATTGACAATGAATATAATTTATCTAATTTTCTTATTCATGCTCTTGAAATAAATCAAAGCTCTTAGTTACACCTCAGAAAAAGCTTATAATAAAGTAAAAACATATTACAAATTAAGAGCAAGAAGTCAATTACCTGAAGAAATTATCAAGAAAATGCTAATTTTTCTATAATTACCAAAAGTTTTAAAGTACGAGAAAACTCCCTATTCTAAAAATAACTTCCGAAAACATAGATTGCAATAACACAAATATTCTTTAAAAATGGTGGAAAAATATGGTAAAGGGACCATCTACCTTTAAAAGGGTCTAAGTGAAGATTTTAAGTGAAGGGTCTACGTGATATATATTTTATCTCGATATGATTAACGAAAAGTCCCAAAATGTTAGATAGTTTCTTTACCCTACTTGAGCTTCAATTGAAGAAAACTTTGTCCAAATAAAGATAAAATGACCATTAGGTTTCTAGCTTGTGGATAATGAGGGAAAAATAACATAGCTTTTCTCCGTAGCCAATATTAGCAACTAGCAACCAAGTTCCCAATGTTAATAATATAGTTATTGTGACTGCCTCACCAGAACACTGAGTAATAAAAAGACTGTATTTCTTCTTAGCTAATAAACCTTAGATTGTTAACCGATATCGTACTCTCAGGACTAATAATGCCAAACACACTGCCAGACGTATGTAGATGTTATAGTTCTATCTTAGCAATATGTGTTGGTATCTATAGTTAAGAAAACAAAATGCTATTGCTGTTATTGACAGTTTCATGACTGCTCTTTTGAAGAATAGAACAAACTCTTCTAATATTATTTAGTATGTACTGTTACTAAATTATTTGGTCAAAAAACACCTTGCAGAAGTATAAACTAAATTAACATTGAAGTATCAATGTATAATTTATGTTAACTTAATTTTACCTATATTATTATACCCAGTAACAAATATAATCAATTTCAATTATAGTCAATTCAAATTATAGTCCATTCATATTGTAAACAATTGCAATTCTACCCAATTTCAATTAAATTGAATATAAATTATACGTAATTCAAATTTTACTCAATTTCAATCAGACTCAATTTCAAGTAATTCCCATTTCAATTAGGTATATTCAATTTCAATTTCAGTGACTACTTTTAATAAATGATTCGCAGCGTTAATTTTTAAGTGGGTAAAATTTTAAAAAGGTAAATTTTGAATGGTTTGGAAAAGGCTTTTATTTCTTCACTCTAATAGAACGTCGGTCATTACTATTGAGTGTTTATATTTCTAATATAATTAATTACGAGGCGAAACTTTTCTGCTTACTGTGATATATTATATAACCTTAGCAATTTGATTGAAAAGATTCAAACTCAACGGGAAATCCATAATATTAGAGGTTATTTAAACTCTGCGTTGAAGGTTTTTTTTTTTTAAAGAAAGAAGAAAAAAAAACCTTCAACACAGAGTTTAAATAACCTCTAATATTAACCATAGCTATATAAGTTCAAAGCATTTCTAGAGAAATTTCAATTTAGAAGGAGAATAAAGTGAGTTTATAATCAAACAAAAATTTTATAAGTTAGAAAAAAATTTGAACCTTTTTAAGTTATACGTAAATAAATATAGTAGAAAAAAAATCACATCCGGTATTTATATATCGGTACAAATATATTTATTTGTAATTTTGTTAGCATAAATTAATAGTAATATTTTTATTATCATAACTCAAAAAGTATTCAACCAAATTGCTTGAAATTTTATGAAGCGATTGTTTATTATTAGATTTTGTGATCTATTGGGTAAAATTTAGGTACTTTTAAGTACCTAATGTTGTTTTTAGAGTAATGGTATTCAGGTAACGGTATTGGTAATCATTTATAATATGTCTATCAGCTTTATTACGGCTTTGAATTATTCAGAGGTATCTTACTCTTTTTATATATTTTTTGCTTAGTCAGCTAAGAAAGTCGGAGAGTAGTGCGAAATCCACCCAAGCAACTTATATTACTTATAATAATAAAAAAAATAGAACTGAATTAAAGATAGTTTGCAGTTTTATAACCAGTAACCTTAGCTCTAATGAATAGAGTAATAAAAATATCAGTCAAAAGAAAGTAGGTTACTTTGCTTATATTTATTTTTTCCTGTTTATCAGCATTAAATGGTTAAAATATTATTCCAATTCATACTTGAAACAATTTTTTTTACATTCAAATTTTCTACCTAAATTTAGTTCCACCATCTGACAACTGTCTTGACCATACCACTAATAGCAAGGCCTTACCACTAGATATTATTTGTGGTTTGTGTGTGTTGGAGAAAATAGTTCATAGGAGAGGTAGTATAATGGGGCAGTTAGTGGAATATTAGGAAAAGAACCGAATATTTTTGACTTTATTAGCAGCAACTCCTTGAGAGTATATAGTTGTAACATACACCAGAGTGTGAAAAATAATAATAACGAGGTACCTGCTAAGCAAGAGAGTATGGAATACATTGCAGGCTATATTTCTTAGGCAGTTTGGTAAGAAAGCTTTACTATAATTAACACCAGGAAATAATTTAGGTTTGGTATATGGGAAAGATTCAGTGAGAGTGGAAAATTAAAGGGATAGCGTATATCTTCTCTCTGATTGTACATCATCACAGTGACTCTTTTCTCTGATAGTACATCATCACAGTGACTCTTTTCTCTGATAGTACATCATCACAGTGACTCTTTTCTCTGATAGTACATCATCACAGTGACTCTTCTCTCTGATTGTACATCATCACAGTGACTCTTTTCTCTGACGGTACATCATTATATCATTTAACAGGGTATTAATATCGTTCAATCAGCTAGTAAATCATTACATTAATTTATTATTACAATACGAATAAGTAATCACTAGAATCTGTGATTTGTTACCACATGACGAACTAAAGGACGAATTCCAATGCGGTGGCTGAAGCGGCTAGAACCGCGCGGCTCTTCTTTTGGACTGCTCTCTGATATACCCCATGTATCCATTTCCAATGGAGCGTCTACATCCGTACGGCTGAAGCCGCTCTAGGCCAGCAGATCGAGTTGCTACGACTAGAGCCGCAGTAGGAGCAGTCCAGCCGCTGCGGCTAGTAGTAATTCTTACATCTCTCTTTAATATTTGGAGGGTAAATAAGTGAAGTGTGATAACAAAGTGAGCTGTTAAATTAGATATCTTTGGTAATGCTCTAATTCAATATTAATAAATAAATGAATTAATATTAATATATGACTTGATATTAATAAATAAATTACTACTAAATAAATAAATTACTACTATATTAATAAATTATTACTATATAAATAAATCACATAATTCTAATAGAATAATTAATAATCTAATTAATTAGGTAAAACTGATGGTAGTAGAGCGGCTATAGCCGTACCATTTTGAATGCATATTGGCGGCTAGAACCGTGTGGCTGTAGCCGCACGGTTCAGCCGCCGCATTGGACTTTTAAATACCTACAAACGGCTTGATGTAAATGTATACCATTATGAAAAACATAACTGAATGTAAAGTAACTGAAGGTAAAGTAACTGAATGTAAAGTAACTGAATGTAAAGTAACTGAATGTAAAGTAACTGAATGTAAAGTAACTGAATGTAAAGTAACTGAATGGAAAGTAACTGAAGGTAAAGTAACTGAAGGTAAAGTAACTGAATGTAAAGTAACTGAATGTAAAGTAACTGAATGTAAAGTAACTGAATGTAAAGTAACTGAAGGTAAAGTAACTGAAGGTAAAGTAACTGAATGTAAAGTAACTGAATGTAAAGTAACTGAAGGTAAAGTAACTGAATGTAAAGTAACTGAATGTAAAGTAACTGAATGTAAAGTAACTGAATGTAAAGTAACTGAATGTAAAGTAACTGAATGTAAAGTAACTGAATGTAAAGTAACTGAAGGTAAAGTAACTGAATGTAAAGCAACTGAAGGTAAAGTAACTGAATGTAAAGTAACTGAATGTAAAGTAACTGAATGTAAAGTAACTGAATGTAAAGTAACTGAATGGAAAGCAACTGAATGGAAAGCAACTGAATGTAAAGTAACTGAATGTAAAGTAACTGAATGTAAAGTAACTGAAGGTAAAGTAACTGAATGTAAAGTAACTGAATGTAAAGTAACTGAATGTAAAGTAACTGAATGTAAAGTAACTGAATGTAAAGTAACTGAATGTAAAGTAACTGAAGGTAAAGTAACTGAATGTAAAGTAACTGAATGGAAAGCAACTGAATGTAAAGTAACTGAATGTAAAGTAACTGAATGTAAAGTAACTGAAGGTAAAGTAACTGAATGTAAAGTAACTGAAGGTAAAGTAACTGAATGTAAAGTAACTGAATGTAAAGTAACTGAATGGAAAGCAACTGAATGTAAAGTAACTGAATGTAAAGCAACTGAATGTAAAGTAACTGAATGGAAAGTAACTGAATGTAAAGTAACTGAAGGTAAAGTAACTGAAGGTAAAGTAACTGAATGTAAAGTAACTGAATGGAAAGTAACTGAATGGAAAGTAACTGAATGTAAAGTAACTGAATGTAAAGTAACTGAATGTAAAGTAACTGAATGTAAAGTAACTGAATGTAAAGTAACTGAATGTAAAGTAACTGAATGTAAAGCAACTGAATGTAAAGTAACTGAATGTAAAGTAACTGAATGGAAAGTAACTGAATGTAAAGTAACTGAATGTAAAGTAACTGAATGTAAAGTAACTGAATGTAAAGTAACTGAAGGTAAAGTAACTGAATGTAAAGTAACTGAATGTAAAGTAACTGAATGTAAAGTAACTGAATGTAAAGTAACTGAATGTAAAGCAACTGGATGTAAAGTAACTGAATGGAAAGTAACTGAATGTAAAGTAACTGAATGTAAAGTAACTGAAGGTAAAGTAACTGAATGTAAAGTAACTGAATGGAAAGCAACTGAATGTAAAGTAACTGAAGGTAAAGTAACTGAATGTAAAGTAACTGAATGGAAAGCAACTGAATGTAAAGTAACTGAATGTAAAGTAACTGAATGTAAAGTAACTGAAGGTAAAGTAACTGAAGGTAAAGTAACTGAATGTAAAGTAACTGAATGTAAAGTAACTGAATGTAAAGTAACTGAATGTAAAGTAACTGAATGTAAAGTAACTGAATGTAAAGTAACTGAATGTAAAGTAACTGAATGTAAAGTAACTGAATGTAAAGTAACTGAATGTAAAGTAACTGAATGTAAAGTAACTGAATGTAAAGCAACTGAATGTAAAGTAACTGAATGTAAAGTAACTGAATGTAAAGTAACTGAATGTAAAGTAACTGAATGTAAAGTAACTGAATGTAAAGTAACTGAATGTAAAGTAACTGAATGTAAAGTAACTGAATGTAAAGTAACTGAATGTAAAGTAACTGAATGTAAAGTAACTGAATGTAAAGTAACTGAATGTAAAACAACTGAATGGAAAGTAACTGAATGTAAAGTAACTGAATGTAAAGTAACTGAATGTAAAGTAACTGAATGTAAAGTAACTGAATGTAAAGCAACTGAATGGAAAGCAACTGAATGGAAAGTAACTGAATGTAAAGTAACTGAATGTAAAGTAACTGAAGGTAAAGTAACTGAATGTAAAGTAACTGAATGGAAAGCAACTGAATGTAAAGTAACTGAATGTAAAGTAACTGAATGTAAAGTAACTGAAGGTAAAGTAACTGAAGGTAAAGTAACTGAATGTAAAGTAACTGAATGTAAAGTAACTGAATGGAAAGCAACTGAATGTAAAGTAACTGAATGTAAAGTAACTGAATGTAAAGTAACTGAATGGAAAGTAACTGAATGGAAAGCAACTGAATGTAAAGTAACTGAATGTAAAGTAACTGAATGTAAAGTAACTGAAGGTAAAGTAACTGAATGTAAAGTAACTGAAGGTAAAGTAACTGAAGGTAAAGTAACTGAATGGAAAGCAACTGAATGTAAAGTAACTGAATGTAAAGTAACTGAATGTAAAGTAACTGAATGGAAAGCAACTGAATGGAAAGTAACTGAATGTAAAGTAACTGAATGTAAAGTAACTGAATGGAAAGCAACTGAATGGAAAGTAACTGAATGGAAAGCAACTGAATGTAAAGTAACTGAATGTAAAGTAACTGAATGTAAAGTAACTGAATGTAAAGTAACTGAATGGAAAGCAACTGAATGTAAAGTAACTGAATGTAAAGCAACTGAATGTAAAGTAACTGAATGGAAAGCAACTGAAGGTAAAGTAACTGAAGGTAAAGTAACTGAATGTAAAGTAACTGAATGTAAAGTAACTGAATGGAAAGTAACTGAATGGAAAGTAACTGAATGTAAAGTAACTGAATGTAAAGTAACTGAATGTAAAGTAACTGAAGGTAAAGTAACTGAAGGTAAAGTAACTGAATGGAAAGCAACTGAATGTAAAGTAACTGAATGTAAAGTAACTGAATGGAAAGCAACTGAATGGAAAGTAACTGAATGGAAAGCAACTGAATGTAAAGTAACTGAATGTAAAGTAACTGAATGTAAAGTAACTGAATGTAAAGTAACTGAATGTTAAGTAACTGAATGGAAAGCAACTGAATGTAAAGTAACTGAATGTAAAGCAACTGAATGTAAAGTAACTGAATGGAAAGCAACTGAAGGTAAAGTAACTGAAGGTAAAGTAACTGAATGTAAAGTAACTGAATGTAAAGTAACTGAATGGAAAGTAACTGAATGGAAAGTAACTGAATGTAAAGTAACTGAATGTAAAGTAACTGAATGGAAAGCAACTGAATGTAAAGTAACTGAATGTAAAGCAACTGAATGTAAAGCAACTGAATGTAAAGTAACTGAATGTAAAGCAACTGAATGTAAAGTAACTGAATGTAAAGTAACTGAATGTAAAGTAACTGAATGTAAAGTAACTGAATGTAAAGTAACTGAATGTAAAGTAACTGAAGGTAAAGTAACTGAATGTAAAGTAACTGAATGTAAAGCAACTGAATGTAAAGTAACTGAATGTAAAGTAACTGAATGTAAAGTAACTGAATGTAAAGTAACTGAATGTAAAGCAACTGAATGTAAAGTAACTGAATGTAAAGCAACTGAATGTAAAAATACTGAATGTAAAGTAACTGAATGTAAAGTAACTGAATGTAAAGTAACTGAATGTAAAGTAACTGAAGGTAAAGTAACTGAATGTAAAGTAACTGAATGGAAAGCAACTGAAGGTAAAGTAACTGAATGTAAAGTAACTGAATGGAAAGTAACTGAATGTAAAGTAACTGAATGGAAAGTAACTGAATGGAAAGTAACTGAATGTAAAGTAACTGAAGGTAAAGTAACTGAATGTAAAGTAACTGAAGGTAAAGTAACTGAAGGTAAAGTAACTGAATGGAAAGCAACTGAATGTAAAGCAACTGAATGTAAAGTAACTGAATGTAAAGCAACTGAATGTAAAGTAACTGAATGTAAAGTAACTGAATGGAAAGCAACTGAATGGAAAGTAACTGAATGGAAAGCAACTGAAGGTAAAGTAACTGAATGTAAAGTAACTGAATGGAAAGCAACTGAATGTAAAGTAACTGAATGTAAAGTAACTGAATGGAAAGCAACTGAATGGAAAGTAACTGAATGGAAAGCAACTGAAGGTAAAGTAACTGAATGTAAAGTAACTGAATGTAAAGTAACTGAATGTAAAGTAACTGAATGGAAAGCAACTGAAGGTAAAGTAACTGAATGTAAAGTAACTGAATGGAAAGCAACTGAATGTAAAGTAACTGAATGTAAAGTAACTGAATGGAAAGCAACTGAATGGAAAGTAACTGAATGGAAAGCAACTGAAGGTAAAGTAACTGAATGTAAAGTAACTGAATGGAAAGCAACTGAATGGAAAGTAACTGAATGGAAAGCAACTGAATGGAAAGCAACTGAATGTAAAGCAACTGAATGGAAAGTAACTGAATGGAAAGCAACTGAATGGAAAGCAACTGAATGTAAAGTAACTGAATGTAAAGTAACTGAATGGAAAGCAACTGAATGTAAAGTAACTGAATGTAAAGTAACTGAATGGAAAGCAACTGAATGGAAAGTAACTGAATGGAAAGCAACTGAAGGTAAAGTAACTGAATGTAAAGTAACTGAAGGTAAAGTAACTGAATGTAAAGTAACTGAATGTAAAGTAACTGAATGTAAAGTAACTGAATGTAAAGTAACTGAAGGTAAAGTAACTGAATGTAAAGTAACTGAATGGAAAGTAACTGAAGGTAAAGTAACTGAATGTAAAGTAACTGAATGTAAAGTAACTGAATGTAAAGTAACTGAATGTAAAGTAACTGAAGGTAAAGTAACTGAAGGTAAAGTAACTGAAGGTAAAGTAACTGAATGGAAAGTAACTGAATGTAAAGTAACTGAAGGTAAAGTAACTGAATGTAAAGTAACTGAATGTAAAGTAACTGAAGGTAAAGTAACTGAATGTAAAGTAACTGAATGTAAAGTAACTGAATGTAAAGTAACTGAATGTAAAGTAACTGAATGTAAAGTAACTGAATGTAAAGTAACTGAAGGTAAAGTAACTGAATGTAAAGTAACTGAAGGTAAAGTAACTGAAGGTAAAGTAACTGAATGTAAAGTAACTGAATGTAAAGTAACTGAAGGTAAAGTAACTGAATGTAAAGTAACTGAATGTAAAGTAACTGAATGTAAAGTAACTGAATGTAAAGTAACTGAATGTAAAGTAACTGAATGGAAAGTAACTGAATGGAAAGTAACTGAATGTAAAGTAACTGAATGTAAAGTAACTGAATGTAAAGTAACTGAATGGAAAGTAACTGAATGTAAAGTAACTGAAGGTAAAGTAACTGAAGGTAAAGTAACTGAATGTAAAGTAACTGAAGGTAAAGTAACTGAAGGTAAAGTAACTGAATGGAAAGTAACTGAATGTAAAGTAACTGAATGTAAAGTAACTGAATGTAAAGTAACTGAATGTAAAGTAACTGAATGTAAAGTAACTGAATGTAAAGTAACTGAATGTAAAGTAACTGAATGTAAAGTAACTGAATGGAAAGTAACTGAATGTAAAGCAACTGAAGGTAAAGTGACTGAATGTAAAGTAACTGAATGTAAAGTAACTGAATGTAAAGTAACTGAATGTAAAGTAACTGAATGGAAAGCAACTGAATGGAAAGCAACTGAATGTAAAGTAACTGAATGTAAAGTAACTGAATGTAAAGTAACTGAAGGTAAAGTAACTGAATGTAAAGTAACTGAACGTAAAGTAACTGAATGTAAAGTAACTGAATGTAAAGTAACTGAATGTAAAGTAACTGAATGTAAAGTAACTGAAGGTAAAGTAACTGAATGTAAAGTAACTGAATGGAAAGCAACTGAATGTAAAGTAACTGAATGTAAAGTAACTGAATGTAAAGTAACTGAATGTAAAGTAACTGAATGTAAAGTAACTGAATGGAAAGCAACTGAATGTAAAGTAACTGAATGTAAAGTAACTGAATGTAAAGTAACTGAAGGTAAAGTAACTGAATGTAAAGTAACTGAAGGTAAAGTAACTGAATGTAAAGTAACTGAATGTAAAGTAACTGAATGGAAAGCAACTGAATGTAAAGTAACTGAATGTAAAGCAACTGAATGTAAAGTAACTGAATGGAAAGTAACTGAATGTAAAGTAACTGAAGGTAAAGTAACTGAAGGTAAAGTAACTGAATGTAAAGTAACTGAATGGAAAGTAACTGAATGTAAAGTAACTGAATGTAAAGTAACTGAATGTAAAGTAACTTAATGTAAAGTAACTGAATGTAAAGTAACTGAATGTAAAGTAACTGAATGTAAAGTAACTGAATGTAAAGCAACTGAATGTAAAGTAACTGAATGTAAAGTAACTGAATGGAAAGTAACTGAATGTAAAGTAACTGAATGTAAAGTAACTGAATGTAAAGTAACTGAATGTAAAGTAACTGAAGGTAAAGTAACTGAATGTAAAGTAACTGAATGTAAAGTAACTGAATGTAAAGTAACTGAATGTAAAGTAACTGAATGTAAAGCAACTGAATGTAAAGTAACTGAATGGAAAGTAACTGAATGTAAAGTAACTGAATGTAAAGTAACTGAAGGTAAAGTAACTGAATGTAAAGTAACTGAATGGAAAGCAACTGAATGTAAAGTAACTGAAGGTAAAGTAACTGAATGTAAAGTAACTGAATGGAAAGCAACTGAATGTAAAGTAACTGAATGTAAAGTAACTGAATGTAAAGTAACTGAAGGTAAAGTAACTGAAGGTAAAGTAACTGAATGTAAAGTAACTGAATGTAAAGTAACTGAATGTAAAGTAACTGAATGTAAAGTAACTGAATGTAAAGTAACTGAATGTAAAGTAACTGAATGTAAAGTAACTGAATGGAAAGCAACTGAATGTAAAGTAACTGAATGTAAAGTAACTGAATGGAAAGTAACTGAATGGAAAGCAACTGAATGTAAAGTAACTGAATGTAAAGTAACTGAATGTAAAGTAACTGAATGTAAAGTAACTGAATGTAAAGTAACTGAATGTAAAGTAACTGAATGTAAAGTAACTGAATGTAAAGTAACTGAATGTAAAGTAACTGAATGTAAAGTAACTGAATGTAAAGTAACTGAATGTATAGTAACTGAATGGAAAGCAACTGAATGGAAAGTAACTGAATGTAAAGTAACTGAATGTAAAGTAACTGAATGTAAAGTAACTGAATGTAAAGTAACTGAATGTAAAGCAACTGAATGGAAAGCAACTGAATGGAAAGTAACTGAATGTAAAGTAACTGAATGTAAAGTAACTGAAGGTAAAGTAACTGAATGTAAAGTAACTGAATGGAAAGCAACTGAATGTAAAGTAACTGAATGTAAAGTAACTGAATGTAAAGTAACTGAAGGTAAAGTAACTGAAGGTAAAGTAACTGAATGTAAAGTAACTGAATGTAAAGTAACTGAATGGAAAGCAACTGAATGTAAAGTAACTGAATGTAAAGTAACTGAATGTAAAGTAACTGAATGGAAAGTAACTGAATGGAAAGCAACTGAATGTAAAGTAACTGAATGTAAAGTAACTGAATGTAAAGTAACTGAA
The DNA here is from genome assembly GCA_947561585.1 of Caprella mutica. Taxonomy (NCBI): domain Eukaryota; kingdom Metazoa; phylum Arthropoda; class Malacostraca; order Amphipoda; family Caprellidae; genus Caprella; species Caprella mutica. The sequence goes on along the minus strand of CANNZV010000085.1, from coordinate 460,495 downwards.
GGTAAAGTAACTGAATGTAAAGTAACTGAAGGTAAAGTAACTGAAGGTAAAGTAACTGAATGGAAAGCAACTGAATGTAAAGTAACTGAATGTAAAGTAACTGAATGTAAAGTAACTGAATGGAAAGCAACTGAATGGAAAGTAACTGAATGGAAAGCAACTGAATGTAAAGTAACTGAATGTAAAGTAACTGAATGTAAAGTAACTGAATGTAAAGTAACTGAATGGAAAGCAACTGAATGTAAAGTAACTGAATGTAAAGCAACTGAATGTAAAGTAACTGAATGGAAAGCAACTGAAGGTAAAGTAACTGAAGGTAAAGTAACTGAATGTAAAGTAACTGAATGTAAAGTAACTGAATGGAAAGTAACTGAATGGAAAGTAACTGAATGTAAAGTAACTGAATGTAAAGTAACTGAATGTAAAGTAACTGAAGGTAAAGTAACTGAAGGTAAAGTAACTGAATGGAAAGCAACTGAATGTAAAGTAACTGAATGTAAAGTAACTGAATGGAAAGCAACTGAATGGAAAGTAACTGAATGGAAAGCAACTGAATGTAAAGTAACTGAATGTAAAGTAACTGAATGTAAAGTAACTGAATGTAAAGTAACTGAATGGAAAGCAACTGAATGTAAAGTAACTGAATGTAAAGCAACTGAATGTAAAGTAACTGAATGGAAAGCAACTGAAGGTAAAGTAACTGAAGGTAAAGTAACTGAATGTAAAGTAACTGAATGTAAAGTAACTGAATGGAAAGTAACTGAATGGAAAGTAACTGAATGTAAAGTAACTGAATGTAAAGTAACTGAATGGAAAGCAACTGAATGTAAAGTAACTGAATGTAAAGCAACTGAATGTAAAGCAACTGAATGTAAAGTAACTGAATGTAAAGCAACTGAATGTAAAGTAACTGAATGTAAAGTAACTGAATGTAAAGTAACTGAATGTAAAGTAACTGAATGTAAAGTAACTGAATGTAAAGTAACTGAAGGTAAAGTAACTGAATGTAAAGTAACTGAAGGTAAAGTAACTGAAGGTAAAGTAACTGAATGTAAAGTAACTGAATGTAAAGTAACTGAAGGTAAAGTAACTGAATGTAAAGTAACTGAATGTAAAGTAACTGAATGTAAAGTAACTGAATGTAAAGTAACTGAATGTAAAGTAACTGAATGGAAAGTAACTGAATGGAAAGTAACTGAATGTAAAGTAACTGAATGTAAAGTAACTGAATGTAAAGTAACTGAATGGAAAGTAACTGAATGTAAAGTAACTGAAGGTAAAGTAACTGAAGGTAAAGTAACTGAATGTAAAGTAACTGAAGGTAAAGTAACTGAAGGTAAAGTAACTGAATGGAAAGTAACTGAATGTAAAGTAACTGAATGTAAAGTAACTGAATGTAAAGTAACTGAATGTAAAGTAACTGAATGTAAAGTAACTGAATGTAAAGTAACTGAATGTAAAGTAACTGAATGTAAAGTAACTGAATGGAAAGTAACTGAATGTAAAGCAACTGAAGGTAAAGTGACTGAATGTAAAGTAACTGAATGTAAAGTAACTGAATGTAAAGTAACTGAATGTAAAGTAACTGAATGGAAAGCAACTGAATGTAAAGTAACTGAATGTAAAGTAACTGAATGTAAAGTAACTGAATGTAAAGTAACTGAAGGTAAAGTAACTGAATGTAAAGTAACTGAATGTAAAGTAACTGAATGTAAAGTAACTGAATGTAAAGTAACTGAATGTAAAGTAACTGAATGTAAAGTAACTGAAGGTAAAGTAACTGAATGTAAAGTAACTGAATGGAAAGCAACTGAATGTAAAGTAACTGAATGTAAAGTAACTGAATGTAAAGTAACTGAATGTAAAGTAACTGAATGTAAAGTAACTGAATGGAAAGCAACTGAATGTAAAGTAACTGAATGTAAAGTAACTGAATGTAAAGTAACTGAAGGTAAAGTAACTGAATGTAAAGTAACTGAAGGTAAAGTAACTGAATGTAAAGTAACTGAATGTAAAGTAACTGAATGGAAAGCAACTGAATGTAAAGTAACTGAATGTAAAGCAACTGAATGTAAAGTAAGTGAATGGAAAGTAACTGAATGTAAAGTAACTGAAGGTAAAGTAACTGAAGGTAAAGTAACTGAATGTAAAGTAACTGAATGGAAAGTAACTGAATGTAAAGTAACTGAATGTAAAGTAACTGAATGTAAAGTAACTTAATGTAAAGTAACTGAATGTAAAGTAACTGAATGTAAAGTAACTGAATGTAAAGTAACTGAATGTAAAGCAACTGAATGTAAAGTAACTGAATGTAAAGTAACTGAATGGAAAGTAACTGAATGTAAAGTAACTGAATGTAAAGTAACTGAATGTAAAGTAACTGAATGTAAAGTAACTGAAGGTAAAGTAACTGAATGTAAAGTAACTGAATGTAAAGTAACTGAATGTAAAGTAACTGAATGTAAAGTAACTGAATGTAAAGCAACTGAATGTAAAGTAACTGAATGGAAAGTAACTGAATGTAAAGTAACTGAATGTAAAGTAACTGAAGGTAAAGTAACTGAATGTAAAGTAACTGAATGGAAAGCAACTGAATGTAAAGTAACTGAAGGTAAAGTAACTGAATGTAAAGTAACTGAATGGAAAGCAACTGAATGTAAAGTAACTGAATGTAAAGTAACTGAATGTAAAGTAACTGAAGGTAAAGTAACTGAATGTAAAGTAACTGAATGTAAAGTAACTGAATGTAAAGTAACTGAATGTAAAGTAACTGAATGTAAAGTAACTGAATGTAAAGTAACTGAATGTAAAGTAACTGAATGGAAAGCAACTGAATGTAAAGTAACTGAATGTAAAGTAACTGAATGGAAAGTAACTGAATGGAAAGCAACTGAATGTAAAGTAACTGAATGTAAAGTAACTGAATGTAAAGTAACTGAATGTAAAGTAACTGAATGTAAAGTAACTGAATGTAAAGTAACTGAATGTAAAGTAACTGAATGTAAAGTAACTGAATGTAAAGTAACTGAATGTAAAGTAACTGAATGTAAAGTAACTGAATGTATAGTAACTGAATGGAAAGCAACTGAATGGAAAGTAACTGAATGTAAAGTAACTGAATGTAAAGTAACTGAATGTAAAGTAACTGAATGTAAAGTAACTGAATGTAAAGCAACTGAATGGAAAGCAACTGAATGGAAAGTAACTGAATGTAAAGTAACTGAATGTAAAGTAACTGAAGGTAAAGTAACTGAATGTAAAGTAACTGAATGGAAAGCAACTGAATGTAAAGTAACTGAATGTAAAGTAACTGAATGTAAAGTAACTGAAGGTAAAGTAACTGAAGGTAAAGTAACTGAATGTAAAGTAACTGAATGTAAAGTAACTGAATGGAAAGCAACTGAATGTAAAGTAACTGAATGTAAAGTAACTGAATGTAAAGTAACTGAATGGAAAGTAACTGAATGGAAAGCAACTGAATGTAAAGTAACTGAATGTAAAGTAACTGAATGTAAAGTAACTGAAGGTAAAGTAACTGAATGTAAAGTAACTGAAGGTAAAGTAACTGAAGGTAAAGTAACTGAATGGAAAGCAACTGAATGTAAAGTAACTGAATGTAAAGTAACTGAATGTAAAGTAACTGAATGGAAAGCAACTGAATGGAAAGTAACTGAATGGAAAGCAACTGAATGTAAAGTAACTGAATGTAAAGTAACTGAATGTAAAGTAACTGAATGTAAAGTAACTGAATGGAAAGCAACTGAATGTAAAGTAACTGAATGTAAAGCAACTGAATGTAAAGTAACTGAATGGAAAGCAACTGAAGGTAAAGTAACTGAAGGTAAAGTAACTGAATGTAAAGTAACTGAATGTTAAGTAACTGAATGGAAAGTAACTGAATGGAAAGTAACTGAATGTAAAGTAACTGAATGTAAAGTAACTGAATGTAAAGTAACTGAAGGTAAAGTAACTGAAGGTAAAGTAACTGAATGGAAAGCAACTGAATGTAAAGTAACTGAATGTAAAGTAACTGAATGGAAAGCAACTGAATGGAAAGTAACTGAATGGAAAGCAACTGAATGTAAAGTAACTGAATGTAAAGTAACTGAATGTAAAGTAACTGAATGTAAAGTAACTGAATGGAAAGCAACTGAATGTAAAGTAACTGAATGTAAAGCAACTGAATGTAAAGTAACTGAATGGAAAGCAACTGAAGGTAAAGTAACTGAAGGTAAAGTAACTGAATGTAAAGTAACTGAATGTAAAGTAACTGAATGGAAAGTAACTGAATGGAAAGTAACTGAATGTAAAGTAACTGAATGTAAAGTAACTGAATGGAAAGCAACTGAATGTAAAGTAACTGAATGTAAAGCAACTGAATGTAAAGCAACTGAATGTAAAGTAACTGAATGTAAAGCAACTGAATGTAAAGTAACTGAATGTAAAGTAACTGAATGTAAAGTAACTGAATGTAAAGTAACTGAATGTAAAGTAACTGAATGTAAAGTAACTGAAGGTAAAGTAACTGAATGTAAAGTAACTGAATGTAAAGCAACTGAATGTAAAGTAACTGAATGTAAAGTAACTGAATGTAAAGTAACTGAATGTAAAGTAACTGAATGTAAAGTAACTGAATGTAAAGTAACTGAATGTAAAGCAACTGAATGTAAAGTAACTGAATGTAAAGTAACTGAATGTAAAGTAACTGAATGTAAAGTGACTGAATGTAAAGTAACTGAAGGTAAAGTAACTGAATGTAAAGTAACTGAATGTAAAGCAACTGAATGTAAAGTAACTGAATGGAAAGCAACTGAAGGTAAAGTAACTGAATGTAAAGTAACTGAATGGAAAGTAACTGAATGGAAAGTAACTGAATGTAAAGTAACTGAATGTAAAGTAACTGAATGTAAAGTAACTGAAGGTAAAGTAACTGAAGGTAAAGTAACTGAATGTAAAGTAACTGAATGTAAAGCAACTGAATGTAAAGTAACTGAATGGAAAGCAACTGAAGGTAAAGTAACTGAATGTAAAGTAACTGAATGGAAAGTAACTGAATGGAAAGTAACTGAATGTAAAGTAACTGAATGGAAAGCAACTGAATGTAAAGTAACTGAATGTAAAGTAACTGAATGTAAAGTAACTGAAGGTAAAGTAACTGAAGGTAAAGTAACTGAATGTAAAGTAACTGAATGTAAAGTAACTGAATGGAAAGCAACTGAATGTAAAGTAACTGAATGTAAAGTAACTGAATGTAAAGTAACTGAATGGAAAGTAACTGAATGGAAAGCAACTGAATGTAAAGTAACTGAATGTAAAGTAACTGAATGTAAAGTAACTGAAGGTAAAGTAACTGAATGTAAAGTAACTGAAGGTAAAGTAACTGAAGGTAAAGTAACTGAATGGAAAGCAACTGAATGTAAAGTAACTGAATGTAAAGTAACTGAATGTAAAGTAACTGAATGGAAAGCAACTGAATGGAAAGTAACTGAATGGAAAGCAACTGAATGTAAAGTAACTGAATGTAAAGTAACTGAATGTAAAGTAACTGAATGTAAAGTAACTGAATGGAAAGCAACTGAATGTAAAGTAACTGAATGTAAAGCAACTGAATGTAAAGTAACTGAATGGAAAGCAACTGAAGGTAAAGTAACTGAAGGTAAAGTAACTGAATGTAAAGTAACTGAATGTTAAGTAACTGAATGGAAAGTAACTGAATGGAAAGTAACTGAATGTAAAGTAACTGAATGTAAAGTAACTGAATGTAAAGTAACTGAAGGTAAAGTAACTGAAGGTAAAGTAACTGAATGGAAAGCAACTGAATGTAAAGTAACTGAATGTAAAGTAACTGAATGGAAAGCAACTGAATGGAAAGTAACTGAATGGAAAGCAACTGAATGTAAAGTAACTGAATGTAAAGTAACTGAATGTAAAGTAACTGAATGTAAAGTAACTGAATGGAAAGCAACTGAATGTAAAGTAACTGAATGTAAAGCAACTGAATGTAAAGTAACTGAATGGAAAGCAACTGAAGGTAAAGTAACTGAAGGTAAAGTAACTGAATGTAAAGTAACTGAATGTAAAGTAACTGAATGGAAAGTAACTGAATGGAAAGTAACTGAATGTAAAGTAACTGAATGTAAAGTAACTGAATGGAAAGCAACTGAATGTAAAGTAACTGAATGTAAAGCAACTGAATGTAAAGCAACTGAATGTAAAGTAACTGAATGTAAAGCAACTGAATGTAAAGTAACTGAATGTAAAGTAACTGAATGTAAAGTAACTGAATGTAAAGTAACTGAATGTAAAGTAACTGAATGTAAAGTAACTGAAGGTAAAGTAACTGAATGTAAAGTAACTGAATGTAAAGCAACTGAATGTAAAGTAACTGAATGTAAAGTAACTGAATGTAAAGTAACTGAATGTAAAGTAACTGAATGTAAAGTAACTGAATGTAAAGTAACTGAATGTAAAGCAACTGAATGTAAAGTAACTGAATGTAAAGTAACTGAATGTAAAGTAACTGAATGTAAAGTGACTGAATGTAAAGTAACTGAAGGTAAAGTAACTGAATGTAAAGTAACTGAATGTAAAGCAACTGAATGTAAAGTAACTGAATGGAAAGCAACTGAAGGTAAAGTAACTGAATGTAAAGTAACTGAATGGAAAGTAACTGAATGGAAAGTAACTGAATGTAAAGTAACTGAATGTAAAGTAACTGAATGTAAAGTAACTGAAGGTAAAGTAACTGAAGGTAAAGTAACTGAATGGAAAGCAACTGAATGTAAAGCAACTGAATGGAAAGCAACTGAATGGAAAGTAACTGAATGGAAAGCAACTGAAGGTAAAGTAACTGAATGTAAAGTAACTGAATGGAAAGCAACTGAATGGAAAGCAACTGAATGTAAAGCAACTGAATGGAAAGTAACTGAATGGAAAGCAACTGAATGTAAAGTAACTGAATGTAAAGCAACTGAATGGAAAGTAACTGAATGGAAAGCAACTGAAGGTAAAGTAACTGAATGTAAAGTAACTGAATGGAAAGCAACTGAATGTAAAGTAACTGAATGTAAAGTAACTGAATGGAAAGCAACTGAATGGAAAGTAACTGAATGGAAAGCAACTGAATGTAAAGTAACTGAATGTAAAGTAACTGAATGTAAAGTAACTGAATGTAAAGTAACTGAATGTAAAGTAACTGAATGGAAAGCAACTGAATAAAGTAACTGAATGTAAAGTAACTGAATGTAAAGTAACTGAATGGAAAGCAACTGAATGTAAAGTAACTGAATGTAAAGTAACTGAATGGAAAGCAACTGAATGTAAAGTAACTGAATGTAAAGTAACTGAATGTAAAGTAACTGAATGTAAAGTAACTGAATGTAAAGTAACTGAATGTAAAGTAACTGAATGGAAAGCAACTGAATGTAAAGTAACTGAATGTAAAGTAACTGAATGTAAAGTAACTGAATGTAAAGTAACTGAATGGAAAGTAACTGAATGTAAAGTAACTGAAGGTAAAGTAACTGAATGTAAAGCAACTGAATGTAAAGTAACTGAATGTAAAGTAACTGAATGTAAAGTAACTGAATGTAAAGTAACTGAATGGAAAGTAACTGAATGTAAAGTAACTGAAGGTAAAGTAACTGAATGTAAAGCAACTGAATGTAAAGTAACTGAATGTAAAGTAACTGAATGTAAAGTAACTGAATGTAAAGTAACTGAATGTAAAGTAACTGAATGTAAAGTAACTGAATGGAAAGTAACTGAATGGAAAGTAACTGAATGTAAAGTAACTGAATGTAAAGTAACTGAATGTAAAGTAACTGAATGTAAAGTAACTGAATGTAAAGTAACTGAATGGATTGTAACTGAATGTAAAGTAACTGAATGTAAAGTAACTGAATGTAAAGTAACTGAATGTAAAGTAACTGAATGTAAAGTAACTGAATGTAAAGTAACTGAATGTAAAGTAACTGAAGGTAAAGTAACTGAAGGTAAAGTAACTGAATGGAAAGTAACTGAATGTAAAGTAACTGAATGTAAAGTAACTGAATGTAAAGTAACTGAATGTAAAGTAACTGAATGTAAAGTAACTGAATGGAAAGTAACTGAATGTAAAGTAACTGAAGGTAAAGTAACTGAAGGTAAAGTAACTGAATGGAAAGTAACTGAATGTAAAGTAACTGAATGTAAAGTAACTGAATGTAAAGTAACTGAATGGAAAGCAACTGAATGTAAAGTAACTGAATGTAAAGTAACTGAATGTAAAGCAACTGAAGGTAAAGCAACTGAAGGTAAAGTAACTGAAGGTAAAGTAACTGAAGGTAAAGTAACTGAAGGTAAAGTAACTGAATGGAAAGCAACTGAATGTAAAGTAACTGAATGTAAAGTAACTGAATGGAAAGCAACTGAATGTAAAGTAACTGAATGGAAAGTAACTGAATGTAAAGTAACTGAAGGTAAAGTAACTGAATGGAAAGTAACTGAAGGTAAAGTAACTGAATGTAAAGTAACTGAATGGAAAGTAACTGAATGGAAAGTAACTGAATGGAAAGTAACTGAATGTAAAGTAACTGAATGTAAAGTAACTGAATGTAAAGTAACTGAATGTAAAGTAACTGAATGTAAAGTAACTGAATGGAAAGTAACTGAATGTAAAGTAACTGAATGTAAAGTAACTGAATGTAAAGTAACTGAATGGAAAGCAACTGAATGTAAAGTAACTGAATGTAAAGTAACTGAATGTAAAGTAACTGAATGTAAAGTAACTGAATGTAAAGTAACTGAATGTAAAGTAACTGAATGGAAAGCAACTGAATGTAAAGTAACTGAATGGAAAGTAACTGAATGGAAAGTAACTGAATGGAAAGTAACTGAATGTAAAGTAACTGAATGTAAAGTAACTGAAGGTAAAGTAACTGAAGGTAAAGTAACTGAAGGTAAAGTAACTGAAGGTAAAGTAACTGAATGTAAAGTAACTGAATGTAAAGTAACTGAATGTAAAGTAACTGAATGTAAAGTAACTGAATGTAAAGTAACTGAATGTAAAGTAACTGAATGTAAAGTAACTGAATGTAAAGTAACTGAATGTAAAGTAACTGAATGTAAAGTAACTGAATGTAAAGTAACTGAATGTAAAGTAACTGAATGTAAAGTAACTGAATGGAAAGTAACTGAATGTAAAGTAACTGAATGTAAAGTAACTGAATGGAAAGTAACTGAATGTAAAGTAACTGAATGGAAAGTAACTGAATGTAAAGTAACTGAATGTAAAGTAACTGAATGTAAAGTAACTGAATGTAAAGTAACTGAATGTAAAGTAACTGAATGTAAAGTAACTGAATGTAAAGTAACTGAATGTAAAGTAACTGAATGTAAAGTAACTGAATGGAAAGTAACTGAATGTAAAGTAACTGAATGTAAAGTAACTGAATGTAAAGTAACTGAATGTAAAGTAACTGAATGTAAAGTAACTGAATGTAAAGTAACTGAATGTGAAGTAACTGAATGTAAAGTAACTGAATGTAAAGTAACTGAATGTAAAGTAACTGAATGTAAAGTAACTGAATGTAAAGTAACTGAATGTAAAGTAACTGAATGTAAAGTAACTGAATGTAAAGTAACTGAATGGAAAGTAACTGAATGGAAAGTAACTGAATGGAAAGTAACTGAATGGAAAGTAACTGAATGTAAAGTAACTGAATGGAAAGTAACTGAATGTAAAGTAACTGAAGGTAAAGTAACTGAAGGTAAAGTAACTGAATGTAAAGTAACTGAAGGTAAAGTAACTGAATGTAAAGTAACTGAAGGTAAAGTAACTGAATGTAAAGTAACTGAAGGTAAAGTAACTGAAGGTAAAGTAACTGAATGTAAAGTAACTGAATGTAAAGTAACTGAAGGTAAAGTAACTGAATGTAAAGTAACTGAATGTAAAGTAACTGAATGTAAAGTAACTGAATGTAAAGTAACTGAAGGTAAAGTAACTGAAGGTAAAGTAACTGAATGTAAAGTAACTGAAGGTAAAGTAACTGAATGTAAAGTAACTGAATGTAAAGTAACTGAAGGTAAAGTAACTGAATGTAAAGTAACTGAATGGAAAGTAACTGTATGTAAAGTAACTGAAGGTAAAGTAACTGAAGGTAAAGTAACTGAATGGAAAGTAACTGAATGTAAAGTAACTGAATGTAAAGTAACTGAATGTAAAATAACTGAATGTAAAGTAACTGAATGTAAAGTAACTGAATGGAAAGTAACTGAATGTAAAGTAACTGAAGGTAAAGTAACTGAAGGTAAAGTAACTGAATGGAAAGTAACTGAATGTAAAGTAACTGAATGTAAAGTAACTGAATGTAAAGTAACTGAATGGAAAGCAACTGAATGTAAAGTAACTGAATGTAAAGTAACTGAATGTAAAGTAACTGAATGTAAAGTAACTGAATGTAAAGTAACTGAATGGAAAGTAACTGAATGTAAAGTAACCGAATGTAAAGTAACTGAATGTAAAGTAACTGAATGTAAAGCAACTGAATGTAAAGTAACTGAATGTAAAGCAACTGAATGTAAAGCAACTGAAGGTAAAGTAACTGAATGGAAAGTAACTGAATGGAAAGTAACTGAAGGTAAAGTAACTGAAGGTAAAGTAACTGAAGGTAAAGTAACTGAATGGAAAGCAACTGAATGTAAAGTAACTGAATGTAAAGTAACTGAATGGAAAGCAACTGAATGTAAAGTAACTGAATGGAAAGTAACTGAATGTAAAGTAACTGAAGGTAAAGTAACTGAATGTAAAGTAACTGAAGGTAAAGTAACTGAATGTAAAGTAACTGAATGGAAAGTAACTGAATGGAAAGTAACTGAATGGAAAGTAACTGAATGTAAAGTAACTGAATGGAAAGTAACTGAATGTAAAGTAACTGAATGTAAAGTAACTGAATGTAAAGTAACTGAATGGAAAGCAACTGAATGTAAAGTAACTGAATGTAAAGTAACTGAATGTAAAGTAACTGAATGTAAAGTAACTGAATGTAAAGTAACTGAATGGAAAGTAACTGAATGTAAAGTAACTGAATGTAAAGTAACTGAATGTAAAGTAACTGAATGTAAAGTAACTGAATGTAAAGTAACTGAATGTAAAGTAACTGAATGGAAAGCAACTGAATGTAAAGTAACTGAATGGAAAGTAACTGAATGGAAAGTAACTGAATGTAAAGTAACTGAATGTAAAGTAACTGAATGTAAAGTAACTGAAGGTAAAGTAACTGAAGGTAAAGTAACTGAAGGTAAAGTAACTGAAGGTAAAGTAACTGAATGTAAAGTAACTGAATGTAAAGTAACTGAATGTAAAGTAACTGAATGTAAAGTAACTGAATGTAAAGTAACTGAATGTAAAGTAACTGAATGTAAAGTAACTGAATGTAAAGTAACTGAATGTAAAGTAACTGAATGTAAAGTAACTGAATGTAAAGTAACTGAATGTAAAGTAACTGAATGTAAAGTAACTGAAGGTAAAGTAACTGAAGGTAAAGTAACTGAATGTAAAGTAACTGAAGGTAAAGTAACTGAATGTAAAGTAACTGAAGGTAAAGTAACTGAAGGTAAAGTAACTGAATGTAAAGTAACTGAATGTAAAGTAACTGAATGTAAAGTAACTGAATGTAAAGTAACTGAATGTAAAGTAACTGAATGTAAAGTAACTGAATGGAAAGCAACTGAATGTAAAGTAACTGAATGTAAAGTAACTGAATGTAAAGTAACTGAATGTAAAGTAACTGAATGTAAAGTAACTGAATGGAAAGTAACTGAATGTAAAGTAACTGAAGGTAAAGTAACTGAATGTAAAGCAACTGAATGTAAAGTAACTGAATGTAAAGTAACTGAATGTAAAGTAACTGAATGTAAAGTAACTGAATGTAAAGTAACTGAATGGAAAGTAACTGAATGTAAAGTAACTGAATGGAAAGTAACTGAATGTAAAGTAACTGAAGGTAAAGTAACTGAAGGTAAAGTAACTGAATGGAAAGTAACTGAATGTAAAGTAACTGAAGGTAAAGTAACTGAAGGTAAAGTAACTGAATGGAAAGTAACTGAATGTAAAGTAACTGAATGTAAAGTAACTGAATGTAAAGTAACTGAATGTAAAGTAACTGAATGGAAAGTAACTGAATGTAAAGTAACTGAAGGTAAAGTAACTGAAGGTAAAGTAACTGAATGGAAAGTAACTGAATGTAAAGTAACTGAATGTAAAGTAACTGAATGTAAAGTAACTGAATGTAAAGTAACTGAATGTAAAGTAACTGAATGGAAAGTAACTGAATGTAAAGTAACTGAAGGTAAAGTAACTGAAGGTAAAGTAACTGAAGGTAAAGTAACTGAATGGAAAGTAACTGAATGTAAAGTAACTGAATGTAAAGTAACTGAATGTAAAGTAACTGAATGTAAAGTAACTGAAGGTAAAGTAACTGAATGTAAAGTAACTGAATGTAAAGTAACTGAATGTAAAGTAACTGAAGGTAAAGTAACTGAAGGTAAAGTAACTGAAGGTAAAGTAACTGAATGGAAAGTAACTGAATGTAAAGTAACTGAATGTAAAGTAACTGAATGTAAAGTAACTGAATGTAAAGTAACTGAATGTAAAGTAACTGAATGTAAAGTAACTGAATGTAAAGTAACTGAATGTAAAGTAACTGAATGGAAAGTAACTGAATGTAAAGTAACTGAATGTAAAGTAACTGAAGGTAAAGTAACTGAAGGTAAAGCAACTGAATGTAAAGTAACTGAATGTAAAGCAACTGAATGTAAAGTAACTGAATGTAAAGTAACTGAATGTAAAGTAACTGAATGTAAAGTAACTGAAGGTAAAGTAACTGAATGTAAAGTAACTGAATGTAAAGTAACTGAATGTAAAGCAACTGAATGTAAAGTAACTGAATGTAAAGCAACTGAAGGTAAAGTAACTGAAGGTAAAGTAACTGAAGGTAAAGTAACTGAATGGAAAGCAACTGAATGTAAAGTAACTGAATGTAAAGTAACTGAATGGAAAGCAACTGAATGTAAAGTAACTGAATGGAAAGTAACTGAATGTAAAGTAACTGAAGGTAAAGTAACTGAATGTAAAGTAACTGAAGGTAAAGTAACTGAATGTAAAGTAACTGAATGGAAAGTAACTGAATGGAAAGTAACTGAATGGAAAGTAACTGAATGTAAAGTAACTGAATGTAAAGTAACTGAATGTAAAGTAACTGAATGTAAAGTAACTGAATATAAAGTAACTGAATGGAAAGTAACTGAATGTAAAGTAACTGAATGTAAAGTAACTGAATGGAAAGCAACTGAATGTAAAGTAACTGAATGTAAAGTAACTGAATGTAAAGTAACTGAATGTAAAGTAACTGAATGTAAAGTAACTGAATGTAAAGTAACTGAATGGAAAGCAACTGAATGTAAAGTAACTGAATGGAAAGTAACTGAATGGAAAGTAACTGAATGGAAAGTAACTGAATGTAAAGTAACTGAATGTAAAGTAACTGAAGGTAAAGTAACTGAAGGTAAAGTAACTGAAGGTAAAGTAACTGAAGGTAAAGTAACTGAATGTAAAGTAACTGAATGTAAAGTAACTGAATGTAAAGTAACTGAATGTAAAGTAACTGAATGTAAAGTAACTGAAGGTAAAGTAACTGAAGGTAAAGTAACTGAATGTAAAGTAACTGAAGGTAAAGTAACTGAATGTAAAGTAACTGAAGGTAAAGTAACTGAATGTAAAGTAACTGAAGGTAAAGTAACTGAAGGTAAAGTAACTGAATGTAAAGTAACTGAATGTAAAGTAACTGAAGGTAAAGTAACTGAATGTAAAGTAACTGAATGTAAAGTAACTGAATGTAAAGTAACTGAATGTAAAGTAACTGAAGGTAAAGTAACTGAAGGTAAAGTAACTGAATGTAAAGTAACTGAAGGTAAAGTAACTGAATGTAAAGTAACTGAATGTAAAGTAACTGAAGGTAAAGTAACTGAATGGAAAGTAACTGAATGGAAAGTAACTGAAGGTAAAGTAACTGAAGGTAAAGTAACTGAATGGAAAGTAACTGAATGTAAAGTAACTGAATGTAAAGTAACTGAATGTAAAGTAACTGAATGGAAAGCAACTGAATGTAAAGTAACTGAATGGAAAGTAACTGAATGGAAAGTAACTGAATGGAAAGTAACTGAATGTAAAGTAACTGAATGTAAAGTAACTGAAGGTAAAGTAACTGAAGGTAAAGTAACTGAAGGTAAAGTAACTGAAGGTAAAGTAACTGAATGTAAAGTAACTGAATGTAAAGTAACTGAATGTAAAGTAACTGAATGTAAAGTAACTGAATGTAAAGTAACTGAATGTAAAGTAACTGAATGTAAAGTAACTGAATGTAAAGTAACTGAATGTAAAGTAACTGAATGTAAAGTAACTGAATGTAAAGTAACTGAATGTAAAGTAACTGAAGGTAAAGTAACTGAAGGTAAAGTAACTGAAGGTAAAGTAACTGAATGTAAAGTAACTGAAGGTAAAGTAACTGAATGTAAAGTAACTGAAGGTAAAGTAACTGAATGTAAAGTAACTGAAGGTAAAGTAACTGAATGTAAAGTAACTGAAGGTAAAGTAACTGAATGTAAAGTAACTGAAGGTAAAGTAACTGAATGTAAAGTAACTGAATGTAAAGTAACTGAAGGTAAAGTAACTGAATGTAAAGCAACTGAATGTAAAGTAACTGAATGTAAAGTAACTGAATGGAAAGTAACTGAATGTAAAGTAACTGAAGGTAAAGTAACTGAATGTAAAGTAACTGAATGTAAAGTAACTGAATGTAAAGTAACTGAATGTAAAGTAACTGAATGTAAAGTAACTGAAGGTAAAGTAACTGAAGGTAAAGTAACTGAAGGTAAAGTAACTGAATGTAAAGTAACTGAAGGTAAAGTAACTGAATGTAAAGTAACTGAAGGTAAAGTAACTGAATGTAAAGTAACTGAAGGTAAAGTAACTGAATGTAAAGTAACTGAAGGTAAAGTAACTGAATGTAAAGTAACTGAAGGTAAAGTAACTGAATGTAAAGTAACTGAATGTAAAGTAACTGAAGGTAAAGTAACTGAATGTAAAGCAACTGAATGTAAAGTAACTGAATGTAAAGTAACTGAATGGAAAGTAACTGAATGTAAAGTAACTGAAGGTAAAGTAACTGAAGGTAAAGTAACTGAAGGTAAAGTTACTGAATGGAAAGTAACTGAATGTAAAGTAACTGAATGTAAAGTAACTGAATGTAAAGCAACTGAATGTAAAGTAACTGAATGGAAAGTAACTGAATGTAAAGTAACTGAATGTAAAGTAACTGAAGGTAAAGTAACTGAATGGAAAGTAACTGAATGTAAAGTAACTGAATGGAAAGTAACTGAAGGTAAAGTAACTGAATGTAAAGTAACTGAATGTAAAGTAACTGAATGTAAAGTAACTGAATGTAAAGTAACTGAATGTAAAGCAACTGAATGTAAAGTAACTGAATGTAAAGCAACTGAATGTAAAGTAACTGAATGTAAAGTAACTGAATGTAAAGTAACTGAATGTAAAGTAACTGAATGGAAAGCAACTGAATGGAAAGTAACTGAAGGTAAAGTAACTGAATGTAAAGTAACTGAATGGAAAGCAACTGAATGGAAAGTAACTGAATGTAAAGCAACTGAATGGAAAGTAACTGAACGGAAAGTAACTGAACGGAAAGTAACTGGACGGAAAGTAACTGTAACAAAATCTTTTTCAAATTCATATATACATTTTCTTTCTTTCGAATATGATACTATGCTGACATTTATATACTCTGAAAAAAGCCCGATATATTTTTTCAGACCATAAGAAAAAGAATGGAAGAAAGAGAAGTAACGTATTGTAAATGAAGATATTAAACATGGCACTCTTTCCTATTTTCTGAAATATGTGAATTTAAATATTTGAATTTAATAACATTGGATTTAATAAATTACCAAGATTAATTTGTATGTAATTTTAATTATTATCCATTAAACTGAAAATATTTTCTACTTAGTACAATTGATGTGTAATATATGTAAGTGCAACAAATTTAACATACATTAAATATTATAATGTTTAAGTCAAATTACTTAGTAGAAAATATAGTTTACATCCATTTTTTCGTTTTCTACCAAGTAGCATATTTCAATGAGTAAATTAGTAAATTGACCGTTAAATAATTTTCATCATTAGGGATAATTTTCTAGGTCGATCATAATAATTTAAATAATTTAATTGAATCACTCTTATAGCGACCAGCCATTTAGAGTAACCACTATAAATGTACAGGTAACTGATGTGAATAACAGTGCTTAAATTGTACATATATATTACCATGATCTTAATCATTAATTTACACCGATCACATATTACAGCACCTGTGCTCCTGAGACAAACATTTGTTATTGGAGACATTAACCCCCCTCCCCCCAACCCTCCATTCGCATCCCCCCCCCCTGGCAATTAAGGTGCCATCCATCTCACCCCGTCCAAACCATCAGCTGTTCCAGTTCCACTCACGTCACATCTCATATTAATGTCTTACTCATTAGCAAACTTATTAAGAGTTTCTTCGTCAAACTATTTTAATAATAGGAATTATAGCCTTTGTGAGATGAAGAACTCGTTAATAAGGGGCAGAATAAGTCATAATGTAATTCTGTCATTTACCCGTTCATCTTTTAATAAATTGAATGAATTGTAAACCATACTTTTGTTAATTTAATAAATACTTGAAGCAGTCAAATCAAACAAATAATACTTTGTAAATATTAAAGTACCATCGAGACTTTAGTGAGAGTGTATCATCACAAGGTAGATATTAAAGTACCATCGAGACTTTAGTGAGAGTGTATCATCACAAGGTAGATATTAAAGTACCATAGAGACTTTAGTGAGAGTGTATCATCACAAGGTAAATATTAAAGTACCATAGAGACTTTAGTGAGAGTGTATCATCACAAGGTAAATATTAGAGTACTGCAGAGACTTTAGTGAGAGTGTATCATCACAAGGTAAATATTAAAGTACTGCAGAGACTTTAGTGAGAGTGTATCATCACAAGGTAAATATTAAAGTACCATCGAGACTTTAGTGAGAGTGTATCATCACAAGGTAAATATTAAAGTACTGCAGAGACTTTAGTGAGAGTGTATCATCACAAGGTAAATATTAAAGTACTGCAGAGACTTTAGTGAGAGTGTATCATCACAAGGTAAATATTAAAGTACTATAGAGCAAGAATCTCGGTCAAATCGAGCTGTTGAAAATAGCAATTTTCACAGTCCATTTGTGAGTGTCGCGACTTATGTAAATTTGGTCTCAACTGCAAAATGCAAAGTTAAGGATGGGACACGGACACTGATTTGAAGACACTGAGTTTGTTGACTCTGCTGATGTACGAACTTCTAACTAACATTGGCAAGAGATGTGTAGAGATATAGGCAAATGTACAGAGAAAGAGATACAGATAATAGAGATCTATAGAGACATAAAGAAAGAGATAGGACAGAAATCTGCATATACCCAGAGAAAGAGATGCAGATAGAGAAAAGGAAATGCAGAAACAGAGATGTATAGTGACATAGAGAAAGAAATATGAAGATGTATAGAGAATGCGATATAGAGTAAATTAAAAAACATCATTGAGGAAGAGATACGAGATGCATATAGACATAGAGAAAGAGATGGTGAGATGCGAGAGATGGTTCCATTATGTTTTTATTCATATCGTTTCAGCTAAAGATGAACATGAAGAAATTTTATCCACTTCAATGCATATCTTTTAAAATTACCAGAATAAAATTGGTGGGCCAATGAAGATTAATGAGGAAGATCACCTCCTCTCACTCTTTTATGGCCCCAATAATGACTTTATCTAACAATAATGAAAAAAAATAAAGTTCAGTAA
Source organism: Caprella mutica (assembly GCA_947561585.1). Lineage (NCBI taxonomy): Eukaryota > Metazoa > Arthropoda > Malacostraca > Amphipoda > Caprellidae > Caprella > Caprella mutica. The sequence continues at coordinate 442,538 of CANNZV010000085.1, read as the reverse complement.
TAATATAAATATCATTTTCTCAATCTTCCAATTACTAACCTAGCTAGTTTGATACAAAACTACAACTCTCTATATTCTAGAATTATTAGTGGAAGGTAAAATATAAATACCAGAAAAATTTCAAACTCTTTTCTCTCCCAATTAATATATTTTAATTTTTATATTTTGATGCATTTTTCCAAAGAAAAATGCCTATGGAAATTTTGGGTCTAGGTCAATTGATCCCCGGTCAAAAGATCCCCAGTCATTATATTCCCGGTCATTTGATCCCCATACCATTTGATTCCCGGTCAAAAGATCCCCGGTCATTTGATTCCCAGTCATATTTTCCGTTTATACACTTACTATTCATTTGTTATATGTAAATATATTAATTATTTAAGATATAATAGAAATATGCACCTTACAGTCGATGAAGTTTTTTCAAAGAAACTAAGTAAGAAGGATAAAAACGCTAACAAGAAATTAAATATTTTTGACTCAAATAAGTAACAGTATATATGCTTTCAAATTTACATTCCGGCAACAAAAAATATTCAATGGTTAAATCAAATGCACAGTTATACCCCACTCTTATTATAACTAGCACATATTACTAATCAAATAAATCAGGAGCATGTCTCGTAATTATTTCTCCTGGTATATGAGCTAATGGAGGAGTAACTTTTGACAATTTTATCGGTAGTTTTCAGTTAAGCTTCTTTGCAATAACTATTACAGTTATTATCATCATGCAGGTGGGAAAGACCAAAAATCAATTAATGGTAAATATTTGAGTAATTGCTGTTTGAATTCTGATATTTTGTTTTATTATATAAAAAAATTATTATGTAAATAGTAGATGTCAAATTGTTTCTCAAGTTTTATTTATTATTTGAATAGTAATAGAAATAAAAATCGTAATAAATTATTGTATGCAAATATATGAGCAAACAAAAAATGTGACTGGGGATCAAATGACCGGGAACCAAATGGCCGGGGATCAAATGACCAGGGATCAAATGACCGGGGATCAAATGACCGGGGATCTTTTGACCGGGGATCAAATGACCGGGGATATCAAATGACCGGGAACCAAATGGCCGGGGATCAAATGACCGGGGATCAAATGACCGGAGATATCAAATGACCGGCCACCGGAAATTTTCCTTCATTATTTAATTAGCATCTATTAATTATTCCTGCACCCTACCTCAACATTACTCCTCTTGTTTTTCTTTATTTCCCTACTAATTAGTGGTAAGGTTTTTAGCACATCACCAGTTGACAGTTTAAGTTCTTCGTGTACAACTCTCTACTCTAACTCAACTGAAATGTAGGAAATAAATGTAGAGTTTTACGTGCAAAGTTAGTCTAGAAAGGGCAATGTAAATCATGATCTGCTCTTGGAATACATCGGCCTAACGTACTGCAAGTGGAGTGTCAAACCCAACTTAAATACCCAAAGAGTCATCGGCCTAACGTACTGCAAATGGAGTGTCAAACCAGACTTAAATACCCAAAGAGTCCCTGAAACTTTATAGCGAGGAATTAAGCTTTTTGCGAGCAATCGGAATTTTGCAATATTTTATATTTGAATATTTTCTTGGTAAAAAATTAAATTATTTTAGTTGTAAGAAATATAAGTTAAGTTTTAAAATGAACAATGTCTTAAGGTATTTAAAAAGAATACGAACTAATTTGTAAATTAATTTTAGTTATTTAATTGAGGTGACGACTTGACATACGTACTGTTATAATTTGGATCATGGATTAAATTAATTTTCATCATGTTTCTCATTTTTCAAGAAACAGCGCTAGGGTTATGCTCTTCCACTACGAGGTCTTGGATTTTTTTTAGATAGACTCGTGGACTTATACCTCTTCATTTTCCTCTTCTATCCATTTTCGTAAGTGACTGTATTCCCGAAGTAGCTTTTTTGTATTCACGAGCTTGTCACAGATTGGTGATAGTTACTTTCCGATTGTTGTCTGTTTCCCATTTGCCTACATTTTCGGGTCCCTTGTATTTAATTTCTCTTTGATTTAAGATGTAGGACCCAGAGTGGTCCTATCTTTAAATGCATATAAAATCAAACAAGAAATTGAATTTTAAATATCATTTGAGTTTTGAAATATTTTTACTTTTTATCGGAAGAGTTCATATAATTTTTTTTATTTTAGTGATCACGGTTTAGCTGTCAATATAATTATTATGGGATATTATTGATGATATTTTTTTCAGAATTTGCAAAATTTTGTAAAATATTCCTTAAAGAAAGAAGCCTAGAAAGGCTTCAAATTTGTACTGTTAAATTATACAGGGTGTCCTCAAAAAAATAGCCAATTTAGAAGAGTTGTAATTTGTAAACTACCATTGCTACATATTGAAATAGTTTTCATCTAAAAGATAAGAATTCCAAGTTCTATTTAATTGTATATTTAGCTTCACAATACGAGTATATACAGACTGTGTATAAAAAATCTGAAAATTTAAAAATTACCTAAAATTAGTACATAAAATAACTATTTATTACTAACTAGACACATTAGAAGTAGTTTATAAAATTTTGACTTTCTGAAAATTAATTCCGAGTAATTTTCCTTATTTTTGTCTCTGCAGATAATTTTTCCACTGATTTCATTTAATCATAGGAAATTCATTTTCTCTAACCATGTTAATGATGTCTCTGTCCTAGCTGTTTTAAATTAATAAATTTCCTTTATTAAAATATGCACTGTACGGTGGATACTGGATATATCTCGTCCATAACGTAATTTCATTAAACTTTTATTTTAGATAATAGTGTTCCTTATCTTACCTATAATTGATAAATTGTAGTCATCACGGACCATTTTTAAACATTTTCACAAGGATGAATTTTCTCTATTCCACTGTTAATTGAGCCTCTCCTGTGATAATAATCCGTGAATGAAATTTAATTTTTACATAGGTAATAATAATTTCACTCATATAATGCTTAATTCATAATGAAATAACACTTGGAATTCCTATATTTAAATTGAAATTTATTTCAATTTTATAGCTATGATAGTTTACAATTTACAGCCCTTTTAAATCAGCTACTTTTTTACAGCCTCCTGTTCATATAATGGTTCTAGGTATATTCCATCCCGGTATATTCCAATTCGGTAAATTCCACCCCGGAAAATTCCACCCCAGTATATTCCACCCCAGTGAACATTTAATTTACTTTAGTAGTGGTTAAAAGACTACTTAGGAGCCAAAGGCCGTATCACTGACGTCAACAGGAAATTTAATACAAAGACTAGAAGAAGAAGTCAGATAGGAAAGTGGCTCCATGATTAAAATCACCTACCATCTCTAGTTGACAAAGTTCATGTATGCAGAATAGCTACTCAGTGAATGCAGTCACTTACCTAGGAATGTGACTACAAAAGACACAAGCGATGGTTGCTGGACTCTCAGATGGAAGAGGAAAATGAAGAGGTGATAGTAAACGAAGCCAACGAGCGAACCCAAAGCGAAAATCTAAGACGTTGTAGCTGATGAGCATATCATTATTATAACTAGATTATGTGCACCCGGTAGAGCGCATACCTTCGCCTCCACTTTGACCTGTTCTCTCCCAAAATTTGAGAAACTACTACCTAACTGGATAATAATCAATAGTCCCACCAAGTTTCATGCAATATGGTACAATATTTTTTGAGTTACCGAGTTATAAATGACCTTGACCTTGGACCGGATCGCTTCCAAAATTCTACCAGATCGTTCCTGAACATTGATCAATCGTCCCATCAAATTTCAGACAATTTGGTTGAATACTTTTGGAGTTATTGAGTTACAAATGGCCTTGACCTTGGTCTTTGACCTTTTACCTGATCGCTCCCAAAATCTAACAAAATGGTTCCTGTATATTGACCAATCGTCCCACCAAGTTTCATGCAATGTGGTTCAAGTTTTGAGTTATAAATGACCATGACCTTGACCTTTGACCGGGTCGTTCCCAAAATTCTAGCAGCAGATCACTGGACATGGACCAATCGCTTCACCAAATTTTAGGCAATTTGGTTGAACACTTTTTCAGTTAAGCGAATAACAAGATGATAAATAAATAAATAAATAAATAAATAAATAAATAAAGTCCGATGAAAATATGACCTTCCTGCATTCTGCGAAGGTAATTAGAGGTTTGACGTCTGTTTCGGAGCCAAAGGCCATATCGCTGACTACATAATTTAAATGCAAGTGACTGGAAAGAGCTGTCAGAAACGTAATTGGCTCCATGACCCGAGTCACCTACCACAAATTAGTGACTAACGAAGCTTATGACTCTACCTAACACAAAATCTAAGACCTCGTAGTTGAAGAGCATAAACCTAGCACTTTACGCTACAACTGCAAGTAGCTGTTAAAGAATGAAAAACATGGAAAAAATAAAATATATTATCCAAATTACGACAGTTTGGGGCGTAATTAAGGGTCGCCAACCCCCTTCTCTTCCATTCACCACAGGCAGCTTCAGGATAGATTAAACTGATAAGAGCGTTCACACAACTTTTCTTTCTGCTGTTTTATCACACTTGTAGTGAAAAATAAACAGCTTGTGATTGGCCAATATAATTAAGGGTAAATTTTATATAACGAAAATACAAGTTACTTAGCATTATACAAGATATTAATAAATAATTAATATTAAATGAATAATGACTAACCTAACCTAACCAGTAAAGTGGGATGGAACTTACCGAGATGGAATACACTGGTCAACTTATAAAATACATAACAGTTAACAGAAAAGAAATGAATCAAGTATTCGCTTCATAATGTATTATATAAGAAATAGTCGCACTCAACAATCACTGTCCGACAATTCTAAGATTAAACAGAAGAAAAAGTTGAAAAAACAAACTTTATATCGTATTATAGTAAATTTAATTTGGTATTTGAGTGCACTCTTAGGTAAGTACTTAATATTTTCTTATGGTTATGGTATTTAGGTAACCGTATGTTTAACCATTTATAATATGTCTATCAGCTTTGTAATTGCTTTGAATTAGGAAAGATGAAGAAAAATAACAAGAATAATTTAAATTTTATTTTATAATAAAAATATAGATCCAAATTTGAAACGGTTTGCAGTTTTATAACCAGTAACCTTAGTTCTAGTGAATAGAGAAATAGAAAATAGAGTGGAGGGGACCTTTAACCTCTTCATTATTTTAGAATATTGGTATTGTCAATTTTGATCTCAAATTTATCTTTAAAAATCTCATTTAGGTAGTACCTAGTTGCCTATGTACTTTCATAGATAAGAGTTAGATGCAAGTAGGTTGCATGAGAAAAATCATGGAAGTTATTTTATACATATGAATAAATTCTGTATCTAAAATAAGATTTGGAAAAAATAACAATAAAAGCGATATAGCTGTTCAAATCGCTTCAAATTTACAACTTCTCAGCTAAAATAACCATCTAACCAATAACAATATCAAATACCTTACACAAACTGTATAGACTAATAGAAAGTGATAAAATTAGCTAAGGCATGACTATTTACATTGAAATATGTCAGTTAGCCATACCAACTGCAGTGCTTTGTGAACATTTCTTATAGAAAATTTTCTATAATTTTGGGAGTAACTGTGATAATCTCAAATCAAAGAACTTTTATTAATTTATTTATACTATAGTTCTTTTCTTCCATGTGAATTATAGTAATGGTTATTCTAATGTTTATTTCAAAAGCCTTCTTCAATTCAAATATTAATATTGTTTATTATTCTAATCTATAGTTATTAAAAAAAATATTTGGATGCAGAATTTTTATCATACAACCTTTACATCGGACTGTTTATATGCTTTAAAATAGATGGTAAACATATGAAAATATAAATAGTTAAATCATTTATAAAAGTGGTTCACATTATTATTGAATGAAGAGATCAGTATAAGGTAAGTTACGAATTATCGGTCAGCACTACATCTTCAGTCATGTAAGAAAAACGTTATAAAAATTATTATTAGATAGCACTGTGTTTTAATTACAATTGTTTTTATTTCTTTTTTTCTTATATGACGGAAGAAATAGTTCTGACCGATAATTCGTAACTTAACCTAATAAAAATAAGAAGGTAAATAAAATTCACATTACAAGTAGAATAATTGAAATGTAGTCAGTGGTATTATTTTCATTGACTATTACCATCTATTATAGCAGGAGAATTTTCTGTATTTACACATTGAGTACACAATCAAACCTCAATGCATCAGTACATATACTAAGTTACTAACATCGATCTTCTCTTAATTATCTATATCTTAAACTACTGTGCCATAGAAGTATGTACTTCATTTATGTGTTGTATCACTGAACAGGCGATGCTACTAGTTGATATTTTGAAAATAATGAATAAAAGTTATTGTCAGAGTAATTATTCTGTCTACCATTATTCTAAACTCACTACAGAGCAGAAGTATAACGGTTTTCATGTGCAACGTTCTATTGTAGATCTTTAGTTGTTATTTCAGAAACTGAATTTATTTGTTACTTCAAAAATTTGAATTCTCGATGAAAGCAAAGTTCAGTTAGTCTTAGTTTTTTTTTTTCTCTTTAAGTGTAACTATTATACATTTATTACTACCTAGGTATTTTCAATATTGTTCAAAATATTAATAGGTATAACCTTCTCATGCTCCGTCAGTTTTACACTTTATTCCTTTCAGATAATTTTAATTTATTTAACACGTCAACATGGATTTTAATATAACCCCAGCAGTCACTTTCCCTAACTCTACTTCCGATATTGGTTTTCTTAGTCCCACTGGATACATGATAATATTGCTAGTTTTGATTGCGGTACTAATAACGTTAGTTTGTGGATTATTTTTTTACGCAGCAGCTGTTTACTATTCTAGGCTTGCGCAATTTTGGTAAGTCTATTCTTGTTGAAACAATTTGAGGTAATTTGGCTCTATTAACCTAGGATAACTTGTTTGTACTCTACCTATATCATAACAGACTTTAAACATCACATTCGGTGAACTGGTGAGATGTTCCTCTGGGGTGTGACATAAATTTAGGGTTTACCGTTTTCGAAATTCTTTCTCTAATCTCGATATTTTAGCGTTTAAATGTCCTTTGCCCTTCAATTAGTTATATATTTACGTACTAGTTTTAAATATGGTAAATGCACTAGTAGACGGAAGTTACAAAAACTTGTTCAGTTTGCGATAGCTGTAGTATAGTGTAAAGCACTGTACACTTATTCAAATTATTCTTAGCCAAAATTTAAACATTTTTCCTAGCTGCTTTCAGCTGCTCAACTACTGTGCCATAAGCCCTGTCCTGACGGAGCGTCTGTATAGACTATTGTGTATCTATCCTATCTATCCTAATTTAATTTACCACCGTATACTGACTACATTGAAGTGAAGTATCTTATTTAATATTTTTTTATTTAAGTTTATAACTGTTCTTTCTAAAGTCTTCCATCTCATTGCAGCATGGATCAGGTCGGTCATGAGGAGAGAGGATTGCAAGAAATCGAAATGCCTGATAACTCACAGACTGTTGCTGTTAATAGGGATTCAAACTCTAGAGACGGAACTGGAGATCTATTGAAACAGGTGGTCGAAGTTCAAGTTCATGCAGCAGCTGGTGAATACTTTAACAACCCAAATGCAAACGTCAATGCTACTTATGAGAAAAGTAACGATGATCATGATATTCATATTGCAGTGAATGGATCTGATCAAAGCTCTCAAGTCGGCAATGAGGTTTCAGACAATTCTGAGAGACAAATTGAGGTTCCAGCTCCAGGAGAAGCTAAAAGTAAAAATCTCCGTAGTACCAGAACTAGAATGTCTTCTATTAAGTTTAATGAAGATGTTAATGCTATCGAAGAAGCTCCTTTGCCAGAGACACCCTCTCCAGTAGTCAGTTCGGATGTGACGAGATTGGAGGGAAATCCTAGTTTACTATCACGCTTTTTTGGATACCTATTTAGTTCCGAAAGCATGCAGACAAGTACCAATGAATCTAGTTGAGTAGTAAGGTCAAAATCAACGCCTTAAAACTATTCTAGTGCTGACTAAACTATGTCTTAAAATAGTGGGTGTTAACTCTTATAAATTTCTAATGTTTTAAAGAAATAAGGTGTAAAAATTATATAGTGTACGGTATAATTTTAGAGCTGGGTTGATTGCCAATATTAGTCTTATCCTTTATGTTGTTACTTCTGATGTATGAATGTTTAATTTAGATTTTAATTAATAGACGAAATCTGAAATAAAAGATTAATTTATTTGGCAGTGTACAATTGTATCTTCTTTGATGTCTGTAATTGAATCTAGAGTGAAATACTGTTGTAATAATTTGCCTCTGGGAACGATTTGAAGTTTTTATATAACATACTGATTTATGTAATCTAACATTTTAAATAAATCTTAACAATTATTTTATTTCCTAAATCTTTTTCTTATTGTAGGGACTAAAGAATGGGTAGCATTTTAATCATTGAACGCTACTTGCAGTTTGAGAGAATAGCGCTAGGGTTATGCTCTTAAACTAAGAGGTCTTAGTATTTTATGTTAGGTAATATTCATTTACTCTCACCTCTTCATTTTCCTCTTCCATCCATGAGTCCAGCCCATGCAGCTTGTGTCCCTTCTCCTCACATTAATAGGAAGTTACTTCATTTATGGAGTTTTTGTCTGAATCCATGAAAATTGTCACTAGGGTTGTGACGTGGCATTAAATGCATGGTGCATGCATGCCACATGCAGTTATTCTTGAATGCATGGTGTATGTAGGCCTCATGCACTTTTTCTTAAAAGTAGGCTATATGCATGCATTTTCTTTTTAATCGCATGCTGCCTATTTTTCTAGACTTATTTGTCTAGTCATAAATAGGGCTGTAACAATATGCACTGCATATTTTGCAGTGTATGCACATAAAAATTTAGTTCATATTCGCTTGAAATATGCATTTCATTGAAATGCATAGGAGTTTCATAAAACGCATATGCATTTATTAAACTCGTATGCAAAATATATGCGGCGAATAATCAATAAAAAAACATTACACGTATTTCAGTAAGTGGACATTCCAGATTTCCATGGATTTCTCGAAATAGGCTGTTAATAAGAAGTCCATATAATTTTCACCAAATATGTTTTTATTAATTGTGAAAATTTAAAAAACTGGGAGGTAGAATAAAAGTTAATCTTTAAATTGACTATAATTTCAATATATTGAAACGCTTCTTATAAAGTCTGCTTTCAAGTACATTTAACTAAGTTATAATTTATAAATTATAAATTGGGTTGTGACGATATGCATTTCCAAATATGCAGTATATGCATTGGGAAATATACTGCAGTAAGTTAGTGTAGAAATCCTTAAATCAAGACTTTTCGCGTAGTCAGGTTTCAGAACGATTTATATCTATTGTCGTACATTTTCCCTAAAATTCTCCCACGAAAACTAATAATCGAGGAGTAACAAATACAAAACTGGTTCGGTTCAAAGAGTTGGTGGTGACCCATTTTCAGTCAACTAGGAACCTATTCCCATGTGACAATAATATAAAAGAAAAAAAAAAGTATAAAAGGTCTGTTATTAGAGACGGCAGACTTCGGCATATAATTTCGTGGCAACGGATTTATTTGTCAAAACTATTTATTTTCGAAAATTAAATATAGAATCGCAACATTAAATTATCTTCCAGAGTCTAATTGTAAATAAATCCGGCGGGGAAAAGTACGCGGGCGAGGAATAGTCCGTTTCCCGTGATTATATACCTAGTTTCTGTTCTTAAATAACTGGTAACCATGAAAATTCACTTCACTGTTATAGTATCCTATAGTGCCAACAATCTCTGAAACACTTGACATTTAAAATTTGGAGTATTACTATTAAATGCATAATAATTCATAATCTATGCAAATTCATATTAATAATTAATTTAGTAGTTGTTTAACGTCTGCTTCTGAACCAAAGGCCATATCGCTGACATCAAAAGAATATTAAATACAAGGGACTAGAAGAAGCAGTCCGAAAGGTAAGTGGTTCTATAAGGAACAAAGTCACTTACTACTGTCGGTGACGATGCTCATGGATGCAAAAAAGCTACTCAGTGAATGCAGTGACGAAAAGGGACACAAAACAAGGGTGGCTGCACTTACGAATGGAAGAGGAAAATGAAGAGGTGATAGAAAATGAACCCTACGAGCCTACCAAACACAAAAATAAAAGACCTCGTAGTTGAAGAGCATAACCATCCTCTAAAACTGCAAGTATTTTAAAAAAAATGATAAATATAATATAATGACAACAGTTCGGGGCCCAAGGGACGCCACCCCACTTCTCTTCCATTCGTCACAGACAGCTTTAGGATAGGCATATTGATAAAAGTATATGCATGCTTATAAATGCATATGCAATTTGGCAAATGCATTTGCATATAGGTAAATGCATATGCATATTGGTAAATGCATATGCATATTGCTAAATGCATGTATGCAAATTAGTAAATGCATATGCATATTTTTAAATGCATATGCATATTTGTAATTGCATATGCATGTTGATAAATGCATATGCGAATCAAATAAGCTTATGCGTTTAAGAAAAGCATATGCAAAATATGCAATGTCACAACCCTAGTTATAAATATGAAGTATCTTTCATAGAGGTAAAGCTCGTACAGCGGACGATCTTTAAACGGTCACCCACTAAAAAAGATTACAATTGTAGTGTAATATCTTTGCTACAACGGCCTCTTTAAATAATATGGTTTAACAATGTTTTATTAGTTAACCTAGTATCTAGTCAAACATTGATTATATTCAGTGGTATTACAATTTACAATCAATACTTAACTTATTGTTTTCTTTGATTGGACAAGTTCCATAGAAATCAAAAAGAGGTGTAACTATTCTATATTATATAGTAATATAAACTTCATTTATTTACACCAAACAAAAAAGTAATCAAGAAATTAAATTAGTTACTTTTATATTGTTGTTGGTTTAATTAACCATTATAAATTATGCTATTCATATTAGTTTACGGTGACCGGACAACTCGCCGCCGGACAATTCTCTCGGACAATTCACCGTGAGGACAACTCGCCGCTAGGACAATTGGCCGTCAAAACAACTCACCTTGTGATATATGTTTTACTGCCGTATACACCATCTATATATAAATATATTTTAAATACAAACTGCGTGTTGTAAATTACTTATCAAATTTTCTTAGTTGTATTGTGGAAATGTTTTTTTTTTATTTTAAAAGTTGAATAAAAAGTTTTTAACTATAATTATACAAACATAGTGTGTGTTGTAAATTAAAAATAAAATTTTCTTCGTTTTAATTGAGAGTATTTTGCTAAAAATAATTTGCTATTGGAAAGAAAACAAGTTCAAGTGTCTTCATTATTTAATGACCTGTAAGAATTACTTTAGTATAAAACTAGTTCATCAGTGCAAATAAAAGGTTATTTAGCTACGAAGTCCTAGATTTTTGTCTTAGGTAGGCTAATCAGTAGGGTTTTGACAATATGCATGTAAAATCATAGATCCTGAAAATATTATAGACGGAGAGAATTGAAAAGTATTGAATCGTTCTATACTAGCGGTATAGAATATTCAATGCCTTTTCATTCAGTTTCGTCTATGATATTCTTAATATACATGATATTAAATGCATATTGGCACAAGCCTACCAATAAGTTACATTTACTATCACCTCTTCATTTTCCTCTTCTATTCGAGAGTGCAGTCACCTGTGCTTGTGTTTTATTCCTTGGTAAGTGAATGCATACATGAAATAGCTTTTCTTCATCCATGAGCATTGTCACGAACTGGTGGTTGGTGCCTTTGTTCAAGGAGTCAGTTTGCTTTCTGACTCCATTTTACTTTTCCTTGTATTTAATTTCCTTTTGACGACAACTAGAAAACCCTTCATTTCGAAGCAGAAGTTAAGTTCTTGTAAATTTGAATTAATAGCTTTATTGTTTTTTGCTGCTTGAAATATTCTAATAGAGAAAATATGACAACAAAAGAAACTAATTAATTGAAATACTGAAATTTGTCAGTTATTGTTTCACGTCAGTCTTGAGTGAATAGAAACAAATATTTGTTCAAATTTAAAATATTTTTAAATATATGTAAATGATGTATACGCCGGCAAAACATAAATCACGCGGCGAGTTGTTCTGGCGGCGAGTTGTCCTAGCGGCGAGTTGTCCTGACGGCGAATTGTCCGCGGCGAGTTGTCCTAGAACCTTAGTTTACATTTAACTAAGTACATAGATGTCTATGTAAGTGAAGTTAAAATTATTACCTTTTTTTTCATATTCTATAGTACTTTAAGCGGCAGTTATACCTATATTATTATTTCGTACATTTATATAAGTAGATAATGTAAATAAATATTACTACATTTGAGATTGTTTACCTTCATTATCGTTTCTTTGAAATGTTATTAAAAAAAACTTATATAGTTTAAATCCCCAACTGAACTATTTATCAACTCCAAGGTACATTGATCATCTCGTATAACGCTCACGACCTCTTTTTCAGGTACATACATACCAAACATAATATCTTTGTACCTACATACAGTTCGTTGTACGAGCTTTACCTGTATATGTAATTGAATTTAAATACTAGTTTAGAAAATAGGAAAATCAGTCTATCAGTAAATTAAATTTTATTATTACTGTATATTTTAAGCTTTCCAAGTAAAATTTCATCCTATTATCAGCTAAAATATTCTTGTACTGAGAAAATATCCCCTCTACATCATTTGAAACTAGAGGTGCGTATAGAACACTCGCCATATTTGATGGGACAAGTTATTTTATCATTTCATGCAGATTGCCTAGTGCAGGTTCTAATGTGAGAATTGTATTTATTTCTCTGGTGATTAATATAATATAACCTTTACGAATATCTCTTTTATCATAAATATTCTTGAGAATATTTCAATTTTTTTATCTTTGTGATCACTTTAGTGATTGACCGGCTTCGCGCCTCAATTTGCTCTTTTGTTAATGGAATTACTAAGAATGTAAAATGTTCAATCTACGAACGCAAGACTTACTTTCATCATTTCTATGCTCTGTAGAAGTTTTTGACGTTTTCTCTCTGATAATTATCTGGAATATTAAGAAGCATTAAGAACCTAGCCTATAATGATTAAATTTCTAAGTAGAATAAAAATCCAGCTATTCGCCTGATGTTTTTCATTTACTTATGTAGAAGTTTATCAATTTTTATGCAGAAGTTTATTTTAATAACCATTTTCTATTTGCATATATTTTGCATATGCATTTTCTATTTGCATATGCATTTCAAGATTTGCATACGCTTTTTTTATATGCATATGCATTATTTCAACAATATGGAAGATATGCAAAGTCACAACCCTAGTCATAAATTTCAATGCTACTGAGATATAAGTTATTTATTTTTTGCTGTTATGTTATAGTTATTTGAGTTTTACTTGGTTTCATCTTCATGTGTATGGTACTATTTCAATTAATTTAATATTCACTATTTAGTATACTTTACTAAGGTAATACAAAATAAAAGTTTCCCTCTGTTACTGGGAAATTTCTAAAAAATAAATAAAAAACTTACTACCTAATTGTTTTATTTAATATAAAGTTTTCCACTCCAAAACTTCTATACCTATAAATATTTCATAACAAAAGAAAATTTAGATATTTAATATCTGAATATTTTTCTATAGTCCTACCAAACAATGTACCTACACTTTTTCAAAGTACATGCAAAGAAAATGACGAAAAAAGAGGACTAACTATCCTAAATGTAAATACAAAATGCATGCAATAAAGCTTTAATAGCATGTTTCAGAACTTAAGTTCATGTTTTCAAGGCATAAGTGCATGCTTTCAAGGCATAAGTGCATTCTTTCAAGGCATAAGTGCATGCTTTCAAGGCATAAGTGCATGCTTTCAAGGCATAAGTGCATGCTTTCAAGGCATAAGTGCATGCTTTCAAGGCATAAGTGCATGCTTTCAAGGCATAAATGCATTCTTTCAAGGCATAAATGCATGCTTTCAAGGCATAAGTGCATGCTTTCAAGGCATAAGTGCATGCTTTCAAGGCATAAGTGCATGCTTTCAAGGCATAAATGCATTCTTTCAAGGCATAAGTGCATGCTTTCAAGGCATACGTGCATGTTTTCAAGGCATAAGTGCATGCTTTCAAGGCATAAATGCATGCTTTCAAGGCATAAGTGCATGCTTTCAAGGCATAAGTGCATGCTTTCAAGGCATACGTGCATGTTTTCAAGGCATAAGTGCATGCTTTCAAGGCATACGTGCATGCTTTCAAGGCATAAGTGCATGCTTTCAAGGCATAAGTGCATGCTTTCAAGGCATAAGTGCATGCTTTCAAGGCATAAATGCATTCTTTCAAGGCATAAATGCATGCTTTCAAGGCATAAGTGCATGCTTTCAAGGCATAAGTGCATGCTTTCAAGGCATAAGTGCATGCTTTCAAGGCATAAATGCATGCTTTCAAGGCATAAGTGCATGCTTTCAAGGCATAAATGCATTCTTTCAAGGCATAAATGCATGCTTTCAAGGCATAAGTGCATGCTTTCAAGGCATAAATGCATTCTTTCAAGGCATAAGTGCATGCTTTCAAGGCATAAATGCATTCTTTCAAGGCATAAGTGCATGCTTTCAAGGCATAAGTGCATGCTTTCAAGGCATAAGTGCATGCTTTCAAGGCATAAGTGCATGCTTTCAAGGCATACGTGCATGTTTTCAAGGCATAAGTGCATGCTTTCAAGGCATACGTGCATGCTTTCAAGGCATAAGTGCATGCTTTCAAGGCATAAGTGCATGCTTTCAAGGCATAAGTGCATGCTTTCAAGGCATAAGTGCATGCTTTCAAGGCATAAGTGCATGCTTTCAAGGCATAAGTGCATGCTTTCAAGGCATAAGTGCATGCTTTCAAGGCATAAGTGCATGCTTTGAAGGCATAAGTGCATGCTTTCAAGGCATAAGTGCATACTTTGAAGACATAGGTGCAAGATTTTCAAAGCAAACGTCATTCTTTTTAGAGCATAGGTAGGTACATTGCTTTTATGGCATGTTTTTTAGTGCATGATGTCACAACCCTAATTGTCACTGACGGTGGTAAGTGACTTTGTTCGTGGAGCCACTTTCCTTTCTGACTGCTTTTTTAAGTCGGCGATATGGCCTTAAGTTCCAAAAACAGACTTTCACTAAAATTAATTAAGAAATATGCTTACAACTAAGAGGTCTTGGAATTTGCTCTTATCTAGGCTCATGGGTAGGGATGTGACAGTGTGCATATTGCATATATGCAGTTCTCTGCATATATTTCAAGAGCATATAATATGCACGTGTGCATATATGCTAACCTAGAAATATGCACTTCTTGGTCAATTTTTAACATGTAAATGTCTAATCTATGCCGTTTTCTTCTGGGACCCTGCATAGAAAACGATTTTAACTGTGGGCCCTAGTAAATTTAAAATAATCAAACTAATTATTCAAATTTAAAAAGTATGTAGGTGGAATATTGAAACTACAAATGTGTTAATAAATTTATATGACAATTGGTATTTATTAAATATTTATAGTAATTGATAAATAAATGAATAAAATTATTTTAGAGTTGTACTTCTCGAAAAATATGAAAGGTAATTGCTCGTAGGTATATAATTTATTTAAGTAATTAAACACAAAACTGTGGTTGTGACAATATGCTTTTAGCATAAAAATATATTCTTGAGCACATTTGAAATAAAGCATATTCTCTTAATTAAAAATATATTCTCTTTACAAAAATATATTCTCTTTATAAAAATTATATTCTCTTTTTAAAAAAATATATTCTTTTCAGGAGTAAATAATATTTTTCATGAAACTATAAAAGTTTATGTTCTGAGATACACCATAAAAGCAAAAATTACCTAGATACAACTATGAAAATATATATCAACAAAAAATATAGAAAACAGGCATGTAAGTATTTTAAAAGACCGTTGCCCAACAATACATGTCCACATTATTGGAACATTTGAAAGTTTCATGAATTCATTTTACAAAACGTATTTTCATTTAATCGTAACAACAACTTGGTTAAAATTCAAAACTCACCCGTTTTATTAACCCAATATTACTGTAACTGAACTTTTTCAGACGATGTTCAGTGTACACATTGAATCCATGTATTTCGATTTTAGTTTAAACGATTTATTTAAACTCTTCAAAGATATTCATTGCACCGAAACATGAGATTGCCATTCAAATAAGATTTACGGGGCTTGCTAATATGCCTTATCATTAGAGCCCGTACTAATGCCATCAAGACCTAAAATGCCATAAAAGCCTTAAAATGCCATATTCCTAAAATGCCATAATTGCCATTAAGTCCTAAATATCGTACACTCCTAAAATTATACGAAGTCTTATTTATGGCTTTTTAAATTTTGAAATAATATCCCAACTCGATAAAGTGGGCGGTTTAGATTGGCATGTATATAGAACGTTGAAATTCAATCAGAATCCTTTCACTTCAAGAATTAGCATAGTCTACAGTCTACACTGTAACTTGTTTTCTGTAATTCTTAACATCATTTTTTTTAGCACAAACTCTGCCATGAACAAAAGGATAAAATGACGAATAATTAATATAATACCCTATTCGTAGAGAGACATATGTAGAACCTAGTAATATTTGTAATGTCTACACTATAATAACTCTCAGGTATTTCAATTTAACCTTTGTTGTACTCTTATGTTAAATTTGAATAAATATACTATGAACTATATTCATTAAATTTTAGGGATAGATTGTTTATATATATTTTTTTCACAATTTTAATTTAAACGGCCTAAGCAATTGCTAATATACACCAAATTTCCAGTTTACTCATCGTAAACACCTACATATATGTTAATCTTAAAACTTAAAAGTGTATGTATAAATTCTAACTGCCTTTTATAGGTCTTCTAATGTCTTTTTATGGTCCTTAAATGCCTTTCTAAGGTCCTAAAATGTCTTTAATAGGTCCTATAATGCCTTTTTAAGGCCTAACATTCCTCTTTATGGTCTAAGATGCCTCTTTAAGGTCCTAAAAGGCCTCCTTAAGGTTCTAAAATGCTTTTAAGTCATAAAATGCCTTTTTAATAGGTCGTAAAGGCCCGAGCTCAACATATCGAGTTTATGTGTCGAATTACAGAGTTTCTATGAATCGAGCATAAAAAGCATAGTTGAGCATAAAAAGAATAAAAAACATATTTTAAAAGAATTTAAAGCATATTTCAGAGCTTAAAAGAACATTTATAGAGAATATGGAGAATATTTTTCCAGAGAATATAAAGCATATTTCAAAAAGAATATTGGCACAATCCTAGTCATGACTAAAGTAATATGATCGGAATGTGACATGTGAATGTAGGATACTTCAGAAGACTGTATTTGGCTAAAGGAAACATTTGCTCCTTTTGTTTCTTGTGATGTATAACGGGTGTTCTCCCAGTACAGAAATAAACAAGCAGATAGAAGGAGATTCACGTTTAAAATCCTGAAATACATAGGTACCATTTAATAATAAAGTGCAATTCCACTGTTTGAAATTGAATGTGTATGTTTGAAATTGATTTACTATTAAAAAAGTCTAAATTTAAAACAGCTTTGTTATATTTTGTAACTAAAAGTTAAAAAAAAATAAGATTACACCTTTGTTTTATTGTAAGTTCCATTCAAACCACCAAAGTACAATTACATTCAAAACATAACAAATTACAGTTTAACTTTATTTTAATTTCCGTAAATAATTTTGAGCATATAATATGCACACTATATTGAATAATTTTTGGCATATAAAATGCATATTTCTAATATGAATTTTAGTCCATCATACAGGGTGGGGCGTAAGTTTGGAAGCAAATGAAAGTGTATATTATAATCCAACTAAAACTATATTTAATAATTTACAGTTATGTATTATTACATAAGGGTTTTAAGAATTCAAAAATCATAAATTTATTCAAAATGTCCGCCCTTCTTTTTAATAACAGCCTCAAATCTTCTCCGAACTCCTCCTACTGCGGCACGCAACTGTTCTTGTGAAATTTCCTTCCAAGATCTCTGGAGCGAACGCTTTAAATCATCCACACTGCGATGGAATTTACCACAGGCCTTTGATTCAAGAATGGACCATACTGAAAAGTCCATAGGATTAACATCTGGGGAGCAGGGAGGCCACATTTCTTTGGACCAAAACCGTGGAAGATGGTCATGGCACCAGTTTTGAGTGACATTTGCAGTATGTGAAGTCGCGCGCCGTCTTGCTGAAATGTCCATAGAGTGTCATTTCCGAAGTGATCCTTAGCTGACTCCAACATTGGCGTCAAAATATTCTCAATATAACATTTAGCATTGATTTTGGCGCCTTGTTCCACAAAAATTAAAGGAGATCTCCAAGTTTCTGAAACGGCGTCCGAGGTTCATACATTATTGACTCAATATTGAATTTGAATCTATATTGGGACAAATTCTTTTTTACAATATTGACCCACCTCTTCAAAACGAACATTGCCTCATTGATCAAAATTAATACTGAAGCGATATATTGTTATTAATATTGTTCTAAATATTGCGGTAACAAATAACGTTACCAGAAGTGCTTTGCTTCTCTCCAATCTCTTTTTCTTTACAGCTTCTGACAGAGTCTGTCTCTTTTGGAGGGTGAAAGAGGACATCTTTAGGTCTTCTTTGACAACTCTTCTCATTGTTCTGGGACTCACATTAGCTGTTTTGGCTAACAATCGTTTTGACCTTTTCGGGTTCCTCCTGATCTTCTCTCGGGCACATTTTATCAGTTGTTTGGTGCGTTGTGAGCGTGGTCTACCACTTCTTGGACGATCAGTCAAGACTCCTCTCTCATTAAAACGCTTCACACTCTTCCAAACAGTCGATCTCGCTATTGAGAGAGTCTTTGAAATGACGGAATCTGACTTCCCGGCACGGTGTAGAGCAATAATGGCTTCTCTTTTGTCTGACATTTTTGAATTGACTAAATTTTTGTAAAAAATAACACTGCGACGTCATAATGTAGTGTCTCTACTATAGTTCAAACCCTATCACCTACTTAGGAACTTATTCTTAAGAACTATATTAATGTTTAAAAAATTGCTTCCAAACTTACGCCCCACCCTGCATATGCCCATTGATTTTTTTCCAATATGCATTTTGGTTCAGTATATATGCACATTGACTTTTAGCATATTATATGCAGAAATAGGTATGTAATATGCTGCATATTGTCACATCCCTAGTTATCTATTTCAAAGTGTTGTGTAATTCTCAGCAAAGAATCAACCAACCATGCATGTATGGAAAAAACGCAATATGAAGCTATTTTCAGGAGTGACAGAAAATTTTAATTCCTTATTTTTCGAGTACTAATGATCAACAGGTTTCCTGTAGGAATCTACAGTGTGCCCAATAAGACTATGCTTCTTCTGTCTAAAATTTTAAAATATAGTAAACAGCACATAAGGTTTTTAAGATACTGGCCCGTATGTTAAATCGGGCACTATCACTTTAAAGTAGCAGTACACACTACAGGGCACAGTGTGAGATTTTATCTTGAAGTGCCCAACTCCACACTATACTCCAATAGTGCCCATCTCCACACTACTCTATTCATTGTGTCCACTTCCACACTACGGTTTGGTATGCTAAATCTGACGAAAAGGTAAGTGCGTACTTCAATATTTTGAAGTGTCCTGGAGACCACCCTACAAGACCACACTTTGCTTTATTTTCAGTTTAATTTGATGTGTGACTTATATTTTCCCTGGCAATAGATACTAATCTAGATGTCATTCTCTAACCGGAAAGGAAAATACTTAAAGTGTTTTCTTTGGTATGTTGGAGAACTGGGTTTTCAGAAAAACTTGGGTAAAAAATGTCCGTAAATCAAGGTATTCTAAGCCAAGCTATCAAAGAATTAGAGGAGAAAATAGTCTCGAAATATAACAATTATATACATATATTTTCCAAGAACAAGAGAAGAACTACAACAAGCTGAACAAATTTAGGGTATTCACTTTACTCACCCTTATGCTATTGATGTGATTGATGGAACTTTAATTCTATCCTGACAAATACATTGTAAATGTAAAAGGTACAACAGCTATTTACAATAGTAAGAGCATGTTGAATCGGCACTTTTAAATAATCTGCACCTACCCGTAAAATCGAAAAATATTAAGATTATACAGGGTGGCAGAAAAGTAACTTTACACTTTGAAATGTTTATTGAACGAAAGCAGACTCAACTATCGATATCAAATATATATGAATTTATAGACAAAATATCAAAGATGTTTTTGCAGTATATGTATATGATTTAATTTTTTTTGTATTCTAGTTAATTTCTACAATTATGTTGAGTTTCAACTTTTTAAGATTTTCAGGCCTATTTTTGTAAGCTTTCGATTTTGAAGATACCCCCAAAGGAAGAAGTCAAAAAGTGTTAAATCAGGAGATCGAGCAGGCCATTAGATTTCACTGCAATGTGGAATTAAGCGACTTGAAAATGCTACTCTTAATATTGCCATGCTTTCTCTGGCGGAAGTTTTTTTTATCTGCATCATACACATTGTAAAAAAAAACTTTCAAATTTTGTTAATAAATTCATATATATTTGATATTTGTAGTAGAATTGGTTTTTCTTGCAATAACATTTAAAAGTGTAAAGTTACTTTTCCGCCACCCTGTATCAAATAAATCAC
Organism: Caprella mutica; assembly: GCA_947561585.1. Classification (NCBI taxonomy): domain Eukaryota; kingdom Metazoa; phylum Arthropoda; class Malacostraca; order Amphipoda; family Caprellidae; genus Caprella; species Caprella mutica. The sequence goes on along the minus strand of CANNZV010000085.1, from coordinate 421,747 downwards.
GCTGACAAATCACTACTTACAACTGGTTTTTGTTTCAGCCAAAAACGAGAAAGAACATTAAATACAACTTACTAATTGAGACAACCGAGGAGGGGCAGCTGCAACAATACTGGAATATATATATGAAGATTTTTGTTTATAATTTTTTCTATAAGATTTATCATCAAGAAGTTAATCATTGTATTTTTTATGTCATTCCAACGGATGGTAGTAGCTTAAGGTGCTGATTATTGGGTTATTTACCCTACACCAAATAACAAATGTTATATTTGTAAAAATTATAACATTTTTCAGGTATAGTTTTTGTTCTTTGGTGTATTATGTGAAATGCAATACGTTTTTTAACAAGTGGACAGGGATACTAAGCAGTACAAGGACTAATATATTGCACATTAGGACAAAAATTCACAAAAATACCTTAAAAGTGTAGTGTGACACTTCAAAATTCGTCAAAAAGAAAAGTAGCACTAAAAAGTCTTTTTGCATACGAAACTGTAGTGCGATACTACACCTTGTAGTGCTACTTTGAAGTGCGTAGTACCAATTTAGCATACGAGAGAATCACTTTGAAGTGCGCAGTGCTACTTCATAGTGCTAGTGTTCTATTTAACATACGGTCCACTGTCTCTACTGCGTAAGTTTCTATCGATATAGTGTTGCAAGAATAATGTTCTTACAGATAAAGTTTTTAACGGTAACTCTTATCTGATTGGTCAGCTAGAAGGAGGAGCCAACATGGGGCGGAGCACTAAACCGTTAGTGCTTCGTCCTTTGCTGGCTCTTCCTCCTTGCATACAATTATGTGTTGGATTAAATCACATTTCAAATAATAGAACTTTGAAACTCGCCTCATAAATGGTTGTAATGAATGTAGTTTGTTATTTCTGCTAGTTTGTTGCACTGTACACTTCATTATTGTCTCAAGTAGATTGCTTGCAAGAACCTAGCATTCAGGATGCCTAAAGCAGCACGTCTCCCAGTCAATGATCTAGTAACCTTAAAAACAATATCCTAAAAATTTATCCACAAGGACCAATATTTTTAAAACTATATTACTATTCTAAGTGGTAGTAACCTTTTATTTTTTAACCATAGAGGTGCCACCCGGAATATACATATAGTGCAGCCAACTAATAAAAGTTAACTTCATTAACAGGTTGCTAACGCACCCCTTAACATGGAAAATGAATTATTGTGATGAATTTCTTTAATGTAAAATCTATATTTGTTAAATCAGGAGTAGCTATATTTATTTGTTTAAATAGTTTTCTTTGAATATGAAAGTATCTTTGCTACAAAATCAGTTCATTTCATATTCTCGTCTCAAATACCCAGTGAAAGATACGTTAAATAAAAATAAGGTTCCCCTAAATTATTTCTTGTTTTCTTCAATCAAAAAAAATGTTGAAATATATACTATTGTATATTTTGAAGGAATATCTATTAATAACAGTTTATGCATCTTAGTATTTAGCTTTTACAACTTATAAAGCATAATCTGAAACTATGTTACAGCATTATTTTTTGAGCTTACACAGCATGCATGACACGCATGCCATCAGCAACGTTAAGTATTGCCGGTACCAATAAGTCGTTTATACGTGGTTATACTGTTCAGGGCCGGTGAACATCCGTGAGGTGGGCCAACGTCGGGCCTTTGCTGGCTCAGTACACCGAGATCGGCATGACAACGTTAGCCCAGAATTTCGTTCTGAATTGGGCCAAAGTTGGTCCAACATTGTAATGTTTACTGGGTATGCATAGTATTCATATATGCATATTGATAAATGTATATGCATATTAGTAAATGCATATATGCAAATTAGTTCAATTATAAATATGCATTTCCATATTTATAATTGAATATGCATGTTGGTAAATGCAAATGCGAATCTAATAAGCATATGCGTTTTAGAAAAGCCTATACAAAATATGCAATGTCACAACTCTAGTAATAATGTAGTAATTGTAGTTATTTTGGATAACTGCAGTACTGACAAATGAGAAATTAAAGTTTTCATAACTTTAATCTCAAATTCGACTAGTTGCTATAAATAATCAATGATCATAAAAATGCGTAGATTTTAATAATTAGATATAGAAATGTTACTCTAAAAGTCTAATGCTAGAATCACTCCTTAAATTCAATGTTACTTCAAAATGATATTTAAATGTTTCTCATCTGAATTAAACTGTATTAAAATAAATTAAATAAATGGGGTTTGTCACAAAAAGTGTTTTTCTTTTGATTTAACCAAGTTATATTATTTATAAGTTTGAAATGTATAAAAAATGTCTCCTGAATATCTAAACTGTTGCCCTGTTTCAAAACATCATTTAAAATTAAGTGTTTATTAAGAATTCAAAAACACTAGCTTGGCTAATAGAAATATTTGGAGTTAGTTTATAAAAAACTGTATCAAATATTTTGAAAACTAAAATATAAACTAAATCTAAAATCTGTCCTGACTTCTAATTAATGATTGATTGTTCATTACTAAATTTGACGAAAAAAACACGTTGCAAATCTTAATTCGACAACATTTTTCTTTTAAACTGCAATAATTTCAAAAACTAAAATTTTAATTTTCTCAAAGGTTGTTGTGTTATTCCTATATAAAAAGTCAAATCAAAATTTAGATTTTAATTATGTTAATTTTAATGTGCAGCTGTGTTTAGTACCTTGATAATGACATATTAATCGTTACTCTGTAGCATTTAATGATATTACGTTACATTAACTTAGAATAAATTAGGCAACAGATGTTAGGATAAACTAATGATTTCGATAATTAATTGTAACATTTCAAAGTAATATCATAAATCGATAAAAGATATAATAAAAAAAAGCGCGCAGTAAAATAAAGATAACTAGAACAGGCACTCTATAGAGCGCATAACTTCATCGCCGCTTATAAATGACCTAGAGTCCTATACCATCCAATAATCTTTGAATTATAAATTACTTTGACCTTAATCTTTTACCCATTCGCTCCTAAAACCTAATAAACTGATTCCTAGGTATTGATCAATCGTCCGACCAAATTTCAAACAGTTTGGTTGAATACTTTTTGAGTTATGCGAATAACAAGATGATAAATAAATTAATGCCGCCTAAAATATAACCTTCCGCATCTGCGAAGGTAATTGAGTGACATACTTTGTTCCTGAGAAGTTTTTCATACGCATTTTAGTATTTTTTCAAACTCTCTACCATGAAAATAATTTTTCTATTTCTGTAATAAAAACTTTGGAGAATAACAATTAGGTCAAGTTTCAACATTCAACTGAATTGTTAAGAGATCATGGATTGTTTTCGAAAACAATGTGTGTGGTTTGATGAAGTAAAGAATATTTAATATAATCAACTATTTGTAGCCCTTAGCAGGCGATTGAAGTAAAAAATATAACTTAAATATTGGTACTAGGTCTGTGTTTTCTGATATCTAAATTAATTTTCATATGCGTAATTTAGTTTTCATTTCCGTCAAGTTTAGTTACTAAATTTGGATGCTCTCTGTTTTGATTGATATGCTTTTGATTAATTCTTTAGTATATATAACGCATTCGGTGGAGAATCGGCTTGAGTCACAGAACTTTAATTTAGCATTTTCATTGTTAAATCCGCGTTTTATGCAAAGATTGGTTAACTTAAGCGTTGCTGTAAACTTCCTAATATTTATTTATTTAATCACTTTGGATGGTTCTCTTGAATAATTTCGAAATGTGGCTTAGGTCCTTTTTTACTGAACGCGTCATGTTTAAATTGACTGTGCATAGAAAAAGGAGTTTATTATTGCTTTTTCACCCTTTTAGTAGTTTATCAAAAAAAAAATTGCTTTGATATTCCATAGTCAACTAACTGTGGAAAAGCTAACTGTAATTAGGGTAACTTATAAATTATCGGTCTGTTTCACATTTTCGGGCATATAAGGAGAAACTTAAATTATTGATTAGATTAAAATAATTATTATATAATTCTTGTTTTTATGACCGAAGATGTAAAACAAACCGATAATTCGTAATTTTCCATATATCTGTAGCTACCTAATTTTATATATTTTGTACAGGATTTTTTCTTCTTCAGTTTTTAAGAATTTGACTGAGCTCAAAGTCCTCATTTTAAAATCCAAATAACATTTAATATAAAATGGACACATTGGGCAACTTCACTGACAACTTCACTGGAAATGTAACCAGTAACTTCACTGGCGACTTCAACTCTACTAAGGTTGGGTTGGATCCTACTCCTATGAGTACAAAGGAGATAGTCCTACTCGTACTCTACGTACTGCTGTGTTCTACACCTATCATAGTCTTTCCTTTAATACATATCGTGTGGAGGTGCTGTGGATGGTGAGATTTTCTGTCGATAAAAATATACTACTAATATAAATTAGAAGGAAAGTTAGAACTAATATAAACTAAGTAATGTTTATAATATATTTTCATTCAGTGTGTTTTGGGTGAATATGGAGTGATTTACTGTTTTAGGTAGGGTCAAGCAGGTAAATTGCGGCACACTTACTAACTGCGGCCTTTAACAGAAACATCATAGCTTCAAAACACACGTTAAAAACTTAAATTAATAAATTATAGCATGCCTGCGCTTCTTTTGATAGCTATGCCATTTTAATGTAATTTCGGGTTAGAATGTTTTAGACTCTCTTGATTATTGATAGAGCCGCAATTAAAAATAAAAGGGCCGCAATTTACCTGCGTGACCCTAGTATATCTGAAACTAATTCCGAAACTGCAATAATAAGTGATTTTTTTAAAATGAAGATTTAAGTTTTATTTTGGTCAAATAATACAATAGAATTTTTTTACATTGTAAAAACTAATATTATACTATATTAGCTTGTATAATTGCATTTATACTCTGGGAAAACCGCTCTGTCGACTAGGCCCTTAGAGGTTTGTATGGACCATGCTATAAATCAATTCAGATCTTAGTTAACTCTGAAGTCTGTCTATTCTTACAGGAGGACCGGGTGCCCGGAGAGAGTTCCACCAGTTACTCCAGAACCAGGTCCTAGCCAACAACAAGAGGTACAGGAGACACCAGAACAACAACAACAACCTAGCAGTTCTTCTGCTCAGAATTGTGACCGACCAGAAAATGAAGACCGAACTGAGAATGGTGACCAAGCAGAAAAGGAAGACCAGACTTCTCCTCTCATGGCTTCACCACCCATGTCCTCTCCCCCTATCAATATTCAGGCACCTGCACCTGTAGCGCCTGCTCAAGAGGAGGGGAGTGATAGTCTAAGTGACTCTACTACAAATCTGCTAAAAGGTAATGGCTATAACCATTGAGTATTGAAGACTCTTTAGAAATTGATCTGGCAAAGATTTGTGTTCTTTTTCTTTTAAAGTACTAAAGAACTGTAGTAATATTATATATTGAATAAAGATTTTCAGTACCTTTGCTGATAAGTAACTTTAACAATAGTCTTTCCTTTCTTATCTGGATAATTATGCCCTTTTAATGTTGAAGTACAATTTTACCTGAATGACTATTTACATATAATGATTATTTAGTCGGATTTTTATAAACTGAACTCTCAAATAAATCATTTCGCATGCCATTGCTGTTTTAGTTATCCTACTGGCGCTATATATGTTTTACGTGTTCTTTTGAATTGCATATGTGTAGGAGATGATTGTTGGTGCAAGGTTATCTAAATGTGATGAGTTTAACAACTATTCAATTTAGATTTCTATTTTATAACAGATTGCTTAGAAATTTGTTTCAACTTCAATCTGTCTGTAGATGCAAGAGATAAGGAGTGGCACACATTTGTTCACAAACTGTCTTATTGGAAAACTGATTAACTTTAATTAGTTTTCACAGTACAATTTCTGCTGATAAATAGAACCTACTTTCACTAATGATTTTAGTACTTCCCTTTTCATATTTCTTTTTCCTTTTAAAATCGAAGTCCACCCGATCTGTTTTATAACTTAACTCGAGTTGCCAGGGGCTCTATCCTGAAGCTGTCTGTGGTTAATGGAAAAGAAGGGGTGGCATACTTCGGCTCCTGAACTGTTTCAATTTGGATTATTGATGTTTTTCATGCTTCTCGCCTATTGCAGATTTAGATGATAGCGCTAGGGTTATGCTCTACTAAGAGGTCTTAAATTGTGTGTTAGTCTTTTGGTTTTGAGATGGAGACTGTGGTTTTGAGATGGAGACTGTGGTTTTGAGATGGAGACTGTGGTTTTGAGATGGAGACTGTGGTTTTGAGATGGAGACTGTGGTTTTGAGATGGAGACTGTGGTTTTGAGATGGAGACTGTGGTTTTGAGATGGAGACTGTGGTTTTGAGATGGAGACTGTGGTTTTGAGATGGAGACTGTGGTTTTGAGATGGAGACTGTGGTTTTGAGATGGAGACTGTGGTTTTGAGATGGAGACTGTGGTTTTGAGATGGAGACTGTGGTTTTGAGATGGGGACTGTGGTTTTGAGATGGGGACTGTGGTTTTGAGATGGGGACTGTGGTTTTGAGATGGGGACTGTGGTTTTGAGATGGAGACTGTGGTTTTGAGATGGAGACTGTGGTTTTGAGATGGAGACTGTGGTTTTGAGATGGAGACTGTGGTTTTGAGATGGAGACTGTGGTTTTGAGATGGAGACTGTGGTTTTGAGATGGAGACTGTGGTTTTGAGATGGAGACTGTGGTTTTGAGATGGAGACTGTGGTTTTGAGATGGACTGTGGTTTTGAGATGGAGACTGTGGTTTTGAGATGGAGACTGTGGTTTTGAGATGGAGACTGTGGTTTTGAGATGGAGACTGTGGTTTTGAGATGGAGACTGTGGTTTTGAGATGGAGACTGTGGTTTTGAGATGGAGACTGTGGTTTTGAGATGGAGACTGTGGTTTTGAGATGGAGACTGTGGTTTTGAGATGGGGACTGTGGTTTTGAGATGGGGACTGTGGTTTTGAGATGGGGACTGTGGTTTTGAGATGGGGACTGTGGTTTTGAGATGGGGACTGTGGTTTTGAGATGGGGACTGTGGTTTTGAGATGGAGACTGTGGTTTTGAGATGGGGACTGTGGTTTTGAGATGGGGACTGTGGTTTTGAGGTGGGGACTGTGGTTTTGAGGTGGGGACTGTGGTTTTGAGGTGGGGACTGTGGTTTTGAGGTGGGGACTGTGGTTTTGAGGTGGAGACTGTGGTTTTGAGGTGGAGACTGTGGTTTTGAGGTGGAGACTGTGGTTTTGAGATGGAGACTGTGGTTTTGAGATGGAGACTGTGGTTTTGAGATGGAGACTGTGGTTTTGAGATGGAGACTGTGGTTTTGAGATGGAGACTGTGGTTTTGAGATGGAGACTGTGGTTTTGAGATGGAGACTGTGGTTTTGAGATGGAGACTGTGGTTTTGAGATGGAGACTGTGGTTTTGAGATGGACTGTGGTTTTGAGATGGAGACTGTGGTTTTGAGATGGAGACTGTGGTTTTGAGGTGGGGACTGTGGTTTTGAGGTGGGGACTGTGGTTTTGAGGTGGGGACTGTGGTTTTGAGGTGGGGACTGTGGTTTTGAGGTGGGGACTGTGGTTTTGAGGTGGAGACTGTGGTTTTGAGGTGGAGACTGTGGTTTTGAGGTGGAGACTGTGGTTTTGAGATGGAGACTGTGGTTTTGAGATGGAGACTGTGGTTTTGAGATGGAGACTGTGGTTTTGAGATGGAGACTGTGGTTTTGAGATGGAGACTGTGGTTTTGAGATGGAGACTGTGGTTTTGAGATGGAGACTGTGGTTTTGAGATGGAGACTGTGGTTTTGAGATGGAGACTGTGGTTTTGAGATGGAGACTGTGGTTTTGAGATGGACTGTGGTTTTGAGATGGAGACTGTGGTTTTGAGATGGAGACTGTGGTTTTGAGATGGAGACTGTGGTTTTGAGATGGAGACTGTGGTTTTGAGATGGAGACTGTGGTTTTGAGATGGAGACTGTGGTTTTGAGATGGAGACTGTGGTTTTGAGATGGAGACTGTGGTTTTGAGATGGAGACTGTGGTTTTGAGATGGGGACTGTGGTTTTGAGATGGGGACTGTGGTTTTGAGATGGGGACTGTGGTTTTGAGATGGGGACTGTGGTTTTGAGATGGGGACTGTGGTTTTGAGATGGGGACTGTGGTTTTGAGATGGGGACTGTGGTTTTGAGATGGGGACTGTGGTTTTGAGATGGGGACTGTGGTTTTGAGGTGGAGACTGTGGTTTTGAGGTGGAGACTGTGGTTTTGAGGTGGAGACTGTGGTTTTGAGATGGAGACTGTGGTTTTGAGATGGAGACTGTGGTTTTGAGATGGAGACTGTGGTTTTGAGATGGAGACTGTGGTTTTGAGATGGGGACTGTGGTTTTGAGATGGGGACTGTGGTTTTGAGATGGGGACTGTGGTTTTGAGATGGGGACTGTGGTTTTGAGGTGGGGACTGTGGTTTTGAGATGGGGACTGTGGTTTTGAGGTGGGGACTGTGGTTTTGAGGTGGGGACTGTGGTTTTGAGGTGGGGACTGTGGTTTTGAGGTGGGGACTGTGGTTTTGAGGTGGGGACTGTGGTTTTGAGGTGGGGACTGTGGTTTTGAGGTGGGGACTGTGGTTTTGAGGTGGGGACTGTGGTTTTGAGGTGGGGACTGTGGTTTTGAGATGGAGACTGTGGTTTTGAGATGGAGACTGTGGTTTTGAGATGGAGACTGTGGTTTTGAGATGGAGACTGTGGTTTTGAGATGGAGACTGTGGTTTTGAGATGGAGACTGTGGTTTTGAGATGGAGACTGTGGTTTTGAGATGGAGACTGTGGTTTTGAGATGGAGACTGTGGTTTTGAGATGGAGACTGTGGTTTTGAGATGGAGACTGTGGTTTTGAGATGGAGACTGTGGTTTTGAGATGGAGACTGTGGTTTTGAGATGGAGACTGTGGTTTTGAGATGGAGACTGTGGTTTTGAGATGGAGACTGTGGTTTTGAGATGGAGACTGTGGTTTTGAGATGGAGACTGTGGTTTTGAGATGGGGACTGTGGTTTTGAGATGGGGACTGTGGTTTTGAGATGGGGACTGTGGTTTTGAGATGGGGACTGTGGTTTTGAGATGGGGACTGTGGTTTTGAGATGGGGACTGTGGTTTTGAGATGGGGACTGTGGTTTTGAGATGGGGACTGTGGTTTTGAGATGGGGACTGTGGTTTTGAGATGGGGACTGTGGTTTTGAGATGGGGACTGTGGTTTTGAGATGGGGACTGTGGTTTTGAGGTGGGGACTGTGGTTTTGAGATGGGGACTGTGGTTTTGAGGTGGGGACTGTGGTTTTGAGGTGGAGACTGTGGTTTTGAGGTGGAGACTGTGGTTTTGAGGTGGGAACTGTGGTTTTGAGGTGGAGACTGTGGTTTTGAGGTGGAGACTGTGGTTTTGAGGTGGAGACTGTGGTTTTGAGGTGGAGACTGTGGTTTAGAGAGGAGGGAATTATATTCCATTTCAGCTTTGCATGCTGGCGGCTAGTTCAATATACAGTATACACCCTAATTTATTTGGTATATAACTTAATGTGTTCGTTCTACACAGAAATAAAATAATATAAAAAAGGATAAATAAAATGTTTTTGGTCAGTTGGCACAGCTCTCTGTACTGGGATAATACTCTATTACCATTAGATGGGACTGGAGGGGCGTACTTAAGGCACTGTAACTCTGAGAGGCTAGATATGAAATCATATAGCTACACTCAGAGAAACACTGATACACCCAGGTGTTTCGAGTTCACCCTAGCGCCATAGGGTGAACTCGAAACACCTTAGTGCATCAGTTGGAGTTGTTTATTTTTCTCAGTGTAATAGTTGTTCACATCAGGGTATAACAGGTTAAAACTGAACTCTCGGATTGTATAACGTCATAGCCTATATTTTTACACATCAAGCACTGGATTTTTTCAAAGTAAGATATACAGGGTGACAATTAAATACAATGAAAAAGTAAACGTCTGTAACTTAATAATTTTACTGTCACAAAAAAAAAACGTATTATTATAAAGCTGAGAAGTTGAAGTATTATATGTTCTTTTCAGTTTTGAAAATAGTGGTCTTAAGATGGGCTCTCTCTGCCTTCAAACATTCTTGCATTTTCTTAAGCTCTTTGCTCCCTATATTACAGCACGGAGAGTGATCACATTAATCTCGTGAAATTCTGCCGTTTTTTTTTGTTCTTCTGATCTTTCAGTGAAGTGGGCTGTTGCAGTATTCTCTGCTCTTTAAATACCCTCTCAAGTCACGCGGTGTAAGATCTGGAGAACGTGTGGGGCAGTCTACATCGCCAAATCTTTATATCAATCTTTTAGGAAACTCCTGCATAATAACAGACATCGATTGCCTTGCAGTGTGTGCGGTGCATCCAATGATTTGAAGATTATATTTTCTAATTTCTGGGAGGAAATAATCTAACATTTTGTTGTAGTGATCCGAATTGTCTGTCACCGCTTTGCCTGCATCATCTTCTTTTGTTCTTGGCAGGAATTTCTTTACTGATTGATTACAAGATTTGGCGACGTATGCTGGCCCGTACGTTCTCCAGATCTTACACCTTCAGAATTTTTGCTCTAGAGTATTTGAAGAGCAGAGTATACTGAAACTATTCTGATGAACAGAATAACGAAAGAAATTCAGGAGATTAAGGTACATTTTGCATGCAACGATTATTGCGATCATTGCAACCCAAAAACTATCGTTGGACACTAGTTCAATGCTATTCCTTTGGGGCTGTTTTGCAACGAGCGATTATCGCTAAGCTCTAGTTCAATGCATCCCTATTGCTGGGTGATCATTGCTGAGCAATGATCGTAACAATCGCTTCATGCAAAACTTACCTTTAATGTGATCGCTCTCAGCGCTGTAATGCAGGCAACGCGGAGTTTGAGAAAATGCAGGAATGTTTGAAGGCAGAGGCAGCCCCTTTTAAGAACTCTATTTTCAAAACTGAAGAGTACTTATAAAATTTCATCATCTCAGGTTTATTAAGATATGATTGTTTTAATTGTGAGAGTAAAGTTATTGAAGTAACAGATGTTTACTTTTCCATTGCTTTAAATTATATCTCTGTAGGTTATTTGTAGGGTTGTAATAATATTTTCTTTGAAATATGTTTATATTCTCTAGAAAAATATTCTCAATATTCTCTAAATATATTCTTTAGTGCTCTGAAATATGATTTATGCTCAATTCATGATTGATAAACCTAATAAGGGATATTGGGAAGCCCCTTAAATTGCATTCAGATGCTAATCTCGTGTTTCGGTGCAATGGAAATCATTGAAGAGTTTAAATAAGTTGTCACATGGATTCAATCTGCACATCGTCTGACCAACTTCAGTCAAAATAAAATTAGGCTAATAAAACTAATAAATTGTAAATTCAAACTAAGAAAAGTTGTTAGCATAAAATGGAAATATATCTTGTAATATTAATTTATGAAACTTATCAATATTGAACACTGAACAGATTTTCCAACCATTAACTTCAATTCGGCTTGTATGTTCCAATAATTTTGGCATGTATTATTGAGCTTCAGTCTTCTAAAATACCTACATACTTGCTTTATTGTTCTTTTGTAGATATTTATTTGCTGTAATTGTATCTAGGAAAATTTCGCTCATATGTAATATCTCAAAACCGAGAAATATATTAGATACACGAAAAAAAAATATTATTAAAAAGAATTTTCTAAATAAAAAGAACATGTTTTATTTCAAATATGGTCTAGATTAAATTCATATGCTAAAAGCATATTGTCACAACCCTAGTGATTTGCAATGTGTGATGATGCCAGAGATCGCTATAGTCCCTCTGGTTCCTTTTATTAATATGTAGTAGATGAGTTATATTGTTCTGTAAATGCATGTGTGTATATTTGTTTTTTAAAGTGCATAAGCAAAATAGGGTTCTAGGGTAGTTGCCACGGGGCGAATTGCCACTGGGTGAATTGCCACTGATGGAACTGCCTATCTGGGTGAATTGCCACTGGGTAAACTGCCCATGTGGGGAGATTGCCACTGGATGAATTGCCCATGTGGGGGAATTGCCACTGGGTGAACTGCCCATGTGGGGAATTGTCACTGGGTGCCGATGATACCTTAAACTGTTAAACCCTTGAAAATGTACAGTGATAAAGTTCCTTTCAATATGTCCTTATTCGACATTCGTGCTATCTCTATCCATCATTTTCGGCTGTGAAGCGCCCGTCCCCCCTCTTATATTGGTACACCGACAATTGGGCCCAACGACCATTTGGCCCAGATCAATTGGGCCCCAAAACAATTGGGCCCAGAAAAAATTGGACAGAAGGCACAATCAAGAAGTGTTACTTTTTAATTACTAGGGCAGTGACAATATTATCTTTGAAATATGCTTTATAGTCTCTAATTTTTTTTAAATTATAATCCGAAGCCCGATTGTCGTGGGGCCAATTGTCCTGAGCCTCAATTGTCTTAGGCCCAATTGTCGGTCCACGCTTATATTAAGGGGGGTGGGTACACCTGAACACACGGGGCGAGTGTGTGTTTTGTTCATCCATCTCGTGTTCGTAGTGATGCAGTCAGTGAGAGTTGTTTACCCAGTGATAATTCACCCAGTGATAATTCACCCAGTGGCAATTCACCCAGTGGCAATTCACCCACATTGGCAATTCACCAACATGGGCAGTTCACCCAGTGGCAATTCAGCCACATTGGCAATTCACCCACATGGGCAGTTCACCTAGTGGCAATTCACCCACATGGGCAGTTCACCCAGTGGCTGTTCACCCAGTGGCTATTCCCCCACATGGGCAGTTCACCCAGTGGCAGTTCATCCAGTGACAATTCCCCCAGTGTCAATTCGCCGTGCACCACAAAATAGGCATTGTCACAACCCTAATTGACATCTACTGGTGGTAGGTGACTTTGTAGATGGAACTACTTTCCTTTCTGACTGCTTCTTCCAGTCCCTTATATTTAATTTCTTTTTGACGTCAACGATATGACATTCGATTCTGAAGAAGACATTGAACCCCTTATTAAATTGAAATTAACTTTATTAGATAGTTAAATATGTTTTGAGAGTCCACGTGAAATAGTTAACAGAAATCACTAATATATATTTACTTTAGGTATTTTACTTCAAAACAGACCTTTAGATGGTGCTAATGTTCGTCAACGTTCGTGGGATGGCTAAATTTTTTTTATCAAAATACGTTTATTCCAGTCATTATGACGATAACTTCAGGTGTTAAGAGTATTAACACTTAGTAATTTGGTATAGATTATTGAAGTAATCTCACATGTGATTTGATTACAATTTACCTTGTAACTGCAACCTAAAGAGCAGTTGCAGTTCACTTTTGAACGTATACGACCTTAGTATATTTCTAAATGAACTGACTCTTTGAAAAAAAAAATTCTACGATATAATTGTTGTCTGGAAATGGTCGCAAATTTACAGTGGGTTTAAATATAATTAGTAAACCTAGCTATTTTTCTAAATTTGATAATTAGTTACTGTAAAATCTTCAGTCCTTGAAGTATATTAAATAAAGTCCTTGTTCATTTATTTTCCATTTATTTTTAACACTGGAGTATTTAAAGCTGGAAACGTATACTTACTTTTTTAATTTAATTTGTTGACAATGTGCAAGGTATTTATTTCAATAAAAACCTACAAGAGTAAAAGACTGCCCTGGTATCGGATTATTGAGTGCGAAGGGGTCGCTCTTCAGATTTATTTATAGACCATTTTACGTGTCTAACTGGAATGTGGAGTATTAATATAGACTATACTGCTGTTATTGCTACTGGCTAATTCCACCTCATTGATTAATGTTTTTGTGAGAATATAGGCTGTCATGAAAAGGTGATAACTAAATCTGTTTATACTAATCCATATATTACGGTCTAGTATAAATGGTATATTATTTATAGGAATTGCGTCTTATTTGTATTGCTTTGCAATCTAGGCTTACAAATTACAGAAAATAAAATATACTGATAAAAGTGGAGTACGTTTATTTTTATATTTATATGATGAGCTGTTATTTCAATGTTTACTATAATTTATATTCTTTTATTTCCTCAGTCTAGAGAAAAGAAATGGTGAATCATCTAAAATGAGATTATCATTAATACTATAAAGTATATAAAAGATAAACTCTCTATAATATTGATACGCTTTTTCATTTCTTCATTTTTCCTTCCATTAATTCGTGGACCCTAATTCTTAATAAGTATCTTTGAAAAAATCTGAAATAATGAACTATTCGTTGAATTAATTATTAGGGAGTATATTAAAAGTGCAGCAGTTTTTTGAATATCAATATCTAATTGAATTGCATTATTCAAACGTGAATATTTCCTAACCAAAAAGTTAAAATTTGGTGAAAGATAAAAATGGAAACCTAACCGAAAAGTTAAAATTTGTTGATTGATTACCTGAAAATAAATCCGCGAAGATAACCTACCCTAAAATGCAGACTGCAAGTCGCCACCAGTCAAGACAATTAAACACTTCAATGTTTAGAACTTTAAAAGCCATGGCCCAATTCTCTTAACGGATAAAGCAGGATTTGGAGACGGGGAGAAAGTTGTATAAACTGTCAAAATCATTCAAACTGTCTAAATTTCTCTGGAACAGGAAACCGAAAAGAGCTGTGCCAGAACGTGCTTAGGTGTTCAATTGGAAGTCAGAGGGGCAATAGATTGATTAAAACTTACTTCCAAATAAAATTAACATTGTCAAGAACTTATTGTTCGTGATAAAGCGTCAAAAGTTTCACGATGAAGTTTGTCGTAAATCATCCCGACTGAATAAACAATATTCGATTCACGGAGGAGGATCTTTTTTTTACCAGGTTATAAATTAATAAAACCAATTTTACTGAATTGTAAAACTTTTAGAATGAATCATTTAATGTTCTGTCTGCTGTGATGAAAACAGCAGGTTAATGTATGGTAATGAAGAACTCCTCTATAGTGAACAAAGTTTTCGGATCTTTCCCCTTTGACGACCCCCACCAAATTTAATTCAAATTACTTTCTTTATATGTATTTTTGTCCATAGAATCCGAAAATCAAAACCGTTTTTTGTAGAAACTAATAGTTTTTGAGATATGAGAGTTTAAAGCTATTTATGTCCTATGTATTACTGAAGGATTGGGAATTTGAAAAAAACTCGTGTTTTCACGCTTTTTTGCCAATTTTGTCAAAGATACCCGTAATGTAGTTTGTTGTATCCGCTAGTTTGTTGTACTGCACACTTCATGATTGTTTAATGAATTGGCAGGGGGGTATGGGGGGCGGCACGCCCCCCATTACACATATATCAACATTGAAGTAATAAATTGAAAATATCACGGAAACTGGAAATATATCCCATATATGTATTTCGGGGGGCGTGCCGCCCCCAAGCCCCCCTGCCAGGTCATTATTCAATCATGAAGTGTGTCGTACAACAAACTAGCGGATACAACAAACTACATTACTGTTTCATGCCAAAAATATATATTGTTTGAGTAATTTCAATGAAAATACGAGTTTTTTCAAAGTTCTCAATCCTTCAGTAATACATAGGAAATAAATAGCTTTAAACCCTCATATCTCAAAAACGATTAGTTTCTACAAAGAACTGATTCGATTTTCGGATTCTATAGACAAAAATACATATAAAAAGTTAATTAAAATTAAATCTGGCGGGGGTTGTCAAATGGGAAAGACCCAATTTTACTTTGTTAGATCTGCCATGAAATGGCCATCAAATTTCTAAATCTGATCGCCATTCATGACAGACTGAAACAAAATTTGGTCACTATTCCGAGTACTTTCTTTCTCAGGACTCTACATTTACAGTAGAGGAGTTCACTATACAGGATTTCACTATAGAGGAGTTCCCTATAGAGGAGTTCACTATAGAGGAGTTCACTATAGAGGAGTTCACTATAGAGGAGTTCACTATAGAGGAGTTCACTATAGAGGAGTTCACTATAGAGGAGTTCACTATAGAGGAGCTCTACTGTACTGTACGCTCCAGTTCACCCACTAATTTGGTTTCTAAAAATCTGTAATTAATTCAAGAACGGTGGATATTTTTAGGACATCATGCGAACTAAATGTGAATGTTGAAGGCCACTAAATTCATAGGTGGTCGAAATCTTACAATGAAACTGAAACTAAACATTTTAAAGCGTTTGGAGTTATAAGAAAATTAAACTTTCACTGTGTTGTCTTTCTGTGCAGAGAAAATGTACAAGAATTAAATTGCTAGTCAATGAAGTAATATCTAACCATTAAAGGAAGGGTGCCTATATTAACATAATATGATACATAAGCAATAAGGAGATAATAATATGAAATATAACTGCCGAAATCACTGTATTTTCTGAGAAAATAGGGTTTATATTATTTAAAATGAAGCTGATTAAAGATGACGCTATATTATCCTAAAATTTTTAAAATATCTTTTTCTATTCGTAAATAAGCAATAGCTATATACCTAATATATACACAATAGTAACTAATAAACGATATCTAGAATTACAATTATGAATATAATGTGAACAATCGTTCTTTATAGAACGTATACAAAAACCTAGATAAGATTTATCGTTAGATCGCTTTTCTTTATTTATATTTTCTTTTCATTATCAAGGAATATTCAGATGAACAAACTATACCAAATTACATAATTAATTATGTTGATTCCATTAAAAATCATGTGAGCTAATGTTTGTTTTTACTCGCACCTCAATTCCTCTGAACTCGCATAAATCATTCAATTTTTTTTTCATTAGTTGGTAAGTTATTTAAGTTGAAACCACGGAATCCTTTTTCTTAGTCTCTACGCTGTACAAACATTCATACCTACGTGTTATTGATACAAAGCTACCACTATTCAACTTAAAGTAAATAGCCAGTGTTCATGAACATGTTATATTTTCTTAACCTATATTTTATGTTCTCCATATGTTAGATTCCCATAAAAAAGGGGAACGTGGCAGTTTTCGGAAAGTGAATGTTAATGTGGTTAATGAACCTATCTTACCTTTTGAAATTTTATTTCATTTATGAGTACCCATTAATCTTAGTACCGAATACCAGTACCGATTATTTCTTGCTGGACAATAGGTACAGTAGAGCGAATGTATACTATTGTAGAGTCCTGTGTAAGGAAGTAGCCTCTATAGTGAATACATTTTCTTAATTCTGCTATAAAATAGCCATCAGTTATAGAAAACTGATGGCTATTTTACGACAGACTAAAGAAATTGTTTTCACTATAGACACTACTTCCTTACTCATGACTCTACACTCACTATACAATATTTCACTATAGAGGAGTTCTTCTGTACAACTTACTACCTAGTTGTGTGCCAGTACGTCACTCGTGACATTTAGTCGTCTGTAAGTCGTTACTGTGAGTACATTGCACATACTCATGTCCTCAGCTTATCTCTGATAAGGAGCGTGTCTCTATCTCTCCTTGTGCTGATATGCATCGCTTGGTTACTAGATGGTTTGGACTCTAAATAGCAACACCAGCAACAATGGAGAGGTGAACTACACTGAAGGGTAACTTATAAATTATCGGACAGTATCAAATCTTTGGTCATATAGGAAAAAAAGATATAATAATAGTTATTTAAGTTTTATAATAATTAGTAGCTACATCGTTTTTTATTATATGACCGAATATGTGGAATGACCGATAATTCGTAACTTATCCTAGTTATGAATTTTCGATCATATGGGTAAAAGTATATAATTTAACATTATATCTCGTTATTTTATATATATCAATGATTCTTTCAATGTTAAATTATATATGGCGTTTCTTATGTATGTAAAGTAGAATAAAATACGCTAGGTAGTGTATATGTAATTGATATAAATCTGTAAGTGATAGGTATTTAATATTTCTAATCATTTCTAACTTATTTCTCTCGAGTAGAGGAAAATAAGATGAATGAATAATTAAATAAAGTAAATTATTATATTTTTTGTTAAATTTGAATTATTAATTTTGGAAAATTATAAGGAGATAATTATAAATAATAAAATGAATATTCATTAAAAAAGTTCACTTATTTTTCTCCTTGTTTTATCTATATTGAGTACATAGAGTATAGATATTATTCTATAAGTTATAACTATATAGGTGCATGTAATTAGATGCTATATGATGACAAAGCATATGTAATACAGTGATTGTTTCTATTTTTTTTAGCTCATTCCATTTGAATGTTTGTGCAAATAGATATTAATATGTATTTGTAAAAAATAAGTTTACTCGAAGAAGAAAGTTGTTTTATCTTTTCAGTCTATTTAAAACGTGTAATAGAAATCAAATTTAGTCAATCACGGTTATCTACATTGAGTATAAAAGATACACACGTAGATGAAGGTCATAAACACACAGACAGAGATAGCAAATATAGTACTATGAAGGTATAGCAAATATAGTAAAATGAAGGTATAGCAACAACTCTTCTACTTTTCGTTTCCATTGCAATTTCCAATCAGTTGCAATGGAGATAGCATTGAGTGAGGTAGTGAGTGTCGGTGCACAGCAAACATAACTGACGCTGTGGACCTTAACTTTAACCTTCGTATCTTTGGTGAAATATTTACGACGACAGCTTCTTGTTTACATTAGTGACTGATAAGAAGCGTAACTTTAGCCATCATTGTTATTAACTGTCAAGTAGATTTTAGCGTAGTATTTAGATAAATAGCTAGGTCCTTAACTAGTGTAGGTATGTTATATGTACTAGTTATATCTGTATAACAGGGAATCTTATCACCACGCTATAAAAATGACAATACACTCACTCTGTCATATCGAATAACTTGCAATATAACACTATTTAATACACACCAAATAGCTTCATCGTTAAGAGTTATTTGAATTGTTTTGGAACAACCTGTTGATTCTCTCTCTGTACAGGGTGTTTAACTGTCAGAACTAACTAGGGTGACTTATGAATTAACGGTCAGTTTCACATCTTCGGTTATACCTATAAGAAAAAACGATGTAGGTACTAATGTTATTCAATTTTTATTTTTATTAGGCTATCATGGATACCAATAAAAATTAAATAATAATTATTTTATTGTTTTTCCTTATATGACCGAAGATGTGAAACAGACCGATTATTCAAATTCGTAACTTACCCTCGATAGGTAGCTACATAGGAACTTCAAAAATGAAAATTCTTCTGACAGAATCTTTAGGAAGGTAGCTTTAATTTTTCTAATGCAGGCGTATTATCCTAAGTTGTTTGTGTAATAGCTAGTTTGTATACTCTGTGTAGTTTGTATACTTTGTGTAGTGTGACATGTTATTGTGTAGTTTGTATACTCTGTGTAGTGTGATATGTTAGGTACTGTGTAGTTTGTATACTTTGTGTAGTGTGATATGTTACTGTGTAGTTTGTATACTCTGTGTAGTGTGACATGTTATTGTGTAGTTTGTATACTCTGTGTAGTGTGGCATGTTATTGTGTAGTTTGTATACTCTGTTTAGTGTGTGACATTGTTACTGGGTAGTTTGTAAACTCTTGTGTAGTGTGATATGTTACTGTGTAGTTTGTTGGTATACTTTGTGTAGTTCTTTGCGTAGTTTGACATGTTTACTGTGTAGTTTGTATACTTTGTGTACTGTGACATGTTTACTGTGTAGTTTGTGTACTTTGTGTTGTTTGTATTCTTTGTGTAGTTTATATACTTTTGTTTACTGTGTACTCTGTGTAGTTTGACATGTATAGTTGTTAGCTACTTGTAAGGAGAGTAGGGATAGTGTACCTAGTCTGCATGCAATATACAGTAACTAACTAGGTTAGTAATTATCTATGTTGCTATGTCACGTGATGTTACTATTCAAACTAATTGGCATTGATGTCTGATCCTATTTAGTGGAATAAGTGATACTTAAATACTGATTACCAATCTAGGATATCTAGTAGCCTAGGTAAAAGTAAACTATTTCCCTAGATACTATCATGCAGTAGCTATAGGATATAAAGCTACTATTCGTGATAAATTCATAAAAAGTTAAGTGGAATATCTAGGTAGATATACTATTTTACTATCTAGTTAGATATATACTATGCTGTTATCTAGTTGATATATACTATGTTGCTCTTATCTAGTTAGATATATACTATGCTGTTATCTAGTTAGATATATACTGTGTTGCTATCTAGTAACTATAGATACTAGGTATATATATTACTATCTATAGTTAGGTAAGTAAGTATGTACTATGTTCCTATCTAGTTAGGTACACTATGCTGCTATTTTACCTAGTTTAGCTAGACTAGGTACTCCCTGCTCAATATCCCCATTTAGGTTACCTAGCTACTAATTTATATTTACCATCAAAAACCTAAATACATTTCCATTAAAGGTCCCCTCCACTCTAATTTTTTATTTCTCTATGCATTAGAACTAATATTACTGATAATTTGATTCTATAGTTTTATTATAATATGTAATTTAAGATTTTCTTCCGTTCTTTCTACTACACCTCTGAATTTCAAGCATAATTATAATTTTGAGAATTGAGTCAATTGAGCTTTGGTCTAATATTATACTTTGTATCTATATGACTTTATTTTTGACCGATGTTCAATTTCTCATCATTCAGCATGCATAAGGGCTTAGGCTAATCCTAATGACCTATTTCTTAACAACATATCATGCAGACACTTAGACACAGATCTATAGTAAGGTATGGACCAATTAAAGCTGACTCAAACTATGGTGCAATCCCTGCCTTACTCAGATTTACTGTTACCTAACTTTAATATTATAGGTACATAGGCGCTAGCATAGCTAGGCCGGTCTTAGCGTATCCATAACCCGCCTTATCCGCGTACGTTACGGTAGGTATTCTAAGATTCACTTTAATATTTATCGTAATAGTGTAGTTCTAAGACGAGGGATCCATATAAAGAATTCAATTACCTAATTAAGTATTTCTTACTAATCGTTTTCATATATCATAACATTTTCCGATATTGAGAACTGTTAATTTTTATACACTTTCTATTTGAACGCAGATCTGTGATTTGAAATTTTGAATAGGTATGCGCTATGTATATACGAACGAACATCCTACTCAAGTATGGGGGGCTTTTTCTTCTAATGAAATTATGAATCTCAGAATGAGAAAAAACGAAATGCGAATATTTCTTATATAATTAATTATGAACAGAATACTTGATCGATTTAAATTCTGTTTACTGTTATATGTTATATAACCTTAGCTCTACAAATTTAAAGCAATACCAGAATTTTTTTAATTTAGAGTGGAGAGGACCTTTAAAACAATATTAATTAAATTTAATATTTCTCTTCAAATATTGTTTATTGATAACCATTGAAACTTTCGTCAATGATGTCTTTTTTCTCCCAAAAAGATTAGAAATGAGTATGGCTGCCTAGCTATTGCTCTCTAACTTTGGTAAATAACTAGGTGACATGACTTGCCTAACTGGCTAAACTGAATGGTGCTCTTCGAGTGAAATACTGGACTAATAGTTAAATAGTGAACTATTTATTAAATAGTGAACCAATAGTTTAATAGTGAACTATTAGTCAATTAGTGGACTAATAGTTTGATAGTGAAAAGTGTAAAACTTGAAATTAGTTCATTGGTTTGTGTCACTGCACACATGAAGATTTAACTCTGCCTGGTGAGTACCTAATTACTTTGCTACCTATTTAGTATTTAGTTAAAATAGTGAGTAGCTACTTAATTTGCTACCTATTTAGTATTTAGTTAAAATAGTGAGTAGCTACTTAATTTGCTACCTATTTAGTATTTAGTTAAAATAGTGAGTAGCTACTTAATTTGCTACCTATTTAGTTAAAAAAGTAAGTACTTTAATTACTTTGCTACCTATTTAGTTGAAAAAGTAAGTACTTTAATTACTTTGCTACCTATTTAGTTAAAAAAGTAAGTACTTTAATTACTTTTCTACCTATTTAGTTATGACGTAAGACATAACTCTTTATGACGTATGACATAACTCTGTATGACGTATGACATAACTATGAATGACGTATGACATAACTCTGTATGACTTATGACATAACTCTGTATGACGTATGGCATAACTCTGTATGACGTAGGTATGACATATCTATGAATGACGTATGGCATAACTCTGTATGACGTAGGTATGACATATCTATGAATGACGTAGGTATGACATAGTTATGAATGACGTAGGTATGACATAGCTATGAATGACGTAGGTATGACATAGCTATGAATGACGTAGGTATGACATAGCTATGAATGACGTAGGTATTGGATGATGTACCTATGACAAAACTTTTCAGTGTAGGAAGGGTAATCTTAAATCATGTTATTTACACTAATATTAATTAATTTCTTTCTCTGCCTTTTCCCAACTATTTTTTTGTTAAAAACGTTTCTTTTTCAGACTATTAATTTTTTGGTTCTATATAGTATTTATAATGCTGTTTATGAAAACAGTTTGTAATTATTTTTCTTCCCATTTTTGTTAACTTTTTATTTTGAAAATACCTTATTTTTTCTTTATTTTTTCAAAATTTAATTACCAAATGTAAAGAGAAATTAAAATCTATTTTTAATTTTTATTTCAATAATTGTACCAAATATCTATCAGTTAAGGCTTAAAATCGACGAGTATGGTTTTTGAAGTTAAAATTGTCGACGACTGAAAAAATAACATTTTTATGAAAACGTGTTTGCACATTTCTGTCGGGGAAAATGTTAATAACTTAATAAGTTTACAAAATTATCTGATGCACCTATCTAACCATATGTAAAATATTTATTATAAAATGCCTTCACCTTTTCAGTTAGAACTATATTCTATTTCATATAAATAACGATATAAAGTTTTTAACAGACTGTAAATGCACTACACTGCACTTCTAGCTGCAGTGCATATGGTATGTAGCATGTACTAAATCTAAGAACTACACTCACTTAGGAATAGCACTATTAGTGCATTTACTGCTTGTGTTAGAACTAGAACACAGAGATGCTCTATAAGTCTATTTAGTGGTCAGCTAATCAAAGAAATCTTTCATCTATCAATGGTTGGTCTGTATCGAAGTATTGGTTTGATGCTTTAACTAGCGTACACATGTATTTTGTAGCATTGAGATTATGTAGAGGAAAATATGTGTACTGTACCCAAAATTATTTATGTACTACTGTTGTATATAGAAAATTAATGATAATTTGAAAACTATCTGAAGTTAACGAATAAGTGTTTGATTCACAATTTCTACACTAACTATACACTACAGTTCCTGGAATGTGTTTCTAGAATTGAACATACTAGCGCCACATTCCTGGTCGGAATTATAAGGAATATAAATCAGTTCCAAGTGGAATATACTCCATGTTAATAAGAATGAATCTTGGTGTGATATTACAAATGAATGTTCTGTATCACTTTAGAGTCCAATATCTTTGTAATATCTTTGTCAAGAATGTTTTAAAAAGACTGAAATACTTATGTAGGTTAAAATTGTAAATAAAATGAAGTTATATCATATATCAGTTTGTATACACTGTATTTTTAGTCATTATCATTACTCTGTAGAAAAATAAATAGTTAAAATTCAATGGAAAAATTAAAACTTCAAACGTAGATAATTTTACTGCTAAATATTAGGAACACAAATTTTATTTATATTTTTCTTTCTTTTTTATCTTTTCCGCATGCTAACTGAAATTCCTTCCTATCGCAATGTTACATCTTGCTTATTTATGTAACTATTTGTGATTAAATAAATAATCAATCTAATTTCCTAAAGCATTATTCATTTAGAACTGACTAACGATATCAAATAAAATACTCTGTTTTATCCCATGCCTAATTAATTAATTAATTAATTAATTTAAACCAAAAAAGTTAGAATAAACCTCTTGTGATGTAACTGTTTCTTACCCCATGCCTATTTAATTTACCATAGACATACAAACCCTATAGATGTGATGTAGCTGCCCATTGCTATTCCATGCACATTCTTCCCTTAACGAACATTTACACAGAATTTGTAGGTGAAAAACACAAGTCACAGTTATTGTTGAAGGCCTTAGTTCCTAAGTGATGTAGAAGTCAAGTAGCTATTCGTGGTAAAGAAATATGGCGTAAAAATAGCCTAATTATTTAGTTAGCTTTACATTTGTTATTTTAAATATCCAATTTAATGATATTGCTGTTCTTTTATTCCTATTTTTTTAACTATACCTACTTAATTTGTTTACTCTTAGTTTAAGTTCCATGTTTATCGTTTCTTAGGGTTATGCTCTTCAACTACGAAGTCTAGATTTTGTGTTAGGTAGACTCATTGGCTTCATTTACTATCACCTCTTCATTTTCCTCTTCCATCCGTGAGTGCAGCCACTAGTACTTGTCCCTTTTCGTCACATTCCTTGGTAAGTAACTGCATTCACGGAGTAGCTTTTCTGCATCCATGAACTTGTCATCGAATGGTGGTTGGCGAATTTGCTCATGGAGCCACTTTCATTTCTGACTGTTCATTCCAGTCCCTTGTACTTAATTTCCTTTTGACGTCAGCGATATGGTCAAAACAGACGCTAAACTTGTAATAAATTAATTTAGTTTGATTTAACCCCCCTAGTTGAAAATCGTATGAAAGTATTCAGATAGTCTTTAGTTATGTACGTTATACACTTACTGGTAACTGGTTATGTAATTGTTTCAATTTTTGATAGTCGGAATAATTGTTTTCCTGTAAATTTATCTTCATGTATATCATTTCCCACAGAGATTAGTTTTGGAGGCTAATGTACCAACTGATACCAGTAAAATATTTCTAGTGGATGTGCAAGCGAAATATAATTGTTCTCCTAATTAAAACAAAGTATTTAGAATTATGTCATTCAACTTATTTTATAAATATTAATATTAATTTATATTATAAGCTATATAATATAAGTTCATATTATACATTAGCTATAACTTTATAAGTTATATTTGCTTTCAATTTTTTTAATGTAAAAAATTAAGACAATTTAGGAAAAATATATTTAAATAAATAAATGCTTTTTATTCTTCTTTTTAATGGAGAAATAATGTATTTTTTAAACAAAAAATGATAATAATAATCTTATCACATTAAATTTATAACAAGTCTTGTTTTAGATGTAATGTCTTGTTTTTAGATGTAATGTCTTGTTTTTAGATGTAATGTCTTGTTTTTAGATGTAATGTCTTGTTTTTAGATGTAATGTCTTGTTTTTAGATGTAATGTCTTGTTTTTAGATGTAATGTCTTGTTTTTAGATGTAATGTCTTGTTTTTAGATGTAATGTCTTGTTTTTAGATGTAATGTCTTGTTTTTAGATGTAATGTCTTGTTTTTAGATGTAATGTCTTGTTTTTAGATGTAATGTCTTGTTTTTAGATGTTATGTCTTGTTTTTAGATGTAATGTCTTGTTTTTAGATGTAATGTCTTGTTTTTAGATGTAATGTCTTGTTTTTAGATGTTATGTCTTGTTTTTAGATGTTATGTCTTGTTTTAGATGTTATGTCTTGTTTTTAGATGTTATGTCTTGGTTTAAGATGTAATGTCTTGTTTTTAGATGTTATGTCTTGTTTTTAGATGTTATGTCTTGTTTTTAGATGTTATGTCTTGTTTTTAGATGTAATGTCTTGTTTTTAGATGTTATGTCTTGGTTTAAGATGTAATGTCTTGTTTTTAGATGTAATGTCTTGTTTTTCGAATAAATCTCACCAATTAAGGTAAATTGTTGATGAATTATATCACAGCCCAGTATGAACTACCAGTGAGGCTGTCTATTAAAATACATGTTCTCAATTACTCCAATATTTGAGTAGCGAATTTAATTACATACAATTTTGGTCGGTGCTCTGAAATTTGGCTAAAGTTATTAATTGAATAATGACTGCAATATTAAAACATACGAGTTTGTTATTATAGCATAAATGGCTAAGTTTTGATGGATTAATTTGATCTGAGTAGTAGTAGTAGTAGCTCTTTAGGGTAACTTCTGAATTATCGGTCAGTTCCACATCTTCGGACATTTATGAGAAAAAACGATATAATAGCATTTCAAAGTAAAAACAACCAATCCGGGTTGGTTGTTTTTACTCACCCAATCCTAGTGAAATAATTATTATTATATCGTTTTTTCTTATATGTTCGAAAATGTGAAACTGACCGATAATTCGGAACTTACCCTATGTATCGATATTAATCAAATTAAAGAAATCAATCAGTCATATCTGTTCATGTTCAACCAACTGGTCGCATATTTTAGCAATTCCTGAATGTAATGAAATGAACATTTATATTTATACTTAATTTGTACTATCATTATTGAAGGGGAACACTTAGTATACATCAATGCATTAATATATAATAGTGAATATAATATAGATACTACATTAACAATTGAAAAGCTATTCAATTCTCAAATAGATTACAGTAATGTTAATCCTTTTACATTATTCAATGTGTATAATCATGCTCAGTGTGTATACATAAGACTCCAACACACTGTGTATACATAAGACTACAACACACTGTGTACTATACACACTGTGTACTATACACACTGTATACTATACACACTGTATACTACACACACTGTATACTACACACACTGTATACTACACACACTGTATACTACACACACTGTATACTACACACACTGTATACTACACACACTGTATACTACACACACTGTATACTACACACACTGTATACTACACACACTGTATACTACACACACTGTATACTACACACACTGTATACTACACACACTGTATACTACACACACTGTATACTACACACACTGTATACTACACACACTGTATACTACACACACTGTATACTACACACACTGTATACTACACACACTGTATACTACACACACTGTATACTACACACACTGTATACTACACACACTGTATACTACACACACTGTATACTACACACACTGTATACTACACACACTGTATACTACACACACTGTATACTACACACACTGTATACTACACACACTGTATACTACACACACTGTATACTACACACACTGTATACTACACACACTGTATACTACACACACTGTATACTACACACACTGTATACTACACACACTGTATACTACACACACTGTATACTACACACACTGTATACTACACACACTGTATACTACACACACTGTATACTACACACACTGTATACTACACACACTGTATACTACACACACTGTATACTACACACACTGTATACTACACACACTGTATACTACACACACTGTATACTACACACACTGTATACTACACACACTGTATACTACACACACTGTATACTACACACACTGTATACTACACACACTGTATACTACACACACTGTATACTACACACACTGTATACTACACACACTGTATACTACACACACTGTATACTACACACTGTATATTAGTACCTCTCTTCTCACCGTACTTCATTATAAGTAATATTAGTATATAAATCCTGCTTTAATTTCCAGATTAACTCGGATGAAACTAATACAGGCAACATTCCGGATTATGTGTTTATATAAACCACATAATGTCACTTGTTAACTATGATCATATTTAATAAATATACAACCCCAAGGGTCTATCCTGATGGTATCTGTGGTGAAAGTATGATAAGGGGACCTGAACTGTTGTAATTTGGGTTATGGGTAGTCTTTAAGTTAGAAAACATTGAACCGAACTCAAAGAAAATCAAAGACTGATCTTCTGGGGCTTAGATTAGAACATTTTCTGTCATTTGTCACATTTAGGTCTGGATAATTATCAGTTACGTACATTATCCCAATGCAATAATCCTCTTTCTACATTTAATTAATGAGAACGTTGCACACCTGTTCATTAAATCCTACCAATTACTTATCATAACACAGTTTATATAAAGCTTTATCCCTTATTATAACACTGTTAATTAATCTTCATCGCATTATGTAATGTTGTCACCTTAGTTGTTATTCTTAGATGTGATTCTCTGTGACTCGTCATATGATGGGACTGATTCAACCCCTTGAACTGGGAGTTGTAATTCGCTAGGGACGAGTTGCGAGTCTCTAGGGATGAGTTGCGACTCTCTAGGGATGAGTTGTGACTCGATCTTTGTGAGTTGTGACTCGATCTTTGTGAGTTGTGACTCGATCTTTGTGAGTTGTGACTCGATCTTTGTGAGTTGTGACTCGATCTTTGTGAGTTGTGACTCGATCTTTGTGAGTTGTGACTCGATCTTTGTGAGTTGTGACTCGATCTTTGTGAGTTGTGACTCGATCTTTGTGAGTTGTGACTCGATCTTTGTGAGTTGTGACTCGATCTTTGTGAGTTGTGACTCGATCTTTGTGAGTTGTGACTCGATCTTTGTGAGTTGTGACTCGATCTTTGTGAGTTGTGACTCGATCTTTGTGAGTTGTGACTCGATCTTTGTGAGTTGTGACTCGATCTTTGTGAGTTGTGACTCGATCTTTGTGAGTTGTGACTCGATCTTTGTGAGTTGTGACTCGATCTTTGTGAGTTGTGACTCGATCTTTGTGAGTTGTGACTCGATCTTTGTGAGTTGTGACTCGCTCTGTGTGAGTTGTAACTCGCTCTGTGTGAGTTGTAACTCGCTCTGTGTGAGTTGTAACTCGCTCTGTGTGAGTTGTAACTCGCTCTGTGTGAGTTGTAACTCGCTCTGTGTGAGTTGTAACTCGCTCTGTGTGAGTTGGAACTCGCTCTGTGTGAGTTGGAACTCGCTCGGAGTAAGTTTTAACTCGCTCGGAGTAAGTTTTAACTCGCTAGGAGGAAGTTTTAACTCGCTAGGAGGAAGTTTTAACTCGCTAGGAGTAAGTTTTAACTCGCTAGGAGTAAGTTTGAACTCGCTCGGAGTAAGTTTTAACTCGCTAGGAGTAAGTTTTAACTCGCTAGGAGTAAGTTTTAACTCGCTAGGAGTAAGTTTTAACTCGATCGGAGGAAGTTTTAACTCGCTAGGAGTAAGTTTTAATTCGCTCGGAGTAAGTTTTAACTCGCTAGGAGTAAGTTTTAACTCGCTAGGAGTAAGTTTTAACTCGCTCGGAGTAAGTTTTAACTCGCTCGGAGTAAGTTTTTAACTCGCTCGGAGTAAGTTTTTAACTCGCTAGGAGTAAGTTTTTAACTCGCTAGGAGTAAGTTTTAACTCGCTAGGAGTAAGTTTTAACTCGCTCGGAGTAAGTTTTAACTCGCTAGGAGTGAGTTTTAACTCGCTAGGAGTGAGTTTTAACTCGCTAGGAGTGAGTTTTAACTCGCTAGGAGTGAGTTTTAACTCGCTAGGAGTGAGTTTTAACTCGCTAGGAGTGAGTTTTAACTCGCTAGGAGTGAGTTTTAACTCGCTAGGAGTGAGTTTTAACTCGCTAGGAGTGAGTTTTAACTCGCTAGGAGTGAGTTTTAACTCGCTAGGAGTGAGTTTTAACTTGCTATGAGGGAGTTTTAACTCGCTATGAGGGAGTTTTAACTCGCTAGGAGTGAGTTTTAACTTGCTATGAGGGAGTTTTAACTCGCTATGAGGGAGTTTTAACTCGCTATGAGGGAGTTATAAATCTCTCTGTGTGAGTTAGTGAGTTACACTCGCTAGGAGTGTAACTCTCTACTCATCTATCGGGTCAGCTGTATGATATCACTGTTACGCCGTAATGACGCGTTACAGCGCATCTTTCATATTATTTACTATATAGCACATGAATGAATATAGTATTTGGGCCAGTGAATGAGTACAGTGAGTGCTTTATCTCTCACAGAGCTGTTCATTGATTACTTTAGAGGGCAATGGGTAAGTAATACTTACCACACCCTTAAAATAATGATTGTAAATAGAATATATGTGCTACTTTTTGCGGTATGTATT
Source organism: Caprella mutica (assembly GCA_947561585.1). NCBI lineage: Eukaryota > Metazoa > Arthropoda > Malacostraca > Amphipoda > Caprellidae > Caprella > Caprella mutica. The sequence goes on along the minus strand of CANNZV010000085.1, from coordinate 391,819 downwards.
TTATGCTATCTGAGAGATGCCAATTTACATAAAATATGTAATATTTCGAATAGATGTGTGAATCCCCCAATGGATAGATATCTGTATGTTGATCACATAGTAGCTTTCTCTCATTCATGCGCTTTTTATTGATCTGTAATATTAGCCTGTCTATTAATTTGTCTGATATTTGTTTTAATTATATACTCTTATCTATAAATTATTAATATTTGGTAATGCATATCCAATCATTTTACGATACACTATATGATATCTATAATATATCCGGGTAGCTATTAATTGCTTTGTATTAAATGATTTCATGATAGAGCGAATATTGCTGCGAATAAACTTTTTTTAAACTATTAAATATCTAATAATTATTATTTTAGTTTATTAATATTCAGCAAAGATTTAAAGTATTTATTTGAACACAGAATTACTCTTTACAAATTTTTATCGCAGTCTAATGACATTATTCCATCTAATGGACATAAAAACAAGTTGAATAATTTGATACTTTGTGGTCCGTGAGAAATGAAGACAATATTCTAATTTAGTGCTGACTCGACAAATTGTAGATGAGTTGTGGGATGAGCTAGATTGAAACGAGAGAGAGAGAGAGAGGTGGTCTGTAGGTTAACACGGTGACCTCTCTTGGTGTGTCGGTTAACAAGTGACCTCTCTTTGGTGTGTCGTTTAACAAGTGACTTCTCTTTAGTCTGTAGGTTAACACAGTGACCTATCTTAGTAAGTCGGTTAACACAGTGACCTCTTTTTAGTCTGTAGGTTAACACAGTGACCTCTCTTAGTAAGTCGGTTAACACAGTGACCTCTCTTAGTAAGTCGGTTAACACAGTGACCTCTCTTAGTAAGTCGGTTAACACACTGACCTCTACTAACACTGACGTCTCTGTTAGTACACGTACTATCAGCAATGCATATAGGATATAATTTAGATACATTTGTATTTCTCCACACAGTGTGATGTTGTGTTCACTGAATGATGTAGTATAATGTAGCTAATGTACAGTCACTTCTTCTTCAAAGTGACCGGAAAGTACAGTGGCTAACTAAACTGACTAATGTATTCCAAATACATTCAGATCTTATTACTAGAGGTCGGAAACTGATTCTATCTAGTAGCACAATTTGGCCTAAATATCATTGAGTTTATTCTTTATTGAGTGGTTTGTTCTTTTAGTTTAATAATAAATATTTTTTTCTAATAACTTAAGTCATTTTAGAATTAGGATGGCAATATATTTAGTAAAAACTCACAAAAATTCGTAATTAGTTACATGTTAAATAATTTTAGATAAATTAAAAATATAATATCTCTTTTATTTGGTTTCATATAATTTTGTAATAATTACAGAGTATTTTAGTGAATAGAAACAAATTCAGTTTTGTCATTAAAGATATAATTCATGGTAAAGATAATTGTTGTTTTCACTCTAAATCTCCTTTTAATTCAATCACCGAAGCACACCTCATAATAACAATAAAGATAGCTCATCTCTCGGATAAAGCAGTGGTGAAATGGTATAGCTTCAAGCAGTGCAGTTGCTCTCTGAAAGCCACTTAGCAATTTACTTAATAGCTTCTAATGTTCTGAAATTTATTTAAATGGGCTTTAACTAAGGAATTTAGTCTAGTTTGTCTTCATGTGAATTACTAGACACTCCTTTAATATAACATTGTTCATATTTATCACTAACGCCTTGCTTGTGTTTATTACCTAAATTGCGGAAGGAAATGTTTTTGGCGGCATTTATTTATTTATTCGTCATCTTGTTAGTCGCGTAACTCAAAAAAATTTCAACCAAATTGCCTGAAATTTTGTGGGTCGATTGGAACCATTTGGTCAATTTTTGAGAGCGATCAGGTCAAAGGTCAGGGTCATTTTGGCCCAGGAACCATTTGGTTAGATTTTGGGAGCGAACGGTCAAAGGTTAATCAAGGTTATGAACGGTCATTTATAACTCAAGGATTATTGGAGGGTCAATTTTATTAATAAGCGGCGGCGAAGGTATGCGCTCTACGAGTGTCCATCATTTTGTTTTGATATGGCACAGCACTCAATAAACAAGCTTTCACTTAGTAATTGTATTTATCAAATTCTAACTAAAGGAGATTTGTCTTCATCACCCCTTATTTAAGTTTTGAATTTTGGATTAATTTTTGTATCCCCATTTTTCCCATTATAATCAGTTACTTTAATATAAAACATTAAATTGATTTTTCCTATTGGACAATTTCGAAGTATAATCAACATTATATATCATTGTAAAATGTTTTTATCTTCTGTTTAAAGAAGATATCTTTGATTCTAACCTCTATTTTAACATATTTATTAAAGACAATAATCAATTTTAAATCTTTAATGTTTATAATATATTAATCACATTTTTCCCCCACTCTATAATATTGTGTGACAGACAACAGGGCAGCCTCACAGTACTCGGAAAGTGAGTGTCAGCACAGGTTATAGACTCATGACAGGTCAATAGAAATGTCTAAAGGTCACATTGGTACATGACCTTTGCTGACACCCACTATACGAGTACTGTGAGTGTCTGTACTGTGACTTTGCCCTTTGTTTTAGACTTTTAGAGAATTGAGTCTTGATTATATAGCTAGCATGACTTTAGTTATATTGGTTCTCTGTATCTCTTCATTTCCCTCTTCCATGCATTAGTGCATTTTGTGTCCCTTTTAGTCCAATGCACTCTATTCACAGAGTAGCTTTTTTACTTTCATGAGCTCTGTCATCGATTGCTGGTAGGTGATTTTATCTTGGATGCTATTTCTGATTGTTTGTTTGTACTAAATCCTTTGTATTTAATCTCCTTTTAGCGTCAGCGATGTGTCCTTTCGTTCCGAAAAAGACTGTCAACCTTACTGATTTTACTATTATTCTGTACTACTCAGTTGTATCTAGGGTAAGTTCTTAATTATCGATCAGTTCCCCATTTTCGGACACGTGAGAAAAAACGGTATAATAATAATTATTTATTTTTATTGGTATCCATAATTTATTGGTATCCATGATACCTGCAGTATCATGGATATCAATAAAAATAAAAAATAAATGATTATTATTATATCGTTTTTTCTTACCTGTCCGAAAATGGGGAACTGACCGATAATTAAGAACTTACCCTAGTGTGTTGTATAAATACTTTTAATAGATTTTATATTATATATTGATGTTTATAGTAAATAGTAGACTTTTCGCCGCTGCATTCATTTCTATGCGTACTGTAAGTTACTAACCTCAGACACATGGTATACACACACATTGCTTACAAACTGACTAACGTACACTGCGTGCAATGCGTGGAATAGTAATTCAGGACTTGTTGAATTAAATTAGTTATCTTTTTGTAATGGCAGTGAATTGAAGTGAAGTAAAACACGTTAATTATACTATGTGTATTTTAATTGTTATTTTATTTAGGAGTTGTTTTGATGACTGTCTGTAGATATGCGCAGTGAAGGGCCATTCTTGTCTCTACTGCGCATACACGAGGTCTTAGAAACTGCAGTAGTATATTATGGTATGAGTGGGAGAAATTAACAGCTACAAATGAAAAGGTTAAATTGTGCACTTTTAAGTAGTATGTAGTTAAATATTGTATAAGAATAATGGAGTAGTTATTGATATCGAGTATATAATATGCATTCAAGTTAGATTTATTTTATTTCTTTTATACAACGTACTTTCTTAATTAAGATTTATCCCTTTGTTTTTATTGAATGTTCTGTAAAAACTATATTTCTGTCCTTGGACTATAGGCAAGCTAATTGCTGTTATAGGACTTAGTTTATAGGAAGTCATTTATCTCTATTGATATGAAAATGTCTCTACCGAAGAGATATCTCGTGTAGAATGAGTCAGCAATTTATTTATATACGCCAATATAATAAACAATATATTAATATCACCGGTAAAACTTGTTAGTGATGTAGATACCTCTTTTTACGATAGTCTATAGGAGAAATAAATGCTAGTGAAAATACATTTTCTATAGAATTTGCATTTATTGAATATATTTTTCTGTAGAATAACAAATTGAATTACAGTGTCCGGTAACTGTATAATATGTGAATAATTCCTATTGATGATGTATAGTTTATTTTTATTCGCATTGACTTTGAACAGTCTTTTTTATTAAGTACTTGACCTTTAAAATTCGTGTTAGAAGATTACAATAGTTTTATGTACCTACAATCATTAGCATGACGTAACGTTTAACGTTACTTTAACGTTTACATCTTCAATTGACACTGTTACACTTTGTACTATTCGAATATTAAGCATTACTCAATTTATTATATAATTCAACTTATATAATTTAGATTTATTTGCATTTTGTATAGCTATATAATGTCCATAACAACTATGTATAATAAGTGACGATTGATGTAGCTATATATACTTTGTAATTTCACTTATTTGTACTCTATATAAACCTGCTACATAGTTACTATTATGTGTAACTTATATCTTAAGCTATATACTGTATGTATAGCATACCCTAGGTATAGCATACTCTATGTATGTCTCCTATTCTGATCCTGAAGGACGCCCATTTCATCTTCCTAGTAACTGTGAAACACTTCCTATAGACTATAGTGTGGCTATACACTATGTGTATAGTGAGGCTATACGGTCTAGCTGTCTATAGTGTGGATATACACTGTGTGTATAGTGAGGCTATACGGCGTGTGTATAGTGTGGTTACACGGTATATGTATAGTGTGGCTATACACTGTATACGGTATGGTGTGGCTATACTCTGTGTGTATAGTGTGGCTACACACTGTGTATACGGTATAGTGTGGCTATACTCTGTATGTATAGTGTGGCTATACACTGTGTATACGGTATAGTGTGGCTATATTCTTTATGTATAGTGTGGCTATACACTGTGTATACGGTATAGTGTGGCTATACTCTGTATGTATAGTGTGGCTATACTCTGTATGTATAGTGTGGCTATACACTGTGTATACGGTATAGTGTGGCTATACTCTGTATGTATAGTGTGGCTATACTCTGTATGTATAGTGTGGCTATACTCTGTATGTATAGTGTGGCTATACTCTGTATGTATAGTGTGGCTATACTCTGTATGTATAGTGTGGCTATACTCTGTATGTATAGTGTGGCTATACTCTGTATGTATTGTGTGGCCATACGGTCTGTATATAGTGTGGCTATACGCTGTGTGTATATTGCAGCTATACGCTGTGTATATTTTATTTGGTTATAGTACTCAGTTTATTGACTAATAGATCTGTTTATAGTTATTAGTAGTATATTTTACATTTTTCCGTTTAATTTTATCACTGTTCAACAATAAATACATAACGTATATAATTTCTATTTTCAAATATCTGTCTGTTTGAATTGTTTTCTATTTAATGTATACCGTAAATAAATGAATAATTACTTTTACATAATACATAGTTTCTTTGACACATTGTGTCAATATGTGGAGTTGTAACTCAGATTTAAAGACGATTAATGATTCTTGATTTAATACCATATTATGAAATGGTAAGTAATAGTTTGTCAGTCTAAATAAAGAAATAAAATGGTACAGATTGCAAAGAGTCAGACTGGTAATTAATTCCTCTACATCCCCTTATTTACATTAGTTAATATATTAGTAATAATAAAAGACACAGCATATCGCAATGTACACATCAATGTACACATCATATCAATGTAATGGCTAAAGAAACTTATCCTGTCTTCAAAATGTTTGGTAAGTTTTGTTAGTTGTTAATTAATAGAGAAACTTTGATAATCTAATGATAATTATTTAAAAAAAATTAGCAATTAATCATTTGTTATATGATGATACATACCCCCAGGGGCTCTATCCTGAAGCTGTCTGTGGTGAATGGAAGAGGAATGGGGGTGGCGTACTATGGCTCCTGAACTGTTGTAATTTGGATTATGGATTGTCTTTTTTCATTATTACCATGTTTATCATTTTTTTAACACTACTTGCAGTTTTAGAGGATAGCGCTAGGGTTATGCTCTTCAATTACGAGGTCTTAGATTTTGTGTGTCATTTCATATCACCTCTTCATTTTCCTCTCCCATCCGTGAGTGCAGTCACCGTTGCTTGTTTCTCTTTTCGTCACATTCCATGGTAAGTGACTGCATTCACAGAGTAGCTTTTCTGCATCCATGAGCATTGTCACTGACGGTGGTAGGTGCCTTTGTTCATGGAGCCACTTTCCTTCCTGCCTGCTTCTTCAGTCCTTTGTACTCAAGTTCCTTTTGACGTCAGCGATATAGCCTTTGGTTACAAAGCTGTCGTTCAACTCCTTACTGAATTAATTATGATTATATTAAAAATGATTATATTTTATATAAATCACAGTATACTTGTGCTCAATAATTTGACAATATTGTGACGTTATTACACTGTTATATTTATTATATATTCTCCTCAGTCATAATATTCTCCACTGCCCCTTAGCATGCCTTTTCATTCACATATTTAACAGTTAAGTTCTATGTTTAATGATGAACTCCTTCAGGGATACGTGATACCAATTTAAGATGAGGCAAATAACGTTGTGTTACAAAGCGTATTGCTGAGGTGTCTAATTTACAGAATAGCATCTATTTATTTAGTACTCATCTTCAGATGTTTTATATTTTATTATTATAATAACATTGAATAACAATTCATACACTTGTACTGTGTTGTCAACAATCACCACACACACGTGTACCAGAGGCATGACTATACGCTATACACTTACAGTATACACTGAACTATAGTGCATAGTGTCTCACTATACACCTGTAGAAGGGAGAAGGTATAGCACTAAAAGTAGTCATTTGAATACTTATTATGGATTAGATGATAGGATAATAATAGGATAATAGATTTATTGAAAAAAAAAACAATAAAAAAAACATTTCCTTCAATTCAAGCCCTTTTATAGATCTAAATTGATCTTTTGGTAAAATGAAGTTATAAACTTTTAGTGAGAATATTCCTGATTTACTTTATTATCTATTTCTAGTTTTTCAATGTTACTATAACTTTCTATTCTATTTACTATTTAGTTCAAGTAGATGAAAAAAAATATGTACTGTTTGATATTGAAGAGAAATTTATATAGCTACATCATGCCTAAAGTTAAATTAGAATCACTGGACCCTGTTGTTGTTTTATAATACAATGCAAGTTTTTCAAATATTGGCTAGTTTCGAAGTTGTTAATTATACACCAATAATTATCACCGTAACCCTCATTCGGTTACGGTGACTCCAGTATAGCCCCCCCTTCTCTCCCACCCCCTTAAAATCAGGGGGTTTAAAGTCTTCAGTTTCATTTCCTCTCTTGGTAAAAATGACAGCATTGGGACTAACCCCCACCCCCCTTTATACAGGGGATGGAATGGGGGACTGCCTTCTTTTTGACGCTACCTTCTTTTTGATGCTACCTTCTTTTTGATGCTACCTTCTTTTTGATGCTACCTTCTTTTTGATGCTACCTTCTTTTTGGTGCTACCTTCTTTTTGACGCTACCTTCTTTTTGACGCTATCTTCTTTTTGACGCTATCTTCTTTTTGATGCTACCTTCTTTTTGATGCTACCTTCTTTTTGGTGCTACCTTCTTTTTGGTGCTACCTTCTTTTTGATGCTACCTTCTTTTTTAACAATAAATGGTAACCTAATGATCTTATTTATTTTCTAATTATAAATAGTTGTAATGTTTTTTATTCAGCATCTTCATTTTGTTCACATTTATAATTTAATTAGCTATTCATTGTAGCTACAGTGTTATCAAAGATATTATACTGCAATAAGATGCACTACTCTCACCGTTTTCTGTTTTAAAATTGCGTTGTGGTGCCACCTGGTTTCGAAAACGGGAAATAGAATTGAAATATTGTAAGAACGATCGAGGTAGGTTGTGTGCGTGACGTTATAACAGCAACACTCTAAAATCATATTTAAAACAATTGTAGATAGTATTTGTAAAAAAAATGCTATTAATTTGTGTAATATAATAAATAAATATATATTAAATAAATTATTTAACTGCTAAACCTCTAATTTTACTCGAATGTGATTATACAGTGTGTGCCATGATTATACAGTGGGTGCCATGATTATACAGTGGGTGCCATGATTATATAGTGGGTGCCATGATTATATAGTGGGTGTTATGATTATACAGTGGGTGTTATGATTATACAGTGGGTGCATGATTATACAGTGGGTGTTATGATTATACAGTGGGTGCCATGATTATATAGTGGGTGCCATGATTATACAGTGGGTGCCATGATTATATAGTGGGTGTTATGATTATACAGTGTGTGCCATGATTATACAGTGGGTGCCATGATTATACAGTGGGTGCCATGATTATACAGTGGGTGCCATGATTATAAAGTGGGTGCCATGATTATACAGTGTGTGCCATGATTATACAGTGGGTGCCATGATTATACAGTGGGTGCCATGATTATACAGTGGGTGCCATGATTATATAGTGGGTGCCATGATTATATAGTGGGTGTTATGATTATACAGTGGGTGTTATGATTATACAGTGGGTGCATGATTATACAGTGGGTGTTATGATTATACAGTGGGTGCCATGATTATATAGTGGGTGCCATGATTATACAGTGGGTGCCATGATTATATAGTGGGTGTTATGATTATACAGTGGGTGTTATGATTATACAGTGGGTGCCATGATTATATAGTGGGTGCCATGATTATACAGTGGGTGCCATGATTATATAGTGGGTGCCATGATTATACAGTGGGTGCCATGATTATACAGTGGGTGCCATGATTATATAGTGGGTGCCATGATTATATAGTGGGTGCCATGATTATATAGTGGGTGCCATGATTATACTGTGGGTGCCATGATTATATAGTGGGTGTTATGATTATACAGTGGGTGTTATGATTATACAGTGGGTGCCATGATTATACAGTGGGTGTTATGATTATACAGTGGGTGCCATGATTATATAGTGGGTGCCATGATTATACAGTGGGTGCCATGATTATATAGTGGGTGTTATGATTATACAGTGGGTGTTATGATTATACAGTGGGTGCCATGATTATATAGTGGGTGTTATGATTATACAGTGGGTGCCATGATTATACAGTGGGTGCCATGATTATATAGTGGGTGCCATGATTATACTGTTGGATTATATAGTGGGTGCCATGATTATACAGTGGGTGTTATGATTATACAGTGGGTGCCATGATTATACAGTGGGTGCCATGATTATACAGTGGGTGCCATGATTATACAGTGGGTGCCATGATTATATAGTGGGTGCCATGATTATATAGTGGGTGCCATGATTATACTGTGGGTACCATGATTATATAGTGGGTGCCATGATTATACTGTTGGATTATATAGTGGGTGCCATGATTATACAGTGGGTGCCATGATTATACTGTGGGTGCCATGATTATATAGTGGGTGCCATGATTATACTGTTGGATTATATAGTGGGTGCCATGATTATACAGTGGGTGTTATGATTATACAGTGGGTGTTATGATTATACAGTGGGTGCCATGATTATACAGTGGGTGCCATGATTATATAGTGGGTGCCATGATTATACAGTGGGTGCCATAATTATATAGTGGGTGCCATGATTATATAGTGGGTGTTATGATTATACAGTGGGTGCCATGATTATACAGTGGGTGCCATGATTATACAGTGGGTGCCATGATTATATAGTGGGTGCCATGATTATATAGTGGGTGCCATGATTATATAGTGGGTGCCATGATTATATAGTGGGTGCCATGATTATACAGTGGGTGCCATGATTATACAGTGGGTGTTATGATTATATAGTGGGTGCCATGATTATATAGTGGGTGCCATGATTATACAGTGGGTGCCATGATTATACAGTGGGTGTTATGATTATACAGTGGGTGTTATGATTATATAGTGGGTGCCATGATTATACAGTGGGTGCCATGATTATACAGTGGGTACCATGATTATATAGTGGGTGCCATGATTATACAGTGGGTGCCATGATTATACAGTGGGTGTTATGATTATACAGTGGGTGCCATGATTATACAGTGGGTGCCATGATTATACAGTGGGTGCCATGATTATACAGTGGGTGCCATGATTATATAGTGGGTGCCATGATTATATAGTGGGTGCCATGATTATACTGTGGGTGCCATGATTATATAGTGGGTGCCATGATTATACTGTGGGATTATATAGCGAGTGCCATGATTATACAGTGGGTGCCATGATTATATAGTGGGTGCCATGATTATACTGTTGGATTATATAGCGGGTGCCATAATTATACAGTGAGTGCCATGATTATACAGTGGGTGCCATGATTATATAGTGGGTGCCATGATTATACTGTGGGATTATACAGGGTGGGGCGTAAGTTTGGAAGCAAATGAAAATGCATATTATAATCCAACGAAAATTATATTTAATAATTTACAGTTATGTATTATTACATAAGGGTTTTAAGAATTCAAAAATCATAAATTTATTCAAAATGTCCCCCCTTGTTTTTAATAACAGCCTCAAATCTCCTCCGAACTCCTCCTACTGCGGCACGCAACTGTTCTAGTGAAATTTCCTTCCAAGATCTCTGAAGCGAACGCTTTAAATCATCCACACTGCGATGGAATTTACCACAGGCCTTTGATTCAAGAATGGACCATACCGAAAAGTCCATAAGATTAACATCTGGGGAGCAGGGAGGCCACATTCCTTTGGACCAAAACCGTGGAAGATGGTCATGGCACCAGTTTTGAGTGACATTTGCAGTATGTGAAGTTGCGCTGTCTCGCTGAAATGTCCATAGAGTGTCATTACCGAATTGATCCTTAGCTGACTCCAACATTGGCGTCAAAATATTCTCAATATAACATTTAGCATTGATTTGGGCGCCTTGTTCCACAAAAATCAAAGGAGATCTCCAAGTTTCTGAAACGGCGGCCCAGACCATTACTGAAGCAGGTTTTATGGTTCTGTGGACAGTTTTTTGGTTGTATGGGATGTCTTTTGCACTTTTACCAATTATTCTGTCATTCCTCCGGTTGTGAGCCATTTCCACTGTGAAAATTTTTTCGTCAGACCAAACAATTTCACCAGCCGTGCCAGACTTCAATTCTCTCAGAAGTGCTTTGCTTCTCTCCAATCTCTTTTTCTTTACAGTTTCTGACAGAGTCTGTCTCTTTTGGAGGGTGAAAGAGGACATCTTTAGGTCTTCTTTGACAACTCTTCTCATTGTTCTGGGACTCACATTAGCTGTTTTGGCTAACAATCGTATTGACCTTTTCGGGTTCCTCCTGATCTTCTCTCGGGCACATTTTATCAGTTGTTTGGTGCATTGTAAGCGTGGTCTACCACTTCTTGGACGATCAGTCAAGTCTCCTCTCTCATTAAAACGCTTCACACACTTCCAAACAGTCGATCTCGCTATTGAGAGAGTCTTTGAAATGACGGAATCTGACTTCACGGCACGGTGTAGAGCAATAATGGCTTCTCTTTTGTCTGACATTTTTGAATTGACTAAATTTTTGTAAAAAATAACACTGCCACGTCATAATATAGTGTCTCTACTATAGTTCCAACCCTATCACCTACTTAGGAACTTATTTTTAAGAATTATATTATTGTTTGAAAAATTGGTTCCAAACTTACGCCCCACCCTGTATAGCGGGTGCCATAATTATACAGTGGGTGCCATGATTATATAGTGGGTGCCATGATTATACTGTGGGATTATATAGCGGGTGCCATGATTATACATGGATTATATAGCGGGTGCCATGATTATACAGTGGGTGCCATGATTATACAGTGGGTGCCATGATTATATAGTGGGTGCCATGATTATAAAGTGGGTGCCATGATTATACAGTGGGTGCCATGATTATACAGTTGGTGCCATGATTATAAAGTGGGTGCCATGATTATAAAGTGGGTGCCATGATTATATAGTGGGTGCCATGATTATAAAGTGGGTGCCATGATTATACAGTGGGTGCCATGATTATACAGTGGGTGCCATGATTATAAAGTGGGTGCCATGATTATACAGTGGGTGCCATGATTATACAGTGGGTGCCATGATTATACAGTGGGTGCCATGATTATACAGTGGGTGCCATGATTATACAGTGGGTGCCATGATTATACAGTGGGTGCCATGATTATACAGTGGGTGCCATGATTATACAGTGGGTGCCATGATTATACAGTGCGTGCCATGATTATACAGTGGGTGCCATGATTATACAGTGGATGCCATGATTATATAGTGGGTGCCATGATTATACAGTGGGTGCCATGATTATACAGTGGGTGCCATGATTATACAGTGGGTGCCATGATTATACAGTGGGTGCCATGATTATACAGTGGGTGCCATCATTATACAGTGGGTGCCATGATTATACAGTGGGTGCCATGATTATACAGTGGGTGCCATGATTATACAGTGGGTGCCATGATTATAAAGTGGATGCCATGATTATAAAGTGGATGCCATGATTATACAGTGGGTGCCATGATTATACAGTGGGTGCCATGATTATAAAGTGGGTGCCATGATTATACAGTGGGTGCCATGATTATACAGTGGGTGCCATGATTATACAGTGGGTGCCATGATTATACAGTGGGTGCCATGATTATACAGTGGGTGCCATGATTATACAGTGGGTGCCATGATTATACAGTGGGTGCCATGATTATACAGTGAATGTTATGATTATATAGTGGGTGCCATGATTATACAGTGGGTGCCATGATTATACAGTGGGTGCCATGATTATACAGTGGGTGTTATGATTATACAGTGGGTGCCATGATTATACAGTGGGTGCCATGATTATACAGTGGGTGCCATGATTATACAGTGGGTGCCATGATTATACAGTGGGTTCCATGATTATACAGTGGGTTCCATGATTATACAGTGGGTGCCATGATTATACAGTGGGTGCCATGATTATAAAGTGGATGCCATGATTATACAGTGGGTGCCATGATTATACAGTGGGTGCCATGATTATAAAGTGGGTGCCATGATTATACAGTGGGTGCCATGATTATACAGTGGGTGCCATGATTATAAAGTGGGTGCCATGATTATACAGTGGGTGCCATGATTATACAGTGGGTGCCATGATTATACAGTGATATGGTTAATCTGTTTCTTTATCCAATTGCCTCTTTCTACACTAATTATTACAATGCATCTCCTCACTGAAAGTGTTCAAAGCTACTCTTCTAATCTCAGTCTCGTCTGTTTGAGTAGAGTGAGTGTAGATAATTTGCTGCTTTTCCCTGCAGACTATCAGAGTAATGAGTTCTGAATAAAAGAGATGAGTTTATTTTACCACGTGCTTTGATGCTAGAATCGCTCTCAAAGCCTTAGTGCTGAACTTACATCAGCATACTTCAACAGTTTATTTACACATTAAACTTAAGAAAATAACTGGCACTAATATGTTACATAGTTTGGAAGAAAGTGTTCATTGGAATTGTACGTATGAGCATTGACTGAAATTTGTATGCAATTATGAAATAATTGGTGTGAATTAATACTCAGTGAAGGCGTCATAATTATTAACAAAATGATTGCTTTAAAAAAAAGATTATAATTAATATGTTAGTAACAGTGACCTAATTTTAATGATATTCTTTTAATAGCTATCGTAAATACCAAATTGCTGTTTTATTTGAGCTTTTAATAATAAAAAACTATGGATTAATGAGTGTAAAATACTTTTATGATCTGGCTAAAATAAGCCACTGTATCGAATTACAATTTAATTAGGAAATTTACTTGTTAGACTTTAGTGTTTTAAAACTTTCAAAGAATAGTGTGTAAATTATTAACAGTATTTATAATTACGGTTTCATATAAATCAATTATTATACATTTTGAGTAAAGTTTAATAACTTTTTATTTCAAATATAGTTGCAACATTCATAAATACATATATTTTATTACTTTTTTTTTATCATCATACAGTTTATATACATGTTTTCAGTCAATGTATTTATGGCCCTTCAGATTCTTCATGTTTTATTGACTTCTAAAAATCAATGTGAATATTCAATGATGTAGTTCTACCTGTATTTGATAACATTCTCTATCATTATTCGACAGGATATCCGGTTAAAAACCGTTGTCATAGCAACGAATGATGTAAAATCTTCCCTCTCATATATTTTACAAACTATTTACGTAATTTGATATATTTAGATAATGTAATTTCTATATTCTGTCTTATTCTATAAAGTCTCTTATAATCATATGGTCTATGACTTTAAAACTGGATTAATATTTAATGCATACCAGTTATTTGTATTTATTTATATATTAATTGATATTAATTGTATATTATTGATTAATGTAAACTTTATATTAGACCCACATTTCAAATTTGAAATATTATTATAGATGATGATTTTTCTTTACATTTCATCCATCGATTTTTCCATTGCAATGGTAACATTTGTCATTTGCGAGCAGCCGTCTTGACTGAAAAATTTCAACTTTTTAAATTCTTAGCTGTAGAGTGAGTGAAGTTTTTAGCATTAATTTCAGCATCAACACCAAAAATTTCCTTCAGTACAAATCTCCACTATAGGATATTTTACGAATTATCGGTCGGTTTCACATCATCGGTCATATAAGAAAACACTATATAATAATTAATATTTAATTTTAATTGGTATTACCTGTACTTCAGCGACCAATGAAAACTAAAATGAAATAATAATAATTATTACATTTTTTTTCTTGTATGACCGAAGATGTGAAACCGACCGATAATTTGTACCCTAGCAGCAAATTTGTCCGATGGTGTTCCTTGTTGGTATGAAAATATCTTCCATGTTTGTCTCTGACCACTTTTTGATTATTGGCCAATAGTTCTGATGTCAGTGAGAACTTCTTATTGCCTCTGCTTGTGATTCAGCTTACACCTTCTGTATCAGAATGATGAGAGCAATTGCTTTGATAGTATTGCACGAGTTTCATTGAAGTGGTTTGTGCTTCTTATAATTGTATTGATCATCAATCTTTTGAGAGACTCCAACCCTGTCACCTGTTTCGGTCACTAAATGACCGGCAAATAAGTAGTCGGTATGATTTTATTACCTACTCCTGTTACCTAGGATATAATTTGTTACATATCCTTGGTACCTAGAGTATTATTGTTACCTAGTTCCTTATAGGGTAGGCTTGTTACGGTTCTAAGTATATTTCACCCCAGTTCATTCCACGTATGTTCAGCTAATTGTTGAATGCAGTCACAATGTGACGAAAAGGGACACAAGCACAGGTGACTGCACTCACGGATGGAAGAGGGGATAGTAAATGAAGTCTACGAACCTACCTAACACCAAAAAACTAAAATCTTGTAAAAAATAACCCTAGTGTTTTACTTTAAAAGTGATAAACATGATAAGATGGAGAAAAATCCATGCATAATCCAAATTACAACAGTCACAGTTCGAGGCCCAAGGGACGCCACCCCCTCCTCTTAATTTCATTCACCACAGACAGCTTCAGGATAGAGTCCCTGAGTGCCCGTGAACAATTACTAACAGATGTGGCTTTTAGTTGCAAAACTAAATGATAATAACGAAACCTTTATATTATTGATTTATCTTCCATGTAATATTTCTGAAAAGGAATTATTTAAAATTGAAAAATTAAATTTTAAATGCGACAGCATTATCAGAGGAATATTTTGTAACAAATGTGAGATATAGTAACTATGTATGGAACTTGTGTCAAGTTTAGAAAACTAACTATAATATTATACCAAGTGACGTTTAAATGCGTAAACATAATTTAAAGGTGAATTACGTGCAATATTTTCCAAGAACTAGGTGACATCATCTTACAGTTAATATGGCTACGTTATCAGCGATAGTGGAGATAATCAGCTTGTGATTGATAAAATAAATACGTCAACTGATAAGAGCGTTCACACAACCTTTCTTTCTGCTGTTTTATCACACGTGTAGAGAAAAATAAACGGCTTATGATTTGCAAACAGAAGGTTTAGTTTGATACAAAGAAAATGTAAGCTACTTAGCATTTTATAAAATATTAATAAATGATTAATATTAATGACTAACCAAACGTAACATGTGAAGTGGTGTGGAATATATACGATATATATTATATAGGTCACTCCTTGTTACCTAGAGTTTGATTAGTGTTGTTTTTATTTGAAGTCATTTCACCTATAACTTCATCAGTTCTAGTTTTATTGTATTTATTTATTTTATTTGTTATGGAAGATAATAACTATTTCTTTATATTGGCTAGGCTGACTTATGAAACTTGAATGATTTTTTCTTGTGATTTAGATGTTGTTACTTTGGAATAATTTTAATTAAAATTTACCCACGTCTCAATTTTATACTGTATATACTATACACTGTATACTGCAGGTTCTACTTGTTCATTTCTCAATTTGCTTATTTTCGTTTTTCTTATATTGTAGTCTGTAATCCCTATTTATGATTTAGGCGGCATTTATAAATTTATCTATCATCTTTTTTAACTTAATAACTCAAAAGTGTTCAACAAAATTGGATGGAATTTGGTGGGACGATTGGTCAATGTCCACGAACCATTTTGTTAATTTTATTTATTTATGATCGGGTCAAGGGTTGATAAGATCTATTTACACTGAATTTCCTAAAGAATTACTTCTATAGGTATAATAGTTGGTACTAATTTTCCCCAAGCTCATATAGCACTTTCTTTTCTGACTGCTTCTTCTAGTTCCTTGTATTTACTTTCCTTTTGACGTCAGTGATATGGCCTCTGGTTCCGAAGCAGATTTGACCCCTACCTAGTAAATTAAATGTATATTTTCCCAAGAAATAATATCTAAGTGTTACACATAAATATCTTTTACAATTAAGTTATTTATTTTAATTCCATGTTGTCGATATATATTCAAATCAATCAAGTTATGTTATTTGGTGTTTTGGTTGAATTTGAACATATTTTTGTTAATTTGCTTCTCTTTCAATCAGTTCCTTTGAATTATAAATCGAAGCAAATATCTAACTCGTATGAACAATAAATATTGCGATTTGATAGCGTTTGTCTAATCTAGCTTAACATTTTCACAGTTCAGTGCCTACCTTACCATTGGGAATATGTATGGTTTGCTGTGAACGATCTATTTGTTGTCGTTTGGCGCAATTGATGCTGACAACTAAAAACAAACAGATGAGTTAACTCAATGTTATAAATGTCATGTAGAGATAGTTGGTGATACCTATTGTAAACACATCTAATTCTATGGTAAATACATTGTAAAGTTAATGTTTTAGTTTGTGTTTATTTATTGTATGGTATTACAACCACAGGGGTTCTATCCTGATGCTGTCTGTGGTGGGTGGAAGAGAAGGGGGTGGCGTTGCTTGGCCCCGAACTGGTTACGACCATTTAATTGTTAATATAGACTTTCCATTATGGGAAATATCTACATTATTCAATTTATATGGACATTAAAATTCTTTTTTACAGTTTACCAATTTCACATTTCCAAAAAGAAACTTTACTAATTTTAATGCTCGTAGATATTTTAAAAATTGGTTTTCAAATTAATGAGAAATAATAATAAATGATAATAAGAAATGAGAACTGATTTGTGTTAAAAAAATAACTTGTAATATTTCAAATTATATTACACCTCTATATATTATTTACTTTTTTATCAATATTCTTCTTGACCAAAGATATTTATTCCTGAGGGGATATTCATTTACCATATTCATTTACCATATTCATTTACCATAGGCATTAACCATATTCATTTACCATATTCATTTACCATATTCATTTGCCATATTCATTTGCCATATTCATTTACCATATTCATTTACCATATTCATTTACCATGTTTCAACTCCCTGACTCCAATAATCAATAAGAGTAATTTGATTGATTTGGAAGCTGTTTCAGACTCCTCGTTAAGGAAGCTCATAAAACACCAGAGAGGTTATTGAATTTTCATCTCTGCTAAACTGATAAAAATGATCTTTATGAAAATACTGGAAAGATCTATTTTATCATACCAGATATCTAAATACCTAAAATTTAGATTGTAATAAAATGTATCGAATTCAAAATAATAACATATAGTTATGTATGAAAATTATTAATTCATTCAATAGATTTCTTTTCTCTCGAATTTTCTTTATTTTTATAGAAGAGACTGACATTTTTTCAGGTGTAAATAGCTATGACTCTTGAGACTAACATTAAAGGTCCCCTCCACTCAAAGTTTTTATTACCTATTCATTAGAACTAATGTTACTGATTATAAAACTGCAAACCATTTCAAATTTAGTTCTATAATAATTTATTATGATATGTAATTTAAGTTGTTTGGTTGTTTTCTGAGCTGACCAATCCAATAAAAAGTGTTAGATATTCTGATTAATTGAAACCCGTAATAAAGCTGATAGACATTTTATAAATGACTACCTATACAGTCACCTAAATACGATTACCCTAAGAAAGTATATTTGGTGTCTAAAAGTGTGCATAAATACCTAATTATCCTTGAATATACGATAGTACGGGGTAACGTTCGTATCTCTTCCTTCTTCTTCTATTGAATCTATTAGAAAGGAGGATAGAAAGGTTAATTGGGAATATTTCTTATATAATCTATTACGAAGCGAATAATTTCTCAATTTCTTTTCTGTTAATTCATTTAAATGTGATGTTAAATATTATACAGCATCGCAATTAAGTGAATTAACAGAAAAAAAAGGCTATATAATGCATAACCTTAGCTCTGCATATGTAAAGTATTTCTTTATTTTCTATTAATTTAGAGTGGAGAGGACTATCCAATAGTTCCCCCTCAAATGAACTTCAAAATTTCTTCACTGTGTAGTATAAAAGATAGTATTTTGTAGTTTAAAAATGAGTTGTTAAGCCCAACCCCAGCCAAATAAAGTAAAGTGAATTGCTTGCAAGCAGCAAAGAAGAAGAATTGTTGGAGGGCGCAAATAATGATAGAGTGGCCCAATAAATCAGGGTGTTAATTCCGAGTGTTCTTAACACCCCCAATAGTCTCTTAGAGTCCACTGTAGAGGGAGAAATGACTGTAAAAGTTACCTATCTGTCTCCCTGTAGCACTGGATTGGGATTGTCTGTTAGTGGAGCTCTTTATTCTTCCATCCGTAGATGTGAACACGCTACTCTCACACGCTACTCTCACACGCTACTCTCACACGCTACTCTTACACGCTACTCTCACACGCTACTCTCACACGCTACTCTCACACGCTACTCTCACACGCTACTCTTACACGCTACTCTTACACGCTACTCTTACACGCTACTCTTACACGCTACTCTTACACGCTACTCTTACACGCTACTCTTACACGCTACTCTTACACGCTACTCTTACCCGCTACTCTTACCCGCTACTCTTACCCGCTACTCTCACACGCTACTCTTACACGCTACTCTCACACGCTACTCTCACACGCTACTCTCACACGCTACTCTCACACGCTACTCTTACACGCTACTCTTACACGCTACTCTTACACGCTACTCTCACACGCTACTCTTACACGCTACTCTTACACGCTACTCTTACACGCTACTCTTACACGCTACTCTTACACGCTACTCTTACACGCTACTCTTACACGCTACTCTTACACGCTACTCTTACACGCTACTCTTACACGCTACTCTCACACGCTACTCTTACACGCTACTCTTACACGCTACTCTTACACGCTACTCTTACACGCTACTCTTACACGCTACTCTTACACGCTACTCTTACACGCTACTCTTACACGCTACTCTTACCCGCTACTCTTACCCGCTACTCTCACACGCTACTCTTACACGCTACTCTCACACGCTACTCTCACACGCTACTCTCACACGCTACTCTCACACGCTACTCTTACACGCTACTCTTACACGCTACTCTTACACGCTACTCTCACACGCTACTCTTACACGCTACTCTTACACGCTACTCTTACACGCTACTCTTACACGCTACTCTTACACGCTACTCTTACACGCTACTCTTACACGCTACTCTTACACGCTACTCTTACACACTACTCTTACACGCTACTCTTACACGCTACTCTTACACGCTACTCTTACACGCTACTTTTACACGCTACTTTTACACGCTACTCTTACACGCTACTCTTACACGCTACTCTCACACGCTACTCTTACACGCTACTCTTACACGCTACTCTCACACGCTACTCTTACACGCTACTCTCACACGCTACTCTTACACGCTACTCTTACACGCTACTCTTACACGCTACTCTCACACGCTACTCTTACACGCTACTCTTACACGCTACTCTTACACGCTACTCTTACACGCTACTCTTACACGCTACTCTTACACGCTACTCTTACACGCTACTCTTACACGCTACTCTTACACGCTACTCTTACACGCTACTTTTACACGCTACTTTTACACGCTACTCTTACACGCTACTCTTACACGCTACTCTCACACGCTACTCTCACACGCTACTCTTACACGCTACTCTTACACGCTACTCTTACACGCTACTCTTACACGCTACTCTTACACGCTACTCTTACACGCTACTCTTACACGCTACTCTTACACGCTACTTTTACACGCTACTTTTACACGCTACTCTCACACGCTACTCTTACACGCTACTTTTACACGCTACTCTCACACGCTACTCTCACACGCTACTCTTACACGCTACTTTTACACGCTACTCTTTACACGCTACTCTTTACACGCTACTCTTACACGCTACTCTTACACGCTACTCTTACACGCTACTTTTACACGCTACTTTTACACGCTACTCTTACACGCTACTCTTACACGCTACTCTTACACGCTACTCTTACACGCTACTCTTTACACGCTACTTTTACACGCTACTTTTACACGCTACTCTTACACGCTACTCTTACACGCTACTCTTTACACGCTACTCTTACACGCTACTCTTACACGCTACTCTCACACGCTACTCTTACACGCTACTCTCACACGCTACTCTTTACACTTGATATACAGTGTGTACTATAACTCTTTACATTTGATACCTTAATTCTACATTAAATAGTGAGGTTAGTAGAATAATGCCAAACGACATTACACTAACTTGATGACGGGCACTTGCATAGTTCATACCTACTCCGCCACTTATAATTGACCTTGACCTGTTCGCTCCCAAAAATCCAAGAAATTGGTTCCTCGATAATGACCAATCGTCCCACCAAATTCCAGTCGATTTTGAAAAATACTTTTGAGTTATTCAGTTACAAGTGACCTTGACCTTTTACCAGATCGCTCCCAAACTATAACCAAATGGTTTCTCGATAATGACCAATCGACAATCGTTCTTCCAAGTTCCAAGTAATTTGGTAGAATACTTTTTGAGTTATGCGAATAACAAGATGATAAATAAAGAAATGCCTCCTAAAATATAACCTTCCGCTATCTGCGAAGGTAATAAATCAGTGCCACATCTTACCTCAGTGGTAATTAACACATTTTAACCGAGGTAATCGGTTAGTTCAAGTACCCCATCTTTCATACCTAGTTTTCATCTTCTTATACCCATCTGTAATGATTGTATCTCTTATTCCCCATCACTTTCTTCCCATTCCCCATCACTTTCTCCCCATTCCCCATCACTTTCTACCCATTCCCCATCACTTTCTACCCATTCCCCATCACTTTCTCCCCATTCCCCATCACTTTCTCCCCATTCCCCATCACTTTCTACCCATTCCCCATCACTTTCTCCCCATTCCCCATCACTTTCTACCCATTCCCCATCACTTTCTACCCATTCCCCATCACTTTCTCCCCATTCCCCATCACTTTCTCCCCATTCCCCATCAATTTCTCCCCATTCCCCATCACTTTCTCCCCATTCCCCATCACTTTCTACCCATTCCCCATCACCTTCTACCCATTCCCCATCACTTTCTCCCCATTCCCCATCACTTTCTCCCCATTCCCCATCACTTTCTACCCATTCCCCATCACTTTCTCCCCATTCCCCATCACTTTCTCCCCATTCCCCATCACTTTCTCCCCATTCCCCATCACTTTCTCCCCATTCCCCATCACTTTCTCCCCATTCCCCATCACTTTCTACCCATTCCCCATCACTTTCTACCCATTCCCCATCACTTTCTCCCCATTCCCCATCACTTTCTACCCATTCCCCATCACTTTCTCCCCATTCCCCATCACTTTCTCCCCATTCCCCATCACTTTCTCCCCATTCCCCATCACTTTCTCCCCATTCCCCATCACTTTCTACCCATTCCCCATCACTTTCTCCCCATTCCCCATCACTTTCTACCCATTCCCCATCACTTTCTCCCCATTCCCCATCACTTTCTCCCCATTCCCCATCACTTTCTACCCATTCTCCATCACTTTCTCCCCATTCCCCATCACTTTCTCCCCATTCCCCATCACTTTCTCCCCATTCCCCATCACTTTCTCCCCATTCCCCATCACTTTCTTCCCATTCCCCATCACTTTCTACCCATTCCCCATCACTTTCTCCCCATTCCCCATCACTTTCTCCCCATTCCCCATCACTTTCTCCCCATTCCCCATCACGTTCTACCCATTCCCCATCACTTTCTACCCATTCCCCATCACTTTCTCCCCATTCCCCATCACTTTCTCCCCATTCCCCATCACTTTCTCCCCATTCCCCATCACTTTCTCCCCATTCCCCATCACTTTCTCCCCATTCCCCATCACTTTCTCCCCATTCCCCATTACTTTCTACCCATTCCCCATCACTTTCTTCCCATTCCCCATCACTTTCTCCCCATTCCCCATTACTTTCTCCCCATTCCCCATCACTTTCTCCCCATTCCCCATCACTTTCTCCCCATTCCCCATCACTTGCTCCCCATTCCCCATCACTTTCTCCCCATTCCCCATCACTTTCTTCCCATTCCCCATCACTTTCTCCCCATTCCCCATTACCTTTTCCCCATTACCTTTCCCATTCCCCATTACCTTTTCCCCATTCCCCATCACTTTCTCCCCATTCCCCATTACCTTTTCCCCATTCCCCATTACCTTTCCCATTCCCCATTACCTTTTCCCCATTCCCCATTACCTTTCCCCCATTCCCCATTACCTTTTCCCAAATTCCCCATTACCTTTCCCCAATTCCCCATTACCTTTTCCCAAATTCCCCATTACCTCTTCCCAAATTCCCCATTACCTTTCCCCAATTCCCCATTACCTTTCCCCCATTCCCCATTACCTTTTCCCAAATTCCCCATTACCTTTTCCCCATTCCCCATTACCTTTTCCCCATTCCCCATTACCTTTTCCCAATTCCCCATTACCTTTTCCCCATTCCCCATTACCTTTTCCCCATTCCCCATTACCTTTTCCCAATTCCCCATTACCTTTCCCCCATTCCCCATTACTTTTTCAAGTAATGGGGTCAAAAATCATTTCAATGCTCACCCTAAGGATGATAACTGCCCTAATTTGAATGGGGAGGAAGCTGCCCCACACCCCCACCCATTCCACCTCCCCCACCCCCACCATCTCTTTTTTTACTATCGTGGGGAGGGAGGGGGGGCTATTGGAAGAAATGAAATTGGACAAAATGTTGCCGTAATTAGGCCGAATTGTCCGAAAGAGATCTGGAGTGATGGGGGTACTGGAGTGATGGGGGTACTGGAGTGATGGGGTACTGGAGTGATGGGGTACTGGAGTGATGGGGTACTGGAGTGATTGAGATGTACTGGAGTGATGGAGATGTACTGGAGTGATGGAGATGTACTGGAGTGATGGAGATCTACTGGAGTGATGGAGATGTACTGGAGTGATGGAGATGTACTGGAGTGATGGAGATGTACTGGAGTGATGGAGATGTACTGGAGTGATGGAGATGTACTGGAGTGATGGAGATGTACTAGAGTGATGGAGATGTACTAGAGTGATGGAGATGTACTGGAGTGATGGAGATGTACTGGAGTGATGGAGATGTACTGGAGTGATGGAGATGTACTGGAGTGATGGAGATGTACTGGAGTGATGGAGATGTACTGGAGTGATGGAGATGTACTGGAGTGATGGAGATGTACTGGAGTGATTGAGATGTACTGGAGTGATTGAGATGTACTGGAGTGATGGAGATGTACTGGAGTGATGGAGATGTACTGGAGTGATGGAGATGTACTGGAGTGATTGAGATGTACTGGAGTGATTGAGATGTACTGGAGTGATTGAGATGTACTGGAGTGATTGAGATGTACTGGAGTGATTGAGATGTACTGGAGTGATTGAGATGTACTGGAGTGATTGAGATGTACTGGAGTGATGGAGATGTACTGGAGTGATGGAGATGTACTGGAGTGATGGAAATGTACTGGAGTGATGGAAATGTACTGGAGTGATGGAAATGTACTGGAGTGATGGAAATGTACTGGAGTGATGGAAATGTACTGGAGTGATGGAGATGTACTGGAGTGATGGAGATGTACTGGAGTGAGAAAAGATTTTTAATTTTAATTTAGGTTTATTTTTAATTTAGAATTATATTCCAATTTAATTAATATTTTTTATTTAGATAAAGCAGTTATTATGACTGTATCTATTTATTGATATCATTACACTATTTTCTCACTCTAACTACTTGTAAACTAACAATAACGGTGTTTATTTCTAACCTTCAATATCAGTAATGTTAGCTACAGATGCCTAAGACACATGTACATTGTGCACACCTGTCAACAGCTGTTATTCCCTAGCAATTGATACACGATTCAAACCCCACTGTGTAATTACAGTATGTTTTTTGAATTAAATTTTATATTAATTTAAATTATTAAAAAAATTATACTGAGGATATATTCCTTCGTTTTTTTTAAAATTAATCCTGTATTTTATTTTCCTTAAATATTTTACTGTATTTTTAATTCAGAATAATGGTATAGGTTAGGTATATGCTGAACTGTTCGATAATTCGTAACTTACACTACTAGTCTAAATTTAGATTAGTAGTATAATATTTTCTTTGTCTCGACTGCATACCGTGCATACTGTAGTACCACACTGTCAGTGTTTTGCTGTCAGATATTCACGCTATGTCAGGCCTCTGCTAAAACTTCCCATCGATATCGCATTTATTTTGCACTAGAAACACTGAACCAATCTCTAAATTGATAGTGCTATTGGTGTTCAATATTTGTCACTAAAAATACTTACTTACTCTTCAACTTGACGTAACGATTATTAATGTTGATGGATTGCTAGGAATTCATGTTAGAAAATATTAGAGGGAAGGTCTATAATAATCTGTAAAAATTGACGATGATTATTGATTATTTGTAGTTGGCTATATTTATTTATTTGTAGGTTATCTGTATATGTAGTTATTTATTATATTTGAATGAGATTAAATAGTATTTTTTAAACTTTTTTTGTGTATGTTACGAATTTGGTTCATAAAAACAGAAATTCTTTTGAATCTATACAAAGCAGCTTAATATTTTTCATTGATGTCATACTTACGCTGTACTCTCTCCCCTTCACGCTGTACTCTCTCCTCTTCACGCTGTACTCTCTCCTCTTCTCGCTGTACTCTCTCCTTTTCACGCTGTACTCTCTCCTCTTCACGCTGTACTCTCTCCCCTTCACGCTGTACTCTCTCCTCTTCACGCTGTACTCTCTCCTCTTCACGCTGTACTCTCTCCTCTTCTCGCTGTACTTTCTCCTTTTCACGCTGTACTCTCTCCTCTTCACGCTGTACTCTCTCCTCTTCACGCTGTACTCTCTCCACTTCACGCTGTACTCTCTCCTCTTCACGCTGTACTCTCTCCTCTTCACGCTGTACTCTCTCCTCTTCACGCTGTACTCTCTCCTCTTCACGCTGTACTCTCTCCTCTTCACGCTCTACTCTCTCCCCTTCACGCTGTACTCTCTCCTCTTCACGCTGTACTCTCTCCTCTTCTCGTTGTACTCTCTCCTTTTCACGCTGTACTCTCTCCTCTTCACGCTGTACTCTCTTCTCTTCACGCTGTACTCTCTTCTCTTCACGCTGTACTCTCTCCTCTTCACGCTTTACTCTCTCCTCTTCACGCTGTACTCTCTCCTCTTCACGCTGTACTCTCTCCTCTTCACGCTGTACTCTCTCCTCTTCACGCTGTACTCTCTCCTCTTCACGCTGTACTCTCTCCTCTTCACGCTGTACTCTCTCCTCTTCACGCTGTACTCTCTCCTCTTCACGCTGTACTCTCTCCTCTTCACGCTGTACTCTCTCCTCTTCTCGCTGTACTCTCTCCTCTTCTCGCTGTACTCTCTCCTCTTCACGCTGTACTCTCTCCACTTCACGCTGTACTCTCTCATCTTCACGCTGTACTCTCTCCTCTTCACCCTCTACTCTCTCCTCTTCACGCTCTACTCTCTCCTCTTCACGCTGTACTCTCTCCTCTTCTCGCTGTACTCTCTCCTCTTCTCGCTGTACTCTCTCCTCTTCTCGCTGTACTCTCTCCTTTTCACGCTGTACTCTCTTCTCTTCACGCTGTACTCTCTTCTCTTCACGCTGTACTCTCTCCTCTTCACGCTGTACTCTCTCCTCTTCACGCTGTACTCTCTCCTCTTCACGCTGTACTCTCTCCTCTTCACGCTGTACTCTCTCCTCTTCACGCTGTACTCTCTCCTCTTCACGCTGTACTCTCTCCTCTTCACGCTGTACTCTCTCCTCTTCACGCTGTACTCTCTCCTCTTCTCGCTGTACTCTCTCCTCTTCTCGCTGTACTCTCTTCTTTTCACACTGTATTCTCTCCTTTTCACGCTGTACTCTCTCCTTTCTCTCACTTCCCTCTTTCTTTTCACGCTGTATTCTCTCCTTTCTCTCACTTATCTCATTTTTTTCTGTGGTCAGTGGGCAAATTAGTTGATTTGGGGGGCAGTTTGGGGGACATTTTCTCCCCTCATTGACAGCCTGACAAACAACTCCTGTGAGTCTCTAGTGTGAATTGTCTTGCTTTTTTTGCTACTTGAAAGTATTGGCTAGATGTGTATTAGCACAAGGGTTATGTTGATAGTATGTTCATTAATAATCTCACAAAAAGCTAAAGTACATACTATATACAAAGAAAATGAATGAAATGGCTTATCTTCAATAATTAGTAGCCCCCAGGGGCTCTATCCTGAAGCTGTCTGTGGTGAATGGAAGAGAAAGGGCGTGCCGCTGCGTCCCTTGTGCCCTGAACTGTAGTAGTTTGGATTACGGGTGTCTTTTTTTTCGATGTTTATCATTTTTTTAACGCTACTTGCAGTTTTAGAGAATAGCGCTAGGCTCTTAGATTTTGTTTTCGGTAGGCTCATAGGCTTCATTTACTATCACCTCTTCATTTTCCTCTTTCATCCGTGTGTGCAGCTACAGGTGCTTATGTCTCTTTTCGTCACATTCCTTGGTAAGTGACTGCATGCACGAGTAGCTTTTCTGCATTCATGAGTATTTGCACCGACTGGTGGTAGGTGACTTTTTTCATGGAGCCACTTTCCTTTCTGACTGCTTCTTCGAGTCTTTTGTATTTAATTTCCTTTTGACGTCAGAGATATGGCCTTTGGTTCCGAAACAGACGTTAAAACCTACTAAATTCTTTTAAGAAAAAGTAACTCAGTAATAATCAATTATTAGTATTAACACTGACAAGTGGCTAGTTACAGTTGTGCTATCAATAATAGTGGTCTGAGTGTTTGTCATCCAACACTGAACTCTGTTCTTTGCCGTCATTGTTATTTATAGTTTCTAATATTATTCCACCATTGAATTTTGATTATATACTTTTTCCCTTTTCAGTTTGCATTGCTTAATTATTACCAGATGCGATTAAAAAGTGGATGAAAGTTCCAGTAGACTATTATTCAATAACTAGTTGATTTATGTATTTATTTATTTAATATATTTTATTGATCATATTGATATGTTTTTATGTGTAAGAAAACTATGGATATTTGCATCTGTTCTTTAATTCGCATTTGGTAATCGACACTTTACCCTACTCCCATGTCTCGGGTTTTGGTGCAATGCCCCCGGGGTTCGAGTTCTCCTTTTATTGGCTTCAGTTTCGTGTTTGTTTAGTGGAATAACTCGCTTGTTAGAACCATTTTTCTGGTCTGAAATTAAGAGCGCTAATATGTCTGATAAATCCCACCAGATGAAATAGCTTTGGTCGAATATCTGATAACATTTTCTATGCATTTCCACAACTTCGAAGGCAATAGCTACCACATTAAATGATTTTATAATTTTATAATTATACATGTTTTATTAATAGTAATTAACTATCTTTACTAATTCAGACTGTCCATTCTCATAGAGATAATTAGTAACTGAATTAGTTATTACCATTATTATTTAATATGGAGAATGGCTGAGAAATACAATTTTCTCCTATATTATTCTAACTGCATGGTACCTATGTAATCATTTTCTCTGTGGTATAATTATCACCGTCAGAGAATGGTTAACTCGTGTCCTTCAGGTATTAGTGTGTACTCGGTAGTGCATCATTAATGCTCTTTTGAATAATTATTAAAATTTCATACATTATTAATGCATTTAGTACAATTTTTAATAATGTTAGAAATATTTTTAAATTAATTTTAATACATAATTATTATAACTAACAAATTATTGCATTTTTTTATATGTATCTACTGGTGGATGAATCATTATTGATGCATTTAATAATGTATTCCTACTAAATTTATTAATACTTTTGTTAGTTAATTTTTTAGTACATCTGTTACTAAAATGAGGCATGGGTTCAGACTAGGGGTTAGAAATTTGTTTTGCCGATTCTCCTACTTTGCCCCGCTCCTACCTCTAGTTAGGCCTTCTTTTTGTTATGTTGTAGCATTTAGGTTTTATTAAGTTGGGTGTTCTTTTCCTTCAGCAGACTGACTGTGTAGGTCTCTTATCCATGGGTAAGCAGACTGACTGTGTAGGTCTCTTATCCATGGGTAAGCAGACTGACTGTGTAGGTCTCTTATCCATGAGTAAGCAGACTGACTGTGTAGGTCTCTTATCCATGGGTAAGCAGACTGACTGTGTAGGTCTCTTATCCATGGGTAAGCAGACTGACTGTGTAGGTCTCTTATCCATGGGTAAGCAGACTGACTGTGTAGGTCTCTTATCCATGGGTAAGCAGACTGACTGTGTAGGTCTCTTATCCATGGGTAAGCAGACTGACTGTGTAGGTCTCTTATCCATGAGTAAGCAGACTGACTGTGTAGGTCTCTTATCCATGGGTAAGCAGACTGACTGTGTAGGTCTCTTATCCATGGGTAAGCAGACTGACTGTGTAGGTCTCTTATCCATGGGTAAGCAGACTGACTGTGTAGGTCTCTTATCCATGGGTAAGCAGACTGACTGTGTAAGTCTCTTATCCATGGGTAAGCAGACAGACTGTGTAGGTCTCTTATCCATGGGTAAGCAGACTGACTGTGTAAGTCTCTTATCCATGGGTAAGCAGACTGACTGTGTAGGCCTTTTATCCATGGGTAAGCAGACTGACTGTGTAGGTCTTTATCCATGGGTAAGCAGACTGACTGTGTAGGTCTCTTATCCATCGGTAAGCAGACTGACTGTGTAGGTCTCTTATCCATGGGTAAGCAGACTGACTGTGTAGGTCTCTTATCCATGGGTAAGCAGACTGACTGTGTAGGTCTCTTATCCATGGGTAAGCAGACTGACTGTGTAGGTCTCTTATCCATCGGTAAGCAGACTGACTCTTAATCACGGATGCAAATTCTTGCCATCCATGCGCTGGGTTAACACGGTTACCTGTGGTAGCCGAGTAGTCGACCTAGTGCATGTAGCGTACTTTCACTGTCCCCTCTTCCACGAGGCCTTCTTCTCTTCATGTCTCTTTGGATCACCTCGTAGTGGATAGGGATAACTTATTAACACCTAAAATAATAATTATTATTAATATTTCTATCACTACATTTATCAATGTTTCTAAGTTACCATACTCCATCTGTGTAAATTCTTGCACACTTATTTACATCAATTGACTACATGGCTATATCTATATAGGAATATACTTCATAGCTGTATATATGTAGATATAACCATGTAGTATATTCTTATATTCTGTATATAACAGTATATTAAATTGCTATATCTATTTAGGAATATACTTTAGAACTATATGATTATATCTATTTTTGAATATACTACATTATAGCTATATCTATATGGTAATATACTACTTGGCTATATCTATATTATATACTTTCCTATTGGGGAGCTAACTTTAAACACTTCTGGTTTCTTTAAAATCTTCGAATTTTTGATCCTTTTAGCATTAAATTGTCGATGGAAAAAATGGATTTTGGTGTAGGCAAATTTACAGCGAAAGAAAGAAAGAAAGAGAGAGAGAGAGAGTTGCTACTTCCTATTTTCAGTTCATCTCAGGTATCCATGAATCAGGGGTGAACATTGTCCCAACATTGATACAACAATGTCCCAATAGTGTTACATCATTGTCCCAATACTGTTACAACATTGTCCCAATAGTGTTACATCATTGTCCCAATACTGTTACAACATTGTCCCAATATTGTTACAACATTGTCCCAATAGTGTTACAACATTGTCCCAATATTGTTACAACATTGTCCCAATAGTGTTACAACATTGTCCCAATATTGTTACAACATTGTCCCAATATTGTTACAACATTGTCCCAATATTGTTACAACATTGTCCCAATATTGTTACAACATTGTCCCAATACTGTTACAACATTGTCCCAATATTGTTACAACATTGTCCCAATAGTGTTACAACATTGTCCCAATATTGTTACAACATTGTCCCAATATTGTTACAACATTGTCCCAATATTGTTACAACATTGTTACCTGGGAGAGTACCAATGAGTTTCTTTCAATAGCGCGTATTTCACTTTATGTTCTGGCTTCCCACTTTGGTTCAAAAAAGACATTAGAAATTGTTTGAATTGTGTCCGCTTATTGTAGATCAATTGAAATAATAATGAGTACTGAACCATCAAATTCAGTGTCATCTTATTTAGTTATCATTCATTTTCCAATATAATTCATTTGTATTTTCTTAGAAAGTGCTGCCATTCTACTGCTTTGGATGTTAACCGTTTAACGGGGCCCCTATATGTGCCCCCTTTCTCAACCCACCCTTCGTTATCGAGTTATTCGTGATGCGTTCAAATTTTCCGCTTCCAATTTCCGCGCGTCGGAGCAATGCCTCCTACAAACCTGTTCTGCATGACCTGACAATGCGACAGTTTTTAACGTTTTAGATGCATGGCTGATAAATGTTTTATTTTTCACAGGAAAATATAACTGAATTGAATGTAATAAATTGTAATAAGTGACTTCAATGGAAGATAATTAATAATTTCTATTCGGGAAGTAGTTTTTGCAGTAAGTTATTTTTATTTCCCATAGGAATAGATTTTCATTCAATTTATTAACATAATAATCCCGAACATCATTTTACAAACTTTTTTTTAAACCCGTATCTCGTAAAGATTTTCTCTAGTAAAGACGTATGCACGAAACACAAGCAAAGATGTGTATCATTTTATGCTATTTTCATATGTTTAGTTACTATTACGCCTTGCAGTGACCGGAAGTTGCTGTAGGGGGGGGGGGGGAGTCGCAGTAACGGTTGGGGAAAGCTGTTCAAACAGTCAGTTAGTCTAGTCACCTGTTATTCGAGACGAACTATATCCAAGACCCTACCTGTACTAGCAGTTAAACGCCGCGGTTTCGCCGTCCACTTTACGCCTCTTCAATTAATCACTTCAATGAACGGAAAGCGGTAGAAACGTTAGTATAGGCTGCAAATTAACCTTCTGTTCATTTAACCGTGATTAATTGAAGAGGCGTACACTGAGCTGTTAGAACGCGGCGTTTTAACTGTTAGTATAGATTGGGTTCATGGAGCCACTTTCCTCTCTGACTGCTTCTTACAGTCCCTTGTATTTAATTTCCTTTTGACGTCAGCGATATGGCCTTTGGTTCCGAAGCAGACGTTAAACCCCCTAATAAATTAATTAATTAGTATAGATTGGCCTAACAGCTGGACATGTTTGATTCATGTTAATAACCACAATTTTCCTGTGTAATTGACCAAGCTGACTATTATTCAGTGGTTTAAACAGTGATTAAAAACTAAAATGAATGACAAGATGGTGCCAAATTATTGTAAGTTGGTACACGAAATTAACACTCAATAAATAGAGTATTTTATTAGGCATTGAAATGAGTCATTTTATTGGGCATTGAAATGAGTCAATTTATTAGGCATTGAAATGAGTCATTTTATTAGTCATAGAAATGAGTCATTTTATTAGTCATAGAAATGAGTCATTTTATTGGGCATTGAAATGAGTCAATTTATTAGGCATTGAAATGAGTCATTTTATTAGGCATTGAAATGAGTCAATTTATTGGGCATTGAAATGAGTCAATTTATTAGGCATTGAAATGAGTCAATTTATTATGCATATCCAAACGAGTCATTTCATTGAGCCTATTCTAGGAGTCATTTTAGTAAGTACCCTAATATCGATTCAGTTAGATAAAGTATCTGAGTCTCAGCTGCCGTAAGGTTTAAAGTAGCGCTATAATGCACTGAATATAGCCTCTATTGCACGGTGATTATTAAGCACTCTGCAGATTAAAGGATTAACAATAAGCACTGGCCGTTATTTCAAATTGTTATGCATTATGTCGCTATCGGTGTTAGTTGCAATCATTTTTATAGAGCTGCGTATGTTTATTATTATATCCAAAAGTGTAATTGTATCACTGGATTTTTGAGCTAAAAACCTTGCATCACATATAATACTATGGTAATTAGATGCAGTGGAAACACAGTAAATAAAACATCGGGCGATTATTGTTCACCCGGCAAGCTTCCTTACTGTTATTTAATGAATGGTAAATAAGATCAGCCCCAGGGGAACAAATGAGAAATATCTTCGATACAAATTTGGAAGCACTTTATATTAATGACCCGTTGTAACGTATAAATTTAACACGAATTGCCTTGCTGACGAATTGGAGTTGTATCGTAGGCGAGACTATTGTACAGCTGAGAAAGGGACGAGAGTTGAGAAAGGGACGAGAGTTGAGAAAGGGACGAGAGTTGAGAAAGGGACGAGAGTTGGGAAAGGGACGAGAGTTGGGAAAGGGACGAGAGTTGAGAAAGGGACGAGAGTTGAGAAAGGGACGAGAGTTGAGAAAGGGACGAGAGTTGAGAAAGGGACGAGAGTTGGGAAAGGGACGAGAGTTGGGAAAGGGACGAGAGTTGAGAAAGGGACGAGAGTTGAGAAAGGGACGAGAGTTGAGAAAGGGACGAGAGTTGAGAAAAGGACGAGAGTTGAGAAAGGTATAAATATTTGATACTTTTTGAAATTGTAATTAATATCCTTCTGGTTCTTAGGATATGTTTTGTTATGCATTAATCGCTCATTTGCGACACCATCGTTAAAATCTAAAAAAAAGTGTATTTTCGAGTTATCCATATAAGCAAATTCATCTTCAAACGCTGATTTTTGGGGTAAAAGTTTCATAATAAAAGCCGGGTAAAATATAACCTTCCGCAAGATTGCGAAGGTAATTATAGCTCAAAAATTGACCGCTA
This sequence comes from Caprella mutica, assembly GCA_947561585.1. Classification (NCBI taxonomy): domain Eukaryota; kingdom Metazoa; phylum Arthropoda; class Malacostraca; order Amphipoda; family Caprellidae; genus Caprella; species Caprella mutica. Next base: position 358,025 of record CANNZV010000085.1, on the reverse strand, counting down.
GAGACGATATAACATAAATGTTTTAATTTGAAGAAAAAAATCATATTTTATTTAGTAAAGATATAATTATTTGTACTTCTGTAAACTTTAGAGGCCTATTTGATGTATTTAGAAAATAATCCACTTATGGTGTTTTGGGGCTTTTCACTATATTGAGAGTGTTTTAAAATTCCTCCCCTGAAGATCAGCTGTGAACTGTGGCAACATTGTCGCTAATGAGCGAATATTCTTATACAAAACATACTAAATATTTCCTTTTGCTTATTTTAGACACTAAACATGCAAATCTGCCGACTTCGAGAAAAATACCTTTAGTACTAATGATGCTCATTTTTATTAATCTAAATAAATAGTTGAATATTTTGAGGTACTTAAAAGAAAATTGTTTATAATTTCTTAATAAAGCTTTGTAAAATGTATTTAAATATGTTTGGAAATTATAAATATTGCATAGTGTATCCTAGAAATAAGGAGTTTAAAATTTAACCTCTGCGCCGATTGGGATAATACGTCCCACCTAACTACCTAATATCATTTGGATAAAAATGGGCTGAAATGTCCCAGAAATGCCTTTAAATGGCTAAATATCTAACACAAAATTAAACAGGGCTCTGAAAAAAAATCGCGCGAAAGTGTTATTAAACTCCTAATTTGTAGTCTACAATTTAAACTCCTTATTTGTAGTCTACAATTTAAACTCCTTATTTGTAGTCTACAATTTAAACTCCTTATTTGTAGTCTACAATTTAAACTCCTTATTTGTAGTCTACAATTTAAACTCCTAATTTCTTGGATAAAACTTACGGTATTATGAACGCATTAAAATTTTAAACTTTAAATGTCTTTATAATATTTCAAGTCTACTGAAAAGATAGGATTTTTCTCTACTAAACTCATTTATTGTTAAGAATTACACTCTCTTGTTGTTTATAAATGCATTTTTTTAATATTCAATAATTACCATGAATGCAAAGATTAATTTTAGTTATTTATTAGTATCTAAGCACTGAAATAATCATATACTGCACTGCGATATGATAGCCGTTACGATTATTTAAATACATTTAACTAATTATTATTTAAAATATGTTAGTTATCTCTGTTTAGAGTGCGTGGAAATATAGTATGATTAGTTATTTAAGAATTGTAATATATCTTATATATCACCTATTCACTTTAAGATAAGTTAATTACTGTATTTCCCGTGAGATGGGAAAGTGAACATGTTCCTTCCTCTTTTCCTGGTAACTAACGCTAATAAAAATCTACTTGATAAAGTATTGCAACTTACATGGTTTCGCTGTAGAGCTCTAATCAATGGAATCATTGGAATGTTCCAATTTATTCCAGTCTTCTTCCAGTGAAACTAACTTTGTTAATATTCACGCGAATTTGATATTCTCTATGAAGTAATAATTTAAAAGGAATTATATGTTCATTATACTTACATAAAAAGATTTTTTTATTTGATTTGAGTCGTTTTGAAGATTTATTGTTGGTAGCAATTAATTAATTGTTTTTCTTAATCTTATGGCTGTTATGTAACGTTTGTTATGAGTAGGGTTGTGAGTCTTGTGACAATATGCGTTTAAAATTATAGATCCTGAAAATATTATAGACGTAGAGCAATAAAAGTTATTGAATCGTTCTAAACAAGATGTATATCGTATTCGATACCATATTATTTCGTTTCGTCTATGCTATTCCTAAGATCTATGATTTTGAACACATATTGTCACAACCCTAGTTATAAGATATCTCGGAATATTTCAATATCTAGTTGTAACCTAGTTTTATTTTCAATTTATTAGCGTCTTTCCCTAGTTACTTAGGTATAACTGTAAGTTGTAATTTATAGTCATTTAAAGGCGCACACATGTTTTCCATTACGATAATTAAATGTTTTAATTCATGTTCTTTATAGCTATTTAATGAAACTGTATGTATTAATTAATTTAATTATGTTATGCTAATATAAATCATTATGAATCTGACATACATTAAGAAAATTTGTATATAGAGTATAATGGTATTTTGTTCAGCAGCGAGATATCAGCACTGGTCAAATTATACGGCTGGTCGCCGTAAAAGATTCACTACTTGTGAAGAGTATATGAAGTACATTATCCAATGGATACTGTAAGAGTATATGAAGTACATTATCCAATGGATACTGTAAGAGTATATGAAGTACATCATCCAATGGATACTGTGAAGGGTATTTGAAGCAGTCATTATCCAATGGATATTTCGAAAGGCTTTGACAAAAGGCTTTGCATCAAAAGGTATTCAGATTCAACTTTAAGGATTCTAATGCCATCTCATTTTATTTCGTTTTGTACTCCTTTCTCTGTTCACATTTTATGTCTCAGTGAGGAATGGTGTTGTGGATTTGAAGTAGGTTGATGCATCGTAATAGGGAAGTGTTCTTGTGTTAAAAAATTAGCTTTGGTATGATAAATAAGCATCACTTTACTATTTTATCTCAAACTTTAAATACTAAAAATTAATTGGAAATTTAAAAAAAATTTAGATAAAGAAGATTGTTACATTATATGGCACCACCTATTAAACTTTTATCACCAAAACTGAGTGTTAAAACCGGTTTGCTGACATGTAAAGGGTTAATGAAATATCTATGTAAAAATAGGAATAAATTCTATCTCATTAGGGTAATCTACGAATTATTGGTCGGTTTCACATTTTCATTTATATAAGAAAAGACAATATAAAAATTTAATAGTAGTTATTAGTTATTATATCGTTTTTCCCCGAACTGCTCCTCCACCTCCTCCCCCCAATTGTAGTTCATCTGATACTGTAGCTCATAAGCTGACCGCTCCTGTCCAATCAGCTGCCCATTCAAAACAAAATTAGTACGTTCTTTGATGCCCGTGACGTCACTGGAATATTTTGGGACTCGAATCGGAAATGTTTGCCAATTGAAATGGATCGGGAATAGTTTTGATTAAGCCTGTTACGTTTTTGAGGACTCTATGTGTTATGTTGGAATGGTGAATTCAGGCGCCATGTTTTGACAGAAGTGAATATAAAAAATTGAATTAACCAAGGTTGATGCCTCTAGAATTAGTCAGATGAATTCAATTCATGGTATACATTTGAATTAGTCGTTGCATTCGTACTGCATAGTCTTCTTGAAATAATTCATTCTTCTAAAAAACTAATAACAAACTGGTTGTCATGTAGTCAGTGTACAGTTGTCCAAAACTTCTAATTAAATGTTGCACGTTGTACATAGAGGAATGACACCACCATGATGCATTGCCTGCAATCTGCCAAAAAACTAGCACTGCAGTTCGAATTTATGACCCCAGAAGAAGGTGTCCTAATGTCGCGGATGAAAATCAGTCTTGTGAAACCGGTCATAAATGATGATTGTCTGGGTGGGATTTATCATCGGTGGTAAAAGCTGCTGCTGCTGTGGCTCGAATAAAAACTGATGTGGATTCTATAAAACTGGCAATGAAAGCTGTTACTGTAGGAATCTGAAGAAACTGGCAATGAAAGCTGTTACTGCAGGAAACTGAAGAAAACTGGCAATGAAAGCTGTTACTGTAGGAATCTGAAGAAAACTGGCAATGAAAGCTGTTACTGTAGGAATCTGAAGAAAAAAGGCAATGAAAGCTGTTACTGTAGGAATCTGAAGAAAAAAGGCAATGAAAGCTGTTACTGTAGGAATCTGAAGAAAAAAGGCAATGAAAGCTGTTACTGTAGGAATCTGAAGAAAAAAGGCAATGAAAGCTGTTACTGTAGGAATCTGAAGAAAACTGGCAATGAAAGCTGTTACTGTAGGAATCTGAAGAAAACTGGCAATGAAAGTAGGTAATGTAGGAATCTGAAGGAAACGTAATGAGAGAATGTACTGTAGGAATCAGAGTAAAACTGAGATTCGAAGACGACTAGGAATTCGAATTAAACTGGTCACAGTGAATAATTGATATACGTATCTTTATATAAATATTAATAGTTACTATAGATTAACTTGAGATATCTAAACATGCGGATACTAAATATATATCTTTATTCCTGTACTATTTCCAAGTAAACCACTAATTGATTCAGGATCTTTTTAATTCTCAATTTCGAGTCTTAAACCGTTATCCCATGTTTCCCCTGAATGCGTGAGATCTACATAATACATGTACAGTTTGGTGCACTCAGTATGTAGATGTGAAGTTCTAGTTGCAGTAAGGTGATGTTTATTCCAGTACTGTACCTAGTACTATCTAACAAACAGGTTATACCCTAACAGTTAAATGCACTGGCAGCGGTGCATATGCACTGGCGACAGAACCCTATAATCTACTGCATTGGAATGGTGATTAAAATGTAGTTTAAAATTTCTTCTCTTGTGTATGGAGATGTTTAATGAATGATTTTTCTTATAACATAGATGATACATTTGGAAATACTGTTATTGATAATAGATTATGGTTACTAGCTACCAGACAGTATATAGTGGTATGACTAGTTAGTCCAAGGTACAGTCAAAAAAAATTGTATCTGTAAATGATTTCATAGTTTACTAATTTCACATTTACTAAAACAATCTTTGTTATTTGTTATACTTGTAGATATTTTGAAATTGGTCTGGTTACAGGACGATGAATTTCTAATATTTATAAATGGTAAGAAATTAGAAATCAGTTATTTATGTAAATAGCACGGTGCAGTGACTCTTTTCTCTGATAGTACATGCATTATCTATCACTGATCTAGTTATTTGAAAATAGTAACTTTTGCCAATATTAGCTCTGGTAATATTATAATCAATTTCCATTATAGTTTACAGCATATTTACCTGTTTATTAGCTTTTAAATTCATGGTTAATGGTTGTTTTCAATGTCAATAGGTGGTTGTTATCAACTACATACGATTGTCGGTTGTAATAATTACTCTGTTTGATTTGTTTTAAATAATCAGTACATTTAATTTATACTTTGATAATTTAATGCGCTATTTAAATATACTTTAGATTCAATTTGTTCAGATGTATTTCTGAGCCGATTACTGCATGTTACGAATTATCGGTCAGTTCCACATCGTTAGTCATATAAGAAAATTCTACGATAATTATTTAATTTTTATTTTTATTGGTTTTATGATGCCTGCAGGTAGGTGTCTTGGATAAAATGGGAGTAAATTATTATTATTATATTTCTTTTTCTTATATGACCGACGAAGTGGAACTGACCGATAATTCGTAATTTTAATTAATTTCTTATGAATAGAACTTTTTGCTGTGCCTTTTTTTTTGCCACAGTGAAATGAACTCTCTTTATCACGGTGATAGTGCTATCAATCACAATTGATATTTCATCACCTGTTTCTCCTCGTAATATTTTGTAAGTAGTATTGTGCCCTGATTCATAGTTTGCGATTCATTACTTATTTCTAAAGTAACTCACAAAAGGAGGCTTTTGATATAGTTTGATATAGTAATTCACATAATTTTTGTTAATTTCATTGATATGGGAGGTTGTTAGATAGGAAACGGCTGTGATACATAAAGATTATAGGACTCAAATTGATCTCATTCTGCAACCCATGTAATAATGTTTATTGGGGAAACATTGTTTCATCATTGGCTGGCCATCTCGGGACAGCATTGATAATATTGGGACAGCATTGGTAATATTGGGACAGCATTGGCACAATTGCGACAGTTGTCGGAACTGTTTTTAATTAATCGCTGAACGCTATTTCAATGCATTCTTATTGCTGAGCGATGATCGCAACAATCGCTTCAAAATGTAGCTTCACGCTTTTCTCCTGTAGTTCAATATTGTGGATAGTATCAGGTTGCCAAGCGCCTGTTCTATTCGTTCAGTGTCAAGAACTTTGTGCAAGAACTGCTGAAATGGGATTTTATTAAAGATTTAACTGGTGTGAAGAATTGGAAAAAAATTAAATTGATGAATAACATAATGTTTATTTAAAGTTACTAACCGATATTTTGTAAAAAGTCACGTAGCATAATGTTATTTTTCTGTATAGTATTACTTCCAGTGCTGTACTATCGGGTGGGTGTTTATTCTAGTCACTGCTAGTACACTATCAAGTGACGGTTACTTCAGTGAAATGAGGTCTAAAATGACTCACTTAATTTGTTTGTTTGTTCTAATTAGGAAGAAAATTCTGCCCTTGGAGTGGACACAATTCATCTACAGATGTTTGGGCTATAATCTTTGGTAGCGAATTACTAGGCTATTGCTGTGCGAAACTCTAAAATGTAGTCCTACTTAATTCCCCATGACTTTGCTAGATTTTAAGAAAGAGTAGTCAACGCCGACTTAATTGTTCCACCACATAAAAATTAACGAACAAAACCATAGTGTAGAGTTCCTATAAATTCTAAAGCATGAACTATAAAGTTCTTACTATATTACCGGCTATTTGTCGTATTTCTCATGCACGGTTGCATTAGAGTCATGTATCAAATGATTCGATTAGTCTACCCTAGTTGATGGAATTAGTTTTGTTTATTTAGGTTTCTACAGTATATTTTATGCAGTGTTGAAACATGTCATCTAAAGTTGAATTAGGTCTAACGAGTTGCTTAGAGTATCTAATTCTATCGACAGTGTTCGGTAATATCTTCAGGTTTCAAATGAAGTCCTGTTCAAATTCTCTTTACGCGGTGGTGCTCCTCTAACTTAACTCTTTTCTCAGCGAATTGTTACTGATGCTATCCAATTAAATTAGCGAGACTTCAAGAGGTGTTAGAGTAATTAGGTTGCTAGGTTTGCACTAAAAGAAACCTAAATCTTTACCAGCTTTGGGTGAGGAGTGGATTGCGTTCAAGTGACAGAGTTTGATGTGCAATTGGTGCTAGGTTGATTGTAGTCTCGAATCTAGTGGCAACAGTTTAATTGTTTCAATAGAGAATTTGAAACCGGTGAAGAATCGGTTCAGAAAATAAACATTTCTTTGATTTGTCACAGTACTCGGACACTTAATTAGGATCGCAGTACACGAAAAGTGGGTGTTAGCTTTTCAATCTGAATTTGGTTAGCTAATTAACAATAAGTTAAAACCTATTCTCCGAGTACTGCAAGTGTCCGCGGTTTAATCTAGTAACCTAAACCTCGATGTAAAAAAAAATGATATTGTAATTTGTATTCGTTTAAATACGCGGAATCTAACAGCAATATTTGAGTTAGAAAAGAGTTATCACTTCGTTTCATTCACATTAATGTTTCACGTCTATCAACCAGAACTATAAGAATTTTCGAAAGCAAGGTTTGCAATGTATTCATAGCTAATTAATTTAAAACTACACTTGCATAGTTGTCGATTAGCTCTGAATTGACTTTTGTATCACATCAGTGAACTGAGTAAACAATTCCAAGTTTATTTTCAAGGTCTCCACCTAAATGTTTTTCTTAGTAAAGCACTGAGCAGCTATCAAGAAAACTCAGTGACTAACTCCTCCATCATGTCATTACTTCCCCCCACATCGGTGTTATTTTTAACCAAAAGAAGTGTGTCGAAACGTTGTATGGTATCTATTTTCACGATGATTTAAATGGGAGTATATTAAGTGTTCGGTAACTGTGTTTGCTCGTTATGAGGGTATTTACCCTATTTGTTAGCTACTACTCGTATCCCCTTGTCCTGGGCAATTATGTATGCAAACACCATTAATAGGGTAAGGTGAACAGAGTTACAGGGGGAATACAGCTAAAACTCATTTTAGAGGGAAACAAGTATAGTGCCTCATTTTAGAGGGAAACAAGTATAGTGCCTCATTTTAGAGGGAAACAAGTATAGTGCCTCATTTTGGAGGGAAACAAGTATAGTGCCTCATTTTGGAGGGAAACAAGTATAGTGCCTCATTTTGGAGGGAAACAAGTATAGTGCCTCATTTTAGAGGGAAACAAGTATAGTGCCTCATTTTAGAGGGAAACAAGTATAGTGCCTCATTTTAGAGGGAAACAAGTATAGTGCCTCATTTTAGAGGGAAACAAGTATAGTGCCTCATTTTAGAGGGAAACAAGTATAGTGCCTCATTTTAGAGGGAAACAAGTATAGTGCCTCATTTTAGAGGGAAACAAGTATAGTGTCTCATTTTAGAGGGAAACAAGTATAGTGCCTCATTTTAGAGGGAAACAAGTATAGTACCTCATTTTAGAGGGAAACAAGTATAGTGCCTCATTTTAGAGGGAAACAAGTATAGTGCCTCATTTTAGAGGGAAACAAGTATAGTGCCTCATTTTAGAGGGAAACAAGTATAGTACCTCATTTTAGAGGGAAACAAGTATAGTACCTCATTTTAGAGGGAAACAAGTATAGTGCCTCATTTTAGAGGGAAACAAGTATAGTGCCTCATTTTAGAGGGAAACAAGTATAGTGCCTCATTTTAGAGGGAAACAAGTATAGTGCCTCATTTTAGAGGGAAACAAGTATAGTGCCTCATTTTAGAGGGAAACAAGTATAGTGCCTCATTTTAGAGGGAAACAAGTATAGTGCCTCATTTTAGAGGGAAACAAGTATAGTGCCTCATTTTAGAGGGAAACAAGTATAGTGCCTCATTTTAGAGGGAAACAAGTATAGTGCCTCATTTTAGAGGGAAACAAGACGTATAGTGCCTCATTTTAGAGGGAAACAAGACGTATAGTGCCTCATTTTAGAGGGAAACAAGACGTATAGTGCCTCATTTTAGAGGGAAACAAGTATAGTGCCTCATTTTAGAGGGAAACAAGTATAGTACCTCATTTTAGAGGGAAACAAGTATAGTGCCTCATTTTAGAGGGAAACAAGTATAGTGCCTCATTTTAGAGGGAAACAAGTATAGTGCCTCATTTTAGAGGGAAACAAGTATAGTGCCTCATTTTAGAGGGAAACAAGTATAGCGCCTCATTTTAGAGGGAAACAAGTACAGTGCCTCATTTTAGAGGGAGGGAAAGAAGTATAACAATTATTATTTCTCTCATCTTTCCTTTGTGTACAATTCATACAAAAGTCTTATATTCAACACAATTGTCTGAAATTTGGTGGAACGATTGGTCAATGTCCAGGAACCACTTGATTCGATTATGAGAGCGATCGGATCTAAGATCATCGTCATTTGTAACTCAAAAAGTATTCAATAGCGGCGGCGAAGGTATACGCTCTTAGAGTATCCGTTCTAGAATATTATAATATTTTATTAGGCATGTAAGTTCCATTACGTTACTGAAGTGGCATGTTATTCTAGTGGTAGGTAGTCACCACCGCATAATCTGTCTCCAGATGAACCAACTGCAATACTAACTGAGGAAGAAACCCTCTGAAGTTTTACTTGTTACTCTCTGTTTAGGGAATATTATAGTGAACTCACTAACTAAAGTTCTGTTTGTCTACTAACTTCAGTTGATTGTGAGAATGAATAATGGTGTGTAACATCACTACCAATTTCTTCATTTAACTCATTGCTAACTTCTAGCTGGCGAAAATAACTTGTTAGCATTTTGCTAATTCATTTTTATTAATTAGGAATTACTTAGGTGGTAATTTTTGATGCCATTTTAAATTCTTACCTTTAATTAAGAAAATGTTTCAAGTTGATCATTTGAATTCTTTATTTTTCAGTTCAGTGTTTGTGTGTAATGGTAGGTTTTTAGCTCCTTTTCCATCACTCCTCTTTATTTCTTTCCGTAGATAATTTATCGTTCCAATCGATCAATGAGGAGAAAAGGAGACCATTTGTTCTCAATTTCAGACAACATCAGCACTACTCTTTCCAATGTTTCATGCTAGATGGTATTTTTTAGATAAAGTTACATGTGTTTGAAATATGGTAGAATATAGTCATCTAAATCGTGTAGTTTCTCAATTATATAACAGGTATGATTGTATTAATTATCACTCACCAAGGAACGTGACGAAAAGGGACACAAGCACCGGTGACTGCATTTACGGATGGAAGAGGAAAATGAAGAGGTTATGGTTAATGAAGCGTAAAGCTGTTTCACTTTAGAATGAGTTGTTCAAAACGCTACAAAAGTCCCTCTAAAGCGCTACTATTTGAGACATATCAAGGAGAGAAGAAACTCTCCTTTTTGGTTTGTTTTGTTAGACAAACAAGATGGCGTCCTTTTATTAACATTACAAAACATGATGCCTATTCTTTCGCCAGAACAGTGGACCTCTTCATAGTACATTAATAATTAATTTTCTGACCACTTGCTCAAAGCCATTTTCTCCACCCATCAATTAAATCGTTATAATATTCACATAAATGAAAAGAGCTTTATTAAAATGTTACTGTATATGGAGAAAATTTGAACTAACATAATGATAATTGGAAGAAAACTGTACTTTTAATAGTTGTTGAAATATTCTAATTTAAATTTGGGTTCCGTTTTTTCTGGGACACCTTGTATAGGTACGTATTTCACTTTTATTTATAGGTAGTAAAAGTAAAATAAAATACCATACCTTGTGTCTTTGCAAAATTTTAGGTCGTATGTAATAGTTAATGCTCATGGAAAATAATAATTAAAAACTCACCGCTATATTTCTTAAGTGTTCAAACAACTTCTCGTCTGAATCGGTAACTTAGTAACTGAAAAATAACACCTTGCATTTGAAAAAGTACAGTTTTTGTGAGCTATCTTCGAATATTACAAATTTATTTATAAATATTACAAATATAATAAAATGAAATGAAAGAACAACTACTAAGGAAATAAATGACATTTTTTTCCACTCTGCAGTACATCATTTCCCACTCAGTGCCCATCATTTCCCACTGTGCAACACATCATTTCCCACTCAGTGCCCATAATTTCCCACTCTGCAACACATCACTTCCCACTCAGTGCCCATCATTTCCCACTCTGCAACACATCATTTCCCACTCTGCAACACATCATTTCCCACTCTGCAACACATCATCTCCTACTCAGTGCCCATCATTTCCCACTCTGCAACACATCACTTCCCACTCAGTGCCCATCATTTCCCACTCTGCAACACATCATTTCCCACTCAGTGCCCATCATTTCCCACTCAGTGCCCATCATTTCCCACTCAGTGCCCATCATTTCCCACTCAGTGCCCAATATATAACTGGCCGAATGGCTGTAAGGGTGGTCGAATAAATGCAATGCTCCTAAGGAAGCCGTGGCAATTTAAGGCCCTGATTTCTCTATTCTAGACTTTTGATCGGCATATCTATTGAGAAAGTTGCAGTAAAGACATTTTATAAAGGTGTTCACGGGTGAAATTGAATATTGACAGAATGCTCTATGTCTGTCTGTCTGTCTGGGAATGGTAGAGTGATGCGGGATGAGAATTTATAGGTTTCTTATAGTTTTAGTACTCATCACTTGGCAAGTATAGGATACTCTCCTATATATTCTCTGCTCACATTATACGGTAAATAATAACTCTGAACCTGTTTAGTATTCATTCAAGATATATTTTATTCACAGAAATTGAAGTTTGCCATTGTTTTTATTGTAAATATTTTATTGATGCATAAATCATAGATATAAAAAATAAGTGTATATATTGTATTTGTGTATACGTATATATACCATAGATATAAATATTAGCTGTAAATATTGTTATGGTTCATGTATATATATCATAGATATAAAGAATATATCATTTTACATTCCAGTATTGAACTATTAATAGATTTTTACTTCCTCTGACTACAGTTCTTATTTTTCTTTTGTTGCATTGTTTTTTAATCAATTAATTGGTTCCGTATATCATATTCATTATGTAAAACAAAAGTAATTAATGCAATTTGAATTACAGTTGGAAATTAAATAATTATTTGATCTTAATGTAAGATTTTAAATTATCTCATAAGTTAGATATATCTACCACTTTAGATATATCTATCACGTTAGATATATCTACCACGTTAGATAGATATATCACGTTAGATATATCTACTACGTTGGATACATCTATCACGTTAGATATATCTATCACGTTAGATATATCTACCACGTTAGATATATCTACCACGTTAGATATATCTACCACGTTAGATATATCTAGCACGTTAGATATATCTATCACGGTAGATATATCTATCTCGTTAGATATATCTATCACGTTAGATATATCTATCTCGTCAGATATATCTATCACGTTAGATATATCTATCACGTTAGATATATTTATCATGTTAGATATATCTATCACGTTAGAAATATCTATCACGTTAGATATATCTATCACGTTAGATATATCTATCACGTTAGATATATCTATCTCGTTAGATATATCTATCACGTTAGATATATTTATCATGTTAGATATATCTATCACGTTAGAAATATCTATCACGTTAGAAATATCTATCACGTTAGATATATCTATCACGTTAGATATATCTACCACGTTAGATATATCTACCACGTTAGATATATCTACCACGTTAGATATATCTACCACGTTAGATATATCTATCACGTTAGATATATCTACCACGTTAGATATATCTATCACAGTAGATATATCTATCTCGTTAGATATATCTATCTCGTTAGATATATCTATCACGTTAGATATATTTATCATGCTAGATATATCTATCACGTTAGATATATCTATCACGTTAGATATAGATATATCTATCACGTTAGATATATCGACCACGTTAGATATATATATCACGTTAGATATATATATCACGTTAGATATATCTACCACATCTCTCTCAGCTGACTTTGCAAAGGTGAAGGCATGCATCTTCATGTTTTCTACTGAAGATTTTCTCATTTTATAGGAATTTGTTGCCGTTAGATCTAGTCCATGATGGGAATATTGGAAAACGATGTGCATGGCCTATGTCTCCTGTGCATCCTTTGTATTATCGATGCACAGCCTATGCACACACTGAGCTCAGAGGGACTAAAGCCCCTGCCATGTACACGGAATCGATCCCCAGGGTATTAAGAAACATTGGCTCAATTTACACTAAAATCCCTCACAGTATTGCCTGTGACCAGATGGGAAAATGTGATACTCTGGGTAATACCTTCTTGTCTGTGGTAATTGCAGTTACTTGTGATATTCTGGTAATACCTTCTTGTCTGTGGTAATTGCAGTTACTTGTGATATTCTGGTATTACCTTCTTGTCTGTGGTAATTGCAGTTACTTGTGATACTCTGGGTAATACCTTCTTGTCTGTGGTAATTGCAGTTACTTGTGATACTCTGGGTAATACCTTCTTGTCTGTGGTAATTGCAGTTACTTGTGATACTCTGGTAATACCTTCTTGTCTGTGGTAATTGCAGTTACTTGTGATACTCTGGGTAATACCTTCTTGTCTGTGGTAATTGCAGTTACTTGTGATACTCTGGTAATACCTTCTTGTCTGTGGTAATTGCAGTTACTTGTGATACTCTGGGTAATACCTTCTTGTCTGTGGTAATTGCAGTTACTTGTGATACTCTGGTAATACCTTCTTGTCTGTGGTAATTGCAGTTACTTGTGATACTCTGGGTAATACCTTATTGTCTGTGGTAATTGCAATGACTGTTACTTGTAATATTCTTGGGAATACCTTATTACCTGTGGTAATTGCATCGGTAATTACTTGTAATACTCTTAGAATACCTGTTCTTTGTTAATAACAATGGGAGTTACTTGTAATACTCTGGGGAATACCTTATTACCGGTGACCGGTCCATTCGCCGAAAACACATTCGTGCCGAAAAAAAATGATTATTTAAAAAGGTAAATAAATTTATCTCATAAGTCCAGATGAAATTTCATATAGATGGACTTACATATAAGTGTATAAATTACTTTACAATATTCTACATAATTATTGGTTAAACTTTATGGTATTCACGTTAACTTAATTAATTAACTCATTTATAATATTATTGCTCCATTATTTGTGATAGCTTATTAACTCTATGTTAATCCTATTTTCTGTATACAATTATCAGTTACAAAAGAAAAAGATTTTTTTGTGTTAGTCTCACTTTATTTTAATCCTTCTATATACATTGTAGAATCAGTCTGCTACTGTGAGTCGCTTGTGAAGCTTTCACTATACAGGATGACCCACAAAAAAAGTCTACCAAACTTAAATTCGTATATTTCAAAAACTATTGAAGATACAGTTAAAACATATTTATTTCAAGGTTTCAAGAGTATTTATATAACAACTCCTTTTATAAAATATTGACAATATGGAGAAATGTATTTGAGTACAAAAAGGAAGTCAAAATCAATTTTGTTCAGCAACTCCTTTCAAAAAATAGAAAAATTTATGTTAGAATAAATGGATTAAATATTTATTATTTAAAAAATACTACTAAATTTATTTAGAAAATTTCTTAATGGGACAAAGAACAAACATTTATATAACATTAAAACCAGACAATTAATTACTGTTTAATTTATAGTTAATAAAAAATTTGATCAATTTTAAATAATCATTTAACACAGGATGGTCAGTAAACTCAAATTTTTGTAATAAACCTTAGTCTGCTAAAAATTGTCATATTTTCGGCGAATGTGTTTGCGGCGAATTGACCTAGAACCCTTATTACCTGTGGTAATTGCATTGGTAGTTACTTGTATTACTCTATATTAACAAATCCATCAAAGTATTCTGAATTTTCATTTGATTTTCCTTTTGGCTGAATTGATTCACATTCACGGTCTGTGATGAAAGAATATTCGAGACTTCAAAGAAAAATGTTATTGGGTGAAATGAATCATTTATCCGTTTATTAAAATATGCAAAATGCCGTCACTGCTTCATGCATAGTTGGTAATTTTAGGTATTGGAATATCCTTCAAAGTTTATTTCGATGATTAATCCAGTGTTTCATTACTTTACCAGTTGCAATTATATATTTACGTCAACTCGTTGAATATTAATTACTTAATAGTAAAGCTAATTAGTACACTCACAATCCTATCATAGATTTTCACGATAATTTGATCACAATCTTTACTTTCATTAACTAATTAAACACGAGTAAAATAGTAAAGTATCATTTCAATGCTCTTCATAATGGGTGGATTTGAAGGAGTTTCTTATTGTATTTTTCTGCGCATAGCTCCATCCGACTTCCAATTAGGCACCATCAAATCCAAACTATTTTCCGCCTATCGCTAAAAGTCGGAACAAAAGCAAAATGTTCATTAGACTCAAACTGTTTCTCTATTTTTTATTTATTCCTCAGTAATTTGATGCAACAATTCTCTCGTTTAATTGGAATAACTTTCGTGACTAGATACACACGTGTATCTGTGTATTTGAGTGTTTGATACATACGTGTATCTTGTACATTTAATCTCTGATACACACGTGTATCTTGTGTATTTGAGTATCTGATACATACGTATAGCCAGGGTATTTGATCGGTGTGCCCAATAAGGTTATGTTTCTTCGCCGTCTAAAATTTTGAAAGTTTATAAGGTCTTTGAGATACTGTCTCTACTGCATAAGTTTCTATCGATAATGTGTTGAAGGAATATATATTTTTATTGATATTGACTTTTTCGGTTTCAGAGAAAATCTTCTCTGGTTGGTCGGCAAAGAGGAGGGGGCGGAGCACTAAAGAGTTAGTGCTCCTTCCTCTGTTGACTACTCTTTCTTGCATATAGTTTTAGTTAATTAAATTGCTTTTGAAGAATTTTGAAACTCAGCGTAGATGGTTGAATGTAGTTGGTTGTATCCGCTAGCTTGTTTTACTGCACAATCTGTGGTTATCTAATAACCTGGCAGGAAGATTGGTGGAGGGGTGGCACGCCCCCTGATTTACTTATTGTATAACCTCCATAGCCAATCAATGAGCTAGTAACCTTAACACCAATATCGTTAAAAACATATCCGCAAGGAACAATATTTTCAAAATTATATTCTTAGTGGTAGTAAAACCTTTTGACTTCTAACCCCAGAGGTGGCATCCTGTTTGATTATGCAGGTTTATGTTGGATATCGAACTATTGAGTAGTTGATTTGAGTTCATTCCATTATTTCCTAACCTTGTTTAGATTGCTATAAAGTTCTTAATATAATCTTTTATTCATATTAGTTTTCACATTGATGCCTACCATTCCTAATGCAAGGTAGTGTCTAAAATATATAGTATAGCACCAGCTCTCTTCTGTACCAGTGCTAGGGTGTTATAGCACCAGCTCTCTTCTGTACCAGTGCTAGGGTGTTATAGCACCAGCTCTCTTCTGTACCAGTGCTAGGGTATTATAGGACCAGCTCTCTTCTGTACCAGTGCTAGGGTGTTATAACACCAGCTCTCTTCTGTACCAGTGCTAGGGTATTATAGGACCAGCTCTCTTCTGTACCAGTGCTAGGGTGTTATAACACCAGCTCTCTTCTGTACCAGTGCTAGGGTATTATAGCACCAGCTCTCTTCTGTACCAGTGCTAGGGTATTATAGCACCAGCTCTCTTCTGTACCAGTGCTAGGGTATTATAGGACCAGCTCTCTTCTGTACCAGTGCTAGGGTGTTATAACACCAGCTCTCTTCTGTACCAGTGCTAGGGTGTTATAACACCAGCTCTCTTCTGTACCAGTGCTAGGGTATTATAGCACCAGCTCTCTTCTGTACCAGTGCTAGGGTATTATAGGACCAGCTCTCTTCTGTACCAGTGCTAGGGTATTATAGCACCAGCTCTCTTCTGTACCAGTGCTAGGGTATTATAGCACCAGCTCTCTTCTGTACCAGTGCTAGGGTATTATAGCACCAGCTCTCTTCTGTACCAGTGCTAGGGTGTTATAACACCAGCTCTCTTCTGTACCAGTGCTAGGGTATTATAGCACCAGCTCTCTTCTGTACCAGTGCTAGGGTGTTATAACACCAGCTCTCTTCTGTACCAGTGCTAGGGTATTATAGCACCAGCTCTCTTCTGTACCAGTGCTAGGGTATTATAGGACCAGCTCTCTTCTGTACCAGTGCTAGGGTGTTATAGCACCAGCTCTCTTCTGTACCAGTGCTAGGGTGTTATAACACCAGCTCTCTTCTGTACCAGTGCTAGGGTATTATAACACCAGCTCTCTTCTGTACCAGTGCTAGGGTGTTATAACACCAGCTCTCTTCTGTACCAGTGCTAGGGTATTATAGCACCAGCTCTCTTCTGTACCAGTGCTAGGGTATTATAGCACCAGCTCTCTTCTGTACCAGTGCTAGGGTATTATAACACCAGCTCTCTTCTGTACCAGTGCTAGGGTATTATAGCACCAGCTCTCTTCTGTACCAGTGCTAGGGTATTATAGCACCAGCTCTCTTCTGTACCGGTGCTAGGGTGTTATAACACCAGCTCTCTTCTGTACCAGTGCTAGGGTGTTATAACACCAGCTCTCTTCTGTACCAGTGCTAGGGTATTATAACACCAGCTCTCTTCTGTACCAGTGCTAGGGTATTATAACACCAGCTCTCTTCTGTACCAGTGCTAGGGTGTTATAACTCCAGCTCTCTTCTGTACCAGTGCTAGGGTGTTATAACACCAGCTCTCTTCTGTACCAGTGCTAGGGTGTTATAACACCAGCTCTCTTCTGTACCAGTGCTAGGGTATTATAACACCAGCTCTCTTCTGTACCAGTGCTAGGGTGTTATAACACCAGCTCTCTTCTGTACCAGTGCTAGGGTATTATAACACCAGCTCTCTTCTGTACCAGTGCTAGGGTGTTATAACACCAGCTCTCTTCTGTACCAGTGCTAGGGTGTTATAACACCAGCTCTCTTCTGTACCAGTGCTAGGGTGTTATAACACCAGCTCTCTTCTGTACCAGTGCTAGGGTGTTATAACACCAGCTCTCTTCTGTACCAGTGCTAGGGTGTTATAACACCAGCTCTCTTCTGTACCAGTGCTAGGGTATTATAACACCAGCTCTCTTCTGTACCAGTGCTAGGGTGTTATAACACCAGCTCTCTTCTGTACCAGTGCTAGGGTGTATAACACCAGCTCTCTTCTGTACCAGTGCTAGGGTATTATAACACCAGCTCTCTTCTTTACCAGTGCTAGGGTGTTATAACACCAGCTCTCTTCTGTACCAGTGCTAGGGTATTCTTCCCCATTGAAGTTGTCTCTCAATGCAAAGACTTTGAAGTTTCACTTAATTTGGCTGCTCCTTAATTGGTGCAGTGATTATATTCTGTTAATCTGCACAGTTCTTACACCCAATTAAATGACTTGCTCGTGTCAAAAACAGAATTAATTGATTCGTTATCTTGTAAATTCAGAGGCTTGTTGACTAATTAATTCTTGTTGTTATGTTCCTATATTATAAGTTGGGACAAACTTTTTACTAATTGACAAGTTACTTGGCTTTATTGAGAATTTGCTAATATGAATTAAAGAATTAATACTTCTGTAAAATTCTAAAACAGAAAACTTTGGCTTTAACAGTTATGAAATTAAGATTTTATTCTGCTCACAAAATGATTTCCTTAATTTAATTCTATTTATATATTTTTCCACCCAATTTTAAAACATACATGTTCTGAAATGTGGTAATCCTATCGTAGAGTGTGAGAGGGTAATCCTATCGTAGAGTGTGAGAGGGTAATCCTATCGTAGAGTGTGAGAGGGTAATCCTATCGTAGAGTGTGAGAGGGTAATCCTATCGTAGAGTGTGAGAGGGTAATCCTATCGTAGAGTGTGAGAGGGTAATCCTATCATAGAGTGTGAGAGGGTAATCCTATCGTAGAGTGTGAGAGGGTAATCCTATCGTAGAGTGTGAGAGGGTAATCCTATCGTAGAGTGTGAGAGGGTAATCCTATCGTAGAGTGTGAGAGGGTAATCCTATCGTAGAGTGTGAGAGGGTAATCCTATCGTAGAGTGTGAGAGGGTAATCCTATCGTAGAGTGTGAGAGGGTAATCCTATCGTAGAGTGTGAGAGGGTAATCCTATCGTAGAGTGTGAGAGGGTAATCCTATCGTAGAGTGTGAGAGGGTAATCCTATCGTAGAGTGTGAGAGGGTAATCCTATCGTAGAGTGTGAGAGGGTAATCCTATCGTAGAGTGTGAGAGGGTAATCCTATCGTAGAGTGTGAGAGGGTAATCCTATCGTAGAGTGTGAGGGAGTAATCCTATCGTAGAGTGTGCGAGGGTAATCCTATCGTAGAGTGTGAGAGGGTAATCCTATCGTAGAGTGTGAGAGGGTAATCCTATCGTAGAGTGTGAGAGGGTAATCCTATCGTAGAGTGTGAGAGGGTAATCCTATCGTAGAGTGTGAGAGGGTAATCCTATCGTAGAGTGTGAGAGGGTAATCCTATCGTAGAGTGTGAGAGGGTAATCCTATCGTAGAGTGTGAGAGGGTAATCCTATCGTAGAGTGTGAGAGGGTAATCCTATCGTAGAGTGTGAGAGGGTAATCCTATCGTAGAGTGTGAGAGGGTAATCCTATCATAGAGTGTGAGAGGGTAATCCTATCGTAGAGTGTGAGAGGGTAATCCTATCGTAGAGTGTGAGAGGGTAATCCTATCGTAGAGTGTGAGGGAGTAATCCTATCGTAGAGTGTGAGGGAGTAATCCTATCGTAGAGTGTGAGAGGGTAATCCTATCGTAGAGTGTGAGAGGGTAATCCTATCGTAGAGTGTGAGAGGGTAATCCTATCGTAGAGTGTGAGAGGGTAATCCTATCGTAGAGTGTGAGAGGGTAATCCTATCGTAGAGTGTGAGAGGGTAATCCTATCGTAGAGTGTGAGAGGGTAATCCTATCGTAGAGTGTGAGAGGGTAATCCTATCGTAGAGTGTGAGAGGGTAATCCTATCGTAGAGTGTGAGAGGGTAATCCTATCGTAGAGTGTGAGAGGGTAATCCTACTGTTGAATGTTTTATTACCAAAGTTTTACTTAAGATTATATCTTCAGAAATTGGTTTAGTATTTAGCTTTCATTAATATCTAAATATATTTTCACTAACTAAATATATTCCGGTTATAGTACCTATTTATTTAAAAATGATTTGGTCCAGTCACTTATTTCTTGAATGCTTCCTAGCTATAGGTTCGAAGCACATTTTTTAACGGTCAGGTCTTCATTTTCTGTTAGCATTGTTTAACATTCCATGCCTTCTAAATTCTTTAAGTGCCTGATCACAGTTTGTAATGTCATTGACAAGAGGATTCAATCCTGGAGATTAGATGAAGGAATTCCATTCGTCCTGTGGAAGAGTGTAGGTATGTCGCAGTGCACTGATTGACCTCCTCTATATGCTGATTGGTGTGAATTGATTGGCTGATTGGTAGGTAACGGGACTTTGATTGGTAATTGAAGAGGCGATATTGGAGTATCAAATCGATGTCTCTGATAGTTCTAATGACTGTAATAAATTTCTCAGTTAGTGTGATTCCTTAGCTTCCTGGTGGATAAGCGCCTCCATTGCCAGTGTCCTTCCTATTCACTGTCACTCTATTGCAGACAGTGAAGATCAATTCCAGATAGTGTGAATATCTATTGAGAGCATCTCAACACATTCCCACCTGTTGATGAACTCGAGTGCTATGACAAACTCAGGCCAGTGTTTGTCTGCCTTGACTCCATCTATCACAACTCAATTGAAATATAGATTAATCTTTAAAGTATGTATTTAAATGGAAAATGTAATTTTTGTTTTTTATTTAAAATTTTGTTCTTATCTCTAATTTTGTGGTTAAAATTAGATCTTTATGACCCGAATTAGAAAAACTAACTAATATAATAAAAATCGCTATTATATTAGTTAGTTTTTTAAAATAAATGGGTGGTACTGGTTAGCTTACAAAAAAATCCGTATAAATTTTTTTTTTTTAATTTTTTTTTTTTTTTCCGTTATATTTAGTTGTTCTTTCAAACACTTGTTCTACATTTACATACTTATTTTTGTCCTATTTTCTACTGTGTACTAAGTGCTGCCAGTGATGTCTCATAACTCGTATGTTATAAGTGCTCTATATGGAAATACTTTATGAAGAAAGAGAGAAACTTGTTATAAGTTTTCTTCGTCTTGAATGATTTTTGGCCAAGTTTTTGCGTGTTCCTTTTCTTAAGCCACTTAGAGTTTAGTGTAATATTTGCTATTAAGTGGATGCGAGAAAACGCCTTTATGGGTACTGCTTGATGCATTTAGTATCTTTTGATATCGTTAGTGAATGATGTTAATGAATGATATGTTGTTAATGAATGATATGTTGTTAATGAATGATATGTTGTTAATGAATGATATGTTGTTAATGAATGATATGTTGTTAATGAATGATATGTTGTTAATGAATGATATGTTGTTAATGAATGATATGTTGTTAATGAATGATATGTTGTTAATGAATGATATGTTGTTAATGTTCATTATTAATTTAAGAAATTTAAAATATTCAATGACTGAACATATTTCAATACATATAATGTTATTCACAAGCATTCATGAAATATGTTCTATACATTTCATATTAACTAGTACAGTATCTGTTGTTGTATCTATATTATATTCATATGCAAGTATTTATTATGTATATACTAATGGAAACCATAATTTAACAAAATATATTCATTTACCTCTCAAAAGCCAAAATATCAATATAATTTTTCAATTGTTAATATATTGTGCGTTTCATACTAAAAGTGTGACACACGGACAGACACGGCTCTTATTTATTATAGTAGGTATAGATTTCTATTTTAACATTATTTTATTGCCATTTAACGTTATTTTATATTGGATTAAAATTTCTTTTTGTTTCAATTCTAGATCAGCCTATTTAATTCACAAGTATATCAACATTGAAATGCAGCCTCACATTTTAATGAAATGTTTATATCACAAATTTCTAAGCATTTCCGTAATCCTCCTGATCTTTTCCGTGTTTTAGTTTATTTTATATTTTAGTTAAAGTTTCACTCTGTTTTTCTCGGTCTATTCAATGCAAGTCAAAAAAGTTTTTTGAATGTCGGAGTAAGTTTTCGCCATCGGAGTAAGTTTTCGCCATCGGAGTAAGTTTTCGCCATCTAATCAAAATACCAAAATATTTTCAACTTTCTCTATGCAGTAAAAAGTAAGTTATTGAAAGGAGGCATCAAAGGATAAACTATTTACGTGTTTTTGTAAGTCATCAGGTAGACTTTTTCTTGACTGATTCCTGAGATTTTATTCATTGTAATTAAAAGACAAACTTTCTAAGTCATTGATGATTTGAAACTAAAATTAAACTACCAAAAAATGTGTATTGAAAATGAATTCAAAATTCATGGTGAGTGGAAGAAAATATTTATTTATTTCATTTTGCATAGTACTTTAGCATATATATAGAATTATCCTATATATAACATATAGAATTTAAACGTATTTTCAGCAGTAACAGCTGAGCATTAGTAAATGATATGAATTAAATAAATTAAACTAAATGATGGACAGCTGTCTATATCACCACCTTTAGAATTAATGGTAACATCCATTAGTAAGACTTAAAAAGTTTTACTTGATTAATGTTTTTTCTGTTCACAGGTGTTACCTTAATTTAACTTTCGTATAATTGAATAAGAGTACAGGGGAATTTCTTTCAGTTAATGGTGTGTTGCTAATTATAGAACATCTGATTTAAATCGACCAGAAATATCTAAAGTCTTACACTGCAATATATGTATAATTATTATCAAACTCAGTTATTATAATTATAACTAATATTCATTCTGTCTCTATTTAAAACAGTCTGAATAATTAATATAATTTATTTCAACATACCATTAGTGCATATGAATGATTCGATTTAGAGTGAATTTTAATATGCATTTATCTGTATTTAATGCTGATGTAGCGCTTAATTAATGTAGATAGCCAGCCTATCGGTTGGTTATTAGCTTCAGTAGAGTTACTCTACTGTGATAGAAAATGTTTGAAGGAACTGGATTGAAGTGACATCAAAAAGATGCCCTCACAAGTCTAAAGATGCTAATAGTGATGCAGTCTGTGAAATGAGATACCATTGCTGATACAGGCTGTGAAAAAGATACTAGGTACACTGAAAAAATGCGAGTCATATTGACTCAAAATTTGAGTTTTCAGTTTGGCTCAAAAATGTGAGTCAATCTGACTCGTCCTAATATTTTACTCAAATAAAGAGTCCTATTGACTCCTAATTCATAGTCAGATTGACTCAGGTAGAGTCAATCAAGAAAAAAGACTACAATATTTAGTTTTGCTAGTCTTGACTCAAGCGATGAGTCAACCTGATTGACTCGCAATTTTTTTTAGTTTATCTTGCAATATGTGTTTTCAACTTCTACCATTAATCACATTTCCTATTTAACCATAACAGTTCATTTTCCTAATTCATTATCGTATATTAAGGCATACTCTCCTCATCCTCTGTTGAGATTCCCTCTCTTTTGTCTTTTCGTTCTTAGAAATTTAGTTCTTGACAATGGTTGATAAAATTGAGTCAACTCTTTGGGCCCGTAGACTCTTCTATAAAAACGGTAATGGTGTCATTAGATGACAATCCGAGAGATGACGGCAATTAGTGTCATTGTGTCACAAGAGACACTAGTTGCGCTAAACTCAACCAAATTAATAGGGATGGGGAAAATCCGAGTTGTTGAATGGTTCCACATTTCCGAACATTAAAGAAAATCTGTATAATTTAATATTTCAACTCTCCATTTTATTTGGTATCCATGATACCTGCTGGTATCATGGATACCAAATATGATCGAAAATATGGAACCGTTCGATTACTCGTAACCTACTCTATTTACTATAAGCATATACTATTTTATTTCAAATATCTACTAATTTGAAATGTTAACTTTTTTCCTACATTGTAAACTTGTAAACACACAGTAACTAGGCAGTTTTTCAATATTACTACAATTTCAATAATTAATATTTGAACTTATGTATACTTTCTTCTTAGATAATACAAAACTAGAATATAGTAACTGAAATATTGAGAGTAAAGTCCATAGACTTTACTTCAGTTTTCCCATCTACAATCATTTATTTATTACATAATTAATGCCCCTTGTCATTTTCTGAAATTGTTCCCACGTAGTGTTCCACTTTCTAAGCTTTAATAATATTAGCTCAATTTTAATTCAGTTTGTTTTAAAAGAATCTTAAGACTTGGGAGTCTTATCATGCTTGTTTATATTCAACCTTACAGACATTATATTTAGTCAGGGGCTATTGCTTAGAATGACTGAATTTAGACCAGTCTTGAATGAAACCATAGAATTGTGCAACATTTCCAAGGTTACTTTTGCAAATGATTGGCAGATTTGTTCTTCAACTCACTGTTATGAATGGGTGGCTAAGTATGAACTATACTTGTTTGATAAACTTTCCTCCTGGTGAATCGCCATAGAAAGGAATCACTAGGTGTAAGAGCAGGTGATTATTGTTCATTTCGGCATTCAAACCTCTACCAAACCACCCGTTTAGTAAATTTTTATTCAGCCACTGTTTGACAGTTTTTGACCAGTGAAAAAAAAAACTTTGAATTTCTTTAAATCGAAAAAGGAGGCCAAAAGTCAGACTACAGTAATAGAGATAATTAGAGTCTAGGATAGTTCGCCCAACGGTCAATTCTTCAACGAAATACTTTATTTTGTTTTTTAAAGTGTCTATGGTATATATTCCACATTATTATTCACTATTACATTGATAGACAGGTTAAAATATTTAATATTATTATAGTGATTTAAAGCGAAACATTTCATATGAACAAATAAAAAAATGTTTTTTTTCTATCGATTACAGTTTTACAGTTAGATATACTAAACGTGTTGACTCTATCTTTAAGTTATTTCTCTCTTTTTATATTTTGCATTGATTGGTGAGTTATGAGCATTTAGGATACGGTAACTAATTAACAGGGTATCAAGAGGAATAAATATGGTTGTTCATTTGACAGCTGAGGTAAGATGTTGCAGATCACGTTGTATCACCTTCATGTATCACACACAAAGGTTATTAGCATTGCATTATTAATAGTCCACAACAAAGAGTTGACTGTATGTATCAGTTGTTACCATGTATCATTATAAAAATATTCATTTTTATTATTTGACAGTTGCCGGCTAACAGTAGCTGGAGAAGAAGATTGTAAAAAGAATTAAGGCAAAGACAATGTATTTACAATTACCACCAACAAAGGGTCTTTTCTACTTTTAGAATGCAAAAAATATTTTAATAATATAAAATGTATACGCACTATAAATACACATAATACAAATTAAAAACATTTCGTGGACGATATGTCCGTCATCATCATTAACATTAGTATAAAAAATCGAGCCGAAAACTCGCCCGTCCCATTTGGTCACCCACTTGGTTGTTGGAGGTGAATGAATATTGAAATCTACATTTTTTATTATTTTTTTCATTATACTCTTCGTAAAATACTCTGATATAATGTACTGTACTGTTTATAATTCAATAAAAGTATTATATTATTATTATTATATTATAATGAAGTTTCTTCTCTGCTGTCCAGTGAGGGGTAGTAGTGCACCAGTAACGAAAACTGTGACTGTTTACTACATCCTGGATATGGAAATGTACTTCATCAGAATATATTAGGTGCTTATTAAGAAAATGCTGTGAATCTTGTCTACCATTTCTTCAGTAAATGCCGTTTTCGTTGCATAGTCGTTTGCGTTAAGTTCTTGGACTATTAACATAGATACGTAAATATACATAATGAGAAAATTCTATAGTCTTGAAATTGTTTCAAACCAACCGAATTCAGATCAATCCAATATTGAGGAAGTTATTGAAGTTAAAAACGGGGAACACTACACCATTTTAGCCTCAAATTAAAAGAAGTGAATTTCAAATTAAAATTAGTGAACTTCAAATTAAAGAAAGTGAATGGAATTAAAATTAAAATTAGTGAACTTCAAATTAAAGAAAGTGAATGGAATTAAAATTAAAATTAGTGAACTTCAAATTAAAGTAAGTGAATGGAATTAAAATTAAAATTAGTGAACTTCAAATTAAAGAAAGTGAATGGAATTAAAATTAAAATTAGTGAACTTCAAATTAAAGAAAGTGAATTTCGAATAAAAATTAGTGAACTTCACATTAAAATTAGTTAAGTTCAAATTAAATAAAGTGTAGTTCGAATTAAAATAAATCGATTTCAAATAAAAGTATTCAAGTACAAATTAAAATTTTCATTCTTATTTTATAAAATATAAATTATGAAAGATGAACTCAAGTACAAATCAATTCAACCATCTGATAAATCTTTAGAATAATATGAATGTTCTACTGTATCCATTATACATGAACTTATTATGAATTGGACGAGTAAATAAATATATGATGAAATAAAACTGCTTTGGCCATTATTCAATATATGTAGAAAATTTCCTATTTGTGAATTAATTTTATTGATTTCAGAATTGAGAATTTAACAGAAGAAAAATACGATATTTTAATTTGAAGTTGACCTGTTTTAATTTGAAATAGAACTGTTTTAATTTGAAATAGAATTGTTTTAACTTATAGTTGACTTTTTTAAATTTGAACTTGACTAATTTTAATTCGAAATTCACTTCCTTTAATTTGAACTTGACTTTTTTTAATTTGAGGCTAAAATGGTGTAGAATGATATACCCTGTACGTATATCCTCTACATATCACTGCACCCTCCTCCCTCTCCCCTCAATAACCCCCGCCCCTCTCCCCATCAATAACCCCCCTCATCTGTTAATCATTTCATTACAGCTGCTTTATAAACTAAATTGGCTGGTTAATGGTAAAATGATGAGAGAGAGAGGTGTGTGCCAATGTAGTGCCACGGCACTGAGACTCTTCTCTCTCTCTCTCTCTCTTATAGTGCCCTCTATTATCACATGACATTTCACCTGTTCTTGAAAATAACTATTGTGTCTTTTATATTTTATATTGCTTAATTCCCTCTGTCGGTGATTCTATACTATTTTAATCTTGAATACATAAAATGTGATTCAATTGTGCATTAAAGGAGATAAATCGGAACAACTATTTAATTCAAAACAGAGTATCATTTTTTATTATTAGAAACAAAATGTAATGAATAAATCACCATTTAATAACTTTGCTAATATATATAACTGATGTGTGTATAAATGACAAATTATTTAAAATCATAAATCACTACAAGTAAATCAATTGTGGCTTATTATTCATTATTCATGGAGTAGCTTTATTGCATCCTTGAGCATTGTCACAGACTGGTGGTTGGTGGTTTTGTTCATGGAGCAACTTTCCTTTCTGACTGCTTCTTCCAGTCCCTTGTATTTCATTTGTTTTTTGACGTCAGCGATATGGCCTTTGGTTCCGAAGAAGACGTTAAACCCCTACTAAATTAATTAAAGTCCTGTAAATGTGTTTATTTACATTATTTCTCCAATTTACATAGTAAACAAATAGTAATTATACGATATAGTACTATTTATAATAGTAATTATACGATGTAGTACTATTTATAATAGTAATTATACGATATAGTACTATTTATAATAGTAATTATACGATATAGTACTATTTATAATAGTAATTATACGATATAGTACTATTTACTACAGTAATTATACGATATAGTACTATTTATAATAGTAATTATACGATATTTGTAATTAGAGCTAATATACTATAGTAACTGTTGTAGCTGTAGTAACTATAGCATATTTCATTAGCCATTCTTTATTTCACGCCCCCTGGTGTCGCATTTCACCATCACACGCAAATTAATTGGCTACAGTATTAGCGTAGTCTATTCTTTGGATGCAAACAGCTCATCCTGTTATAAACTAATCTGCTAGTTATATTAATGAGATTCTTTTCAAAACAATAATTATAATGAATTGGAGGTTGTTAAGCCGTTCTTTTATACCAAGTGTTTTCCTTTATTATAGAAATAATGAATTTAAAAATAGTAAGTAATTATTTTTACATTATGTAATGCCCCCAGGGGGTCTATCCTGAAGCTGTTTGTGGTGGATGGAAGGGAAGGAAATGGCGTTCGTTGGACCTCGAGCTGTTGTAATTTGGATTATGTTATGTTTTTTTCATTTTTACCATGTTTATCATTTTTTTATGCCACTTGCAGTTTTAGAGGATAGCGCTAGGGTTATGCTCTTCAACTACGAGGTCTTAGATTTTGTGTTAGGTAGACTCGTAGTCTTCATTTACTATCACCTCTTCATTTTCCTCTTCCATCTGTGAGTGCAGCCACCGGTGCTTGTGTCCCTTTTTATCACATTCCTTGGTAAATAACTAGCTGCATTCACGGAGTAGCTTTTCTGCATCCATGACTTTGTTAAATGAAGCCACTTTCCTTTCTGACTGCTTCTTCCAGTCCTTTGTATTTAGTTTAGTTTTCAATTATGTAGTATATTTTATTTAGTCTTTTCTTTAAAATAAACTATGACTTTATAACTCTTTAATGCTTCAATTAGAAAATAGTTGTAAGTTGTAACACAGCGTATGCTACAATGCGTACTATATTTAAAAATCCCCATAACAAAAATTCCCACTAATCAGTTGGTAAACTTTCAGCTTAGGAAAGTTCACAAATAAAGATAAAGTTATGAAATCTTCTCCCTTTGTTTGGACGCTACTGTATATCTGAACTTTAACCTTTATGCCTGTTGTGATCAATTATAACTTGTCAAATAACTTAGCTTAGTTTTTCTTAAATACTACAATAACACGTGTTTACAGTATTCTATCTACATCATAGCAATAACAGTTTCTCTTTTTTAGATCACACTCGATGGGTATCGCTCTGACTCTGTGAAAGCAGTCACCACACTGTACAGGTTAGTAAAATGATGTGAAAATGTACAGGCAAAGAAGGTAAAGGATATATCTGACATGTGTGAGTGAAGGTTTAACTCTTTCGATCTGATTATTTGAATCGTAAGAAAGATAATAATATTGGATGAATTTTTGTTTTTAAACATTGATGGTCTATTTTAACAGTAATTTCTTTTTTGTTTAAAATATAATATTTTCCAAAGTGAAATAATTGTATTTGGAAATGGATTATAAAAAGTGATTAGGAGTTAGTTAGTTCCTTCACTAGATATGAATAAAAACGCTCTAAAGGTTCGATAGCTCCTTTAACCGTATTTCACTTCATAATTTCAATTTAAAAAAGGTTTAAAAAGTTATTA
This sequence comes from Caprella mutica, assembly GCA_947561585.1. NCBI lineage: Eukaryota > Metazoa > Arthropoda > Malacostraca > Amphipoda > Caprellidae > Caprella > Caprella mutica. The sequence goes on along the minus strand of CANNZV010000085.1, from coordinate 328,926 downwards.
GTTTAGACTCTATTGATAGGAATATCTGTGATGAGAGTAAACATCAAAGGTGAATTAAATACTTTAATAGTGTTTTAATTTGTTAGATGCCTTACTACAGCAAAACTGTCAAACTTTGAAATAGTACACTTGTGGTCTATGAGTTTGGCAAAACAGAATATTTTGATTGTTTTCATTATCTAGCTTCTAATTGTTGGTAGCTTGTGATTGGTTACCTTTATTTTAATCACAATTTTTGTAATCACAATTGGAGTTAGATAATAACAATAGTTACCTAAAAATAATGTTTAGTAGCTCATTTTATTGTACATAGAACTCCTCTATAATGAACTGCAACTAGGTCACTATATAGAGTTTACTTCACTGTATAGGAGTCAAGAGATGTATTGAAAAACGGGTGTAGGTCATAAGCCCCCTCCCCCCGGTCAAGAGCCCCCCCGGTCATGAGCCCCTCCGGTCTTGAGCCCCCCCGGTCACGAGCCCTCCTGTTTTTTAATCCTTATTTACCTATATTATTTAATCCTTATTGACACTTTTGTAGTTCATTACTGATTAGATATAAAATATATGTATGTCGGGGGACGTGCTACCCCCCGAACCCCCCTGCCAGGTCATTAAACAATCATGAATTGTGGAGTACAACAAACTAGCGGATACAACACACTGCATTAGCAACTCTCAGTTATTTATATCTAGGTAGTTCTTCATTTATTTAACTAGGTAAATAAGGATTAAAAAACAGGGAGGGGGAGCTCGTGACCTGGGGGGCTCATGACCGAGGGGGCTCTTGACTGTACCCCATTGAAAACGAGTCATTTTATGGCAGACTACAGAAAATATGTTCATTATACAGGGTAGTTCATTTCGCAAGAATCGAAAAATCAGTCTGCTTCACTATACAGGACTTCATTATAGAGGAGTTGTACTGTAACACTTAGTAATAATTTTATTTAAAAATATGGAAAGAAATTATATTAGTTGCATATAAATTCATTATGAAAACCAGTAGTGCAATGGAAAATAAATTTTGCCTAACTCAACGACCACCCCAATTACGCTCATCTAACTTGAATTATAAAATAAATGTAATTTTGTTTTGTACTTTTCTTGTTCACATCTGAACTGAAGGGAAAAAAGGTAGCCAGTAGCTTGAAAACAAGTTACGAGATTAGGGATAATTTAACTTTTATTTTATTGTACTGATTCTGATATTTTTATATGAATTAACCCTTGAAGAAGAAAACTGTATATTTTATAGTTACGAAATTATTTCACGTTGTATGTTTAAATTTTCATAATTATTATTAACTGTAATAAAGAAAGATGGCGAACTGGATTAGATTGAGAATTGATTATTTCAATAGCTTCATTATGTATATAATGGATACATGTAGGGTACTACGTGCATACAGTTTGACACCACGTATTGCACTGATTTTTTCAAACAAAAAAACTACATAAAGAATTGATTGATGGATAACTTCACTCACAAAATTCCAGTTGTACAATTGTCTCACATATTACTACATGTAGAACTGATTCATTAATGTTAGCTCTATATTGCCATACACAGTAGTGTTTGTTTGCAATGAGGGCAGACCGTCCCTCCCTAGAGAACATGTGTTAGGATATATGGAAACAAATGATTACTAACTGAATTAATTTCATTGTTCCCCGCTGCTGCCTGTTTCTTTGTAATTGTTTATTGCATTGAACTAAGACTGGTGTGGGGGTAGTATGGTGTTTATCTTTTATTCAATATATTGCAATACATAAATGCATTGATCTCCATTTATCACTTTGGTTAAATGGAATTGAAGCTTTTGATGTACAAATTTATTCATGGAGTCGCTCTTGTTCGCTAAATGAAATGAGTGTGAACAACTTCTGCATTAATTGATTTACTTGCGGGCATTTTTATCTCTGACATAGTTCTTCTTCCATCTCGATCCAGTTCTTCTTCCAGTTCTTCTTCCATTTCTTCTTCCATTTCAATCCAGTTCTTCTTCCATCTCGATCCAGTTCTTCTTTCATCTCAATCCAGTTCTTCTTCCATTTCTTCTTCCATTTCAATCCAGTTCTTCTTCCATCTCGATCCAGTTCTTCTTTCATCTCAATCCAGTTCTTCTTCCAGTTCTTCTTCCATCTCGATCCAGTTCTTCTTTCATCTCAATCCAGTTCTTCTTTCATCTCAATCCAGTTCTTCTTCCATCTCGATCCAGTTCTTCTTCCATCTCGATCTAGTTCTTCTTTCATCTCAATCCAGTTCTTCTTCCATTTCAATCCAGTTCTTCTTCCATTTCAATCCAGTTCTTCTTCCATTTCAATCCAGTTCTTCCTCCATTTCAATCCAGTTCTTCTTCTATTTCAATCCAGTTCTTCTTCTATTTCAATCCAGTTCTTCTTCCATTTCAATCCAGTTCTTCTTCCATTTCAATCCAGTTCTTCTTCCATTTCAATCCAGTTCTTCTTCCATTTCAATCCAGTTCTTCTTCTATTTCAATCCAGTTCTTCCTCCATTTCAATCCAGTTCTTCTTCCATTTCGATCCAGTTCTTCCTCCATTTCAATCCAGTTCTTCTTCTATTTCAATCCAGTTCTTCTTCCATTTCAATCCAGTTCTTCTTCCATTCCAATCCAGTTCTTCTTCTATTTCAATCCAGTTCTTCTTCCATTTCAATCCAGTTCTTCTTCCATTTCAATCCAGTTCTTCTTCCATTTCAATCCAGTTCTTCTTCCATTTCAATCCAGTTCTTCTTTCAGTTCTTCTTCAATTTCAATCCAGTTCTTCTTCTATTTCAATCCAGTTCTTCTTCCATTTCAATCCAGTTCTTCTTTCAGTTCTTCTTCCATTTCAATCCAGTTCTTCTTCCATTTCAATCCAGTTCTTCTTCCATTTCAATCCAGTTCTTCTTCCATTTCAATCCAGTTCTTCTTCCATTTCAATCCAGTTCTTCTTCCATTTCAATCCAGTTCTTCTTCCATTTCAATCCAGTTCTTCTTCCATTTCAATCCAGTTCTTCTTCCATTTCAATCCAGTTCTTCTTCCATTTCAATCCAGTTCTTCTTCCATTTCAATCCAGTTCTTCTTCCATTTCAATCCAGTTCTTCTTCCAGTTCTTCATCTGTCATAATTCTCTTGGGTTCTAACCCGTCTCATATTCTCTACTGTAAAATAAATGCACGTGGCTTTACTTTACACTCTAATTCCTATGATATCAAACTAACCATGTTAAATATCAGCGCAGTTTAAAGGTAGGCCTACCGCCTACAGTCGATGAGGCAATTCGCTGCTTAGATTATCGATATAGTTAGTAATCTAAATTTTAGAAATTTAGAAGTAACTGTTTATACTTAAAAACTGGAAAGTGAGTACTACAATATATAATTTTACAATAATGGAACTGAAAATAAGTGCATAAATGTATTTCCTCATGCCCAAGCGCTTTCGTTTTTTTTTCAGTCTATTAAGTTATGAATATGCATTATAACTTTTCAATATGCTTATAACATTCACAGTTAATTACCCCCTGTTCATAGGCCACTGTGTTACAATACGCTTCACCCCTCTGTGTGTTGACAATGCATAGATTGTGTGTGGCGTTACGCACAGGGTTAGTAAAACTTAAAGATGCTCTGCCCTGTGACAACCTCAAAAGTCTGCCTTGGAAAGGAGGCGCACTGCGCCCCTACAGTGGTAAGAATGCAATGAGGCGCAGTGCGTCCCTACAGTGGTAAGAATGCAATGAGGCGCAGTGCGCCCCTACAGTGGTAAGAATGCAATGAGGCGCAGTGCGCCCCTACAGTGGTAAGAATGCAATGAGGCGCAGTGCGTCCCTATTGTGGTAAGAATGCAATGAGGCGCAGTGCGCCCCTACAGTGGTAAGAATGCAATGAGGCGCAGTGCGTCCCTATAGTGGTAAGAATGCAATGAGGCGCATTGCGCCCTTCAGTTCATTAATATACTGTAAATGAAATGGCGCTAAAATTTCGTAGTCACCATATTCTAGTTACTCTTAATGCATGGTCTTCCATTGCAAGCTTCAATCTCCAGCTCAGTGTACCTACAGTAGTTGTTGAAATCTACGAATTTAAAGTTTGGTAAACTTTTTTGTGGGTCACCCTGTATTTAATATAATAGCATATGTCCAGTGATGCCAGAGAAACACATTGAAGTCATCATTCCTATATATTCAGCTCTGTATAGTTACAAGCTATTTAATTTCTTTTGTATAGTGGAATATTTCCACACGTTTATTTATTGAGATATTAAGTAACTTGTTTTTTTATAGAACAATATATATATATATATATATATATATATATATATAAATAAATCGTTCCTTTTTTCCTCTGTTAGTAAACATACTCTGTAAAAGGAGTAACAACGCAATATTGCCATGTAACAATAATATTAATGTTGATTACTCTATTGTACACAATCTATGGTACATTATTATTACCCATGTAATTTTATACGGGGAAAAATAGCTTTTTATCACTATTTATTTGTTTATCTACCGCATTAGACAATGGATGGAAAAATTTAAAAATCTTATTATTATTACGATCAATTATAGGCCTCTGGTGGAAAAGTTGGAAATTATACCTTGGATGTGAAATGATTTTCTCTCGAGGGAAACTCATATTATATTTATAATTAAATGTGTGATGGAAAATAGATAGTAATTTTTACAAAATTTGATCATTTATGTTTCAGAAAGTGTTCAAAATTAGCACCAGTTATAACCACGTGCCATTGCCTTAATGCAAATGCATTTAAAAAAAAGAGTATATGCATTTTGTACACAATTGTTCGGAAAGTAGTTATGTAATTATATGCATATTTGACTCGAAATATCGAGGAACCAGATATTTGACATGTTTTGGATGATGAATGTGAAATGGTGTAATATTTCAAAGCGATATCATTTAGATTATATTTTAATATTATTGTAGATTATATTTTAATATCGATTGTAGACTATATTTTAATATCATTGTAGATTATAATTTAATATCATTGGAAATTAGTCCAAGCCTGTAGATATTCCCTCAAAATGCTCAATAAAATTGAATAAAAATTTCATATGAAATGACATATTTCTGAAAAAAGTATAATTTTATTATAGATGATATTTAGTTACTTTCAACTGATAATAATAGTGTTTGAATGTGAGTGTTTGGCATGTTGTTACCTTCGCAGAATGCGGGAAGGTCATATTTTAGCCATCGTTTAATTATTTATTTATATCTTGTTATTCGCTTAACTGAAAAAGTATTCGACCAAATTGCCTGAAATTTGGTGAAACGATTGGTCCATGTCCAGTGATCTGCTGGTAGAATTTTGGGAGTGACCCGGTCAAATGTCAAGGTCGGGGTCATTTATAACTCAAAAAGTATTGAACCATATTGCATGAAACTTTGTGGGACAATTGGTCAATATTCAGGAACCATTTTGATAGATTTTGGAAGCGATCGGGTCAAAGATCAAGGTCAAGGCCATTTTTAACTCAATAATCAAAAAGTATTCAACCAAATTGTTTGAAATTTGATGGTACAATTGGTCTATATCCAGGAACCATCTGTTAGAATTTTGGAAGAGATCCAGTCAAAGGTCAAGGTCATTTAAAACTCAATAACTCAAAAAGTATTGAACCATATTGCATGAAACTTGGTGGGACGATGGGTTATTATCCAACTAGCAATTTATTAAATTTTTGGAGAGAACAGGTCAAAGCGGCGGCGAAGGTATGCACTCTATCGAGTGCACATAATCTAGTTACTACATGAAATAGTACAGGGAATGTGAAGCTGTTAGTAGGCAAAGGGTACAAAGCACTTATCCAAACTTTAAAAGTCTGTCTGAACTCCTAGAAGAGGCTAACGGACCAGAAAATGGACCCTTGGGTCCAAGAGAGGGAGACTGCTAAAGAATTAAACCTACAGGGTGTGTTAGTACTATTAAGTATCTTATATCAAAATTAAAGCTTTTTCCTCACTAGATCAGTTAGTTTTTATTTATTTGAATGATAAAAGAATTGTCGAAATAACTCCCGCATGGCATCAGTAATTTAAAATCTTAGGCAACGTACCAGTAATAAATTGGCGCAATGTTTTGTGGCCTGTAATCTGTCTTATACTTTTTAATTGTTCTTTTTCTCGATGCGATTATTTTTTCCTAGATATAATGCTCGCTCTCGCCGTATACTGTATTTAATTTATATCTTTATTTTGCAATTACTGCTATTTGACTTAGTTTCATGCTTGAGCTTCAAACTTATTTGCTGTGTACGTTTGACTGATCTACTAAATATGTATCAGGTTTATTCTAATGTAGATATGTTTTAAGCACCCTTTCTTTCCTTACATAAGTCGCACTAAAAGCATTCAGCTTAAATGGCCGTGAATAAATTCATCCTTCTTTTAAAATTCTCCGCCCAATTTATACTTACTTTTTTCACGGTTAGATTGTGTTATATTGATTGATAGTATTATAACAATATTTTCAGCTGTTATATAAACTATTCTTAGCTGTTTTCATTGAATGTTTTTTTTTCCTATTTGCTATTTTTATTTTGTTCAAAAGAATTATACATTGCTAATTAACGCGGCCCCTTTTCATTTCTACCTTCCAGCCCATTATTATCATCATAATTATTCCCAATATTTACAATGTGAAGTTACCTCGAAGTGACGTTAAGTGCAGGATTAGGAATAAAAGTAGAAAGAGATGGAGTAATGAATGGAATTCTATTCCATTACAATCTAATAAGCTGAGAAACGTTAAAGAATTCCCCACTCCTTATCATCATGTGTTCTTTGATGACAGATTTTGGGAGCGCACATTGTGCAGACTAAGAATAGGCCACACTCATCTAACCCATCAGTACCTCATGAACGAAGAAGAGAGACCTCTGTGTGAAAGTTGTTTTGTTTATCTGACTGTATACCACATTATCATAGAGTGCCCTGATTATATTAATGAAAGGAGAGATGTCGGTCTGGTGGGCAGACCTTTTTCTATTGTTATGAATGATTTGAGTGATTTTGGTGGTCCACTATACAATTTCCTTAGAACTATTGGAATGTTAGGTAAATTTTGATATGTAGACATTAAAAAGTGTATGATTTTTAGTATGTTTTTAGTTGTAAATTCACTCTTGAAAAGACTTTGTTTCTGCTAGGGTGGTTAAACAAAATATATATTATTATTATCATAATTATTCCTAACAGTTTTATAGTCTTATTATATATTCACTCCATTAAAATCTCTCAATTAAAATCTTTCTACCCGATTATCAATTTATTTCTCTCGACATGACCTACTTTAAATGTTCTGCTGAAGCTCGCGTAGAAAGGTGACAAACTCGTGTGTCTTCTTCTCTTTAGTCCCCGCCAGAGAAATGATGTCATCGACCAGAACTTTGGCCTTGTGCGAGGTAATTCCTCATTATAGAACTTTGGGCAGTTATCTTCTTCTCAACCATTTGATGAAACACTTACAAATCAATATTGTTACTTCACCTGGTCCAATGTGTTAGATTATTATAAAGATGATTTAATGTATTCCCAAGAGGATAGACCACCGTTTATCATGGGAATAGATGATACTATTTAGTTACAATCCGTTAACGAAATTCTTGACAGGGCAGTGACAATTATTCTCGGTCTCCATTCTACTACTTCATCTCTGATAACTATTGATCATATTATCATTCTTAATATGATCATTGCATTATATAATCGTTACATAATATGCTGATTAGTGTCTTCAGGTTATGCCCCAGCTGTGCCAATCCCGCCAGTTAATGACTAATTTGTTGGAGCAGACAACCTAATTCATTGCTCTGCTATCTACTGCGCTCAAAGGAGACTGCTACCAATAATCTGTCTAATCTTCAGCCTTAATCACATTAATCCCACCAAAAGATTGCTATATTGAGAGGTGTGTGCATAAATAGATACTTAAATATACTCTATATCTTTATAGTGAGGGAACCTACTCGAAAATGGGTTTTAGTAATGGTTATAAAGCAATCTGACCTTATACTTTCAAAGTGACCTATCGTGACCTGTGTTAACATCCACTTTCGAACGTGGACAGACATTTGGGCCCAAGAAAATTTAATATTTGTTGGGATAAAATGAGATTATTAAAATAGATTTTGTAATAATAACTTATAAAACTTTTCAATATTTAACAATGAACAGGTTCCGACAAATTCACATTAACTTGAATTCGACTTGATGCTCCAATAACTTCGGCATGTTTTGGTGGGCCACGGTCTGCTAAAATACCTACATTCTTATTTTCTCTCATTTCTTCTTCAATAATACCTGTTTACTCATTTTCTATTGGCTACATCCTAACTCATTCACTACACAGAAGTTCACTATAGAGGAGTTCACTACACAGAAGTTCACTATAGAGGAGTTCACTATAGAGTATTTCTGCTGCATCTAGAACATTTTTGGTTTAAATGGCTTATCTCTGAACAGAAAAATATAATAGTTCTATAAAAATAGTATATACTCATGAAAGAAAATGCTTTAATAAATATATTATATTTTGCATAACGAGAATATTTTTTTTCATATAAGGAATATTCTTTATTTTAAATATTTTTAGCCCAATTGTACGGGGGCCCAATTGTCGGCAAGCACCTTTTCGAGTACTAATTCTCCAAATGAAATATTGGTTAATACTAAATAGCTCGAAATAAGATAGCTTTCATATCAAATTGGTCAATTTTTCTTTTGAATAATTTTTCTGTGAGAATTATGTAGGAGGCTAAGTTACAAATTATCGGTCGGTTTCACATCATTGGTCTTCTAAGAAAAAACTATATAAAAATTAAATAATAATTATTATATAGGTTTTTCTTATATTACCGAAGATGTGAAACCGACCGATAATTCGTAAGTTAGCCTCTCTGTGTCACTCTGTACTTCTAGTCTTTATTTCCGTAGCGTGTGTTGCTTTTTCTGGCTCATAGCGTCAAGAATGAACCTAATTAATTTCCAGTTCATTAAGTTTCTTTCACAGCTATTCTAATTTACCTCGAAATTAATCCCTCTAATGAAACTTTAGTAACTTCTACAATATTCCCTATGTTTGCTAGGCGGTAAAATGGTGGTATCTTTTTAACATAAGAAAATAGTTTCTCTCTAATCTCTCCATTTTCTGCTCTAGCCTGCTTTGTTTCTACAAATTTCTCATATTAAATATGTTTTTCTTATTCCGATTATTGCAGTTTCTTAATATATTAATTACAATATAATATTTTCCATTTCTAATATTTCCGTTTATTAAACTGTATTCCCAATCCTGGTATTCCTATTTGATCATTCATATAGTGTCTCAATTCCTATTATTCCTATTTGCGGAACTTTTGTATTGATAATATTCTCGTGTTCTCAACTATAGTGTTCCATTCCTAATATTCCCATTCTTAATATTCCTATCCATAATATTCCCATTCATAATATTCCCATTCCTGTTATTCCCATTCATAATATTCCCATTCCTGTTATTCCCATTCATAATAGTCCCATTCCTAATATTCCTATTCCTAATATTCCCATTCATAATATTCCCATTCCTGTTATTCCCATTCGGTCCATTGTCTCTACAATGCCGCCTCCTGAAGCACAAATCAAGTTGTTCTCAAATGAGAGTAAGGCCGACTTACTGAGTTTAAATCCCTGTAGATCTGGATTAACGACATACGTACTTCTCTCTGTCTCTCTCTCTCCAATCCAGTCGAGAGCATTTAGTCCTTCCCAAATTCTTCATCACAATTCAAATTAGAGCCAAAATTAACGGAGATGGAATTACATTGGAGAATGTTGAAGACCTATTTTTCGACATGAATTGGCTGTAGATTCAAATTAACTGGTTCGTAGATTTTCTTTTAAAGTCCTATTTCCTATTTGAAAAGTCCACTTTTCAAACCCCAGTTTATATTTGTAATATTAGTTATTCTCAAGATTCACTATATCTGCATGCTTCTCCCAATTCTTTTTCTACAAGTCCTGAACTAGTTGACATGGTTACAATTTCCGGGCTAAAGTTGCCTCGGCATCTTCCAAATTTGCTTAAGTTTGTGGTCAGGTTTGACAAAGTGAGTGTTGTTCATATACCCTCAAACTTACCTAACGTAATTTACCTGCGCTTTTTATGGCCCAAACAGCCTTGGGGCGGGCGTGCTAGAAGTCTGCAGTGTATTTTGATTATGCAATGCTATCATGAATAAGAACTATTTAACGTATATACGGAATATAGAGTTTTAGATGTATTTCTTATTATTCCTAATTGTTTGCTACAACTTAGAGAATTCCGTTCTTTAGAGAATAGCATTTCATTCCGATTTGATAAAAAATGAAATTATAATTATAATATTTTGCTATTACTATCTTGCGTTTATACTATTATTAAATATAGGCTTCTGACAATATGCTTTCAAAATCATAGATCAAGAAAATATCATTGACGGAGAGAATTAATCAGTATTTAATCGTTCTAAACAAGTGGAATATAGTATTCGATACCATTTACTTACAGTTATAATATTCTTAAGATCTATGACTTTAAAAGCCTTTTTTCACAACCCTAATTACTAGTAACTAATGTACGATTTTGCGTAACGGTCGGAATAACGTAATTCTCCCTAGTTATTCAAGCATTACAGTCTTGCGTATTTTTCAAAGTATTGAGAGCCAATATTCGATTTCCATTTATTCGCCATATTTCGGGTATTATTGAAGGTTCCAATCGACTTTTTGGAGCCTTACATCTAGCAAAGAACTACTTAAAATAACAGAACTACTGCCTTATTACATCTAGCAAAGAACTACTTAAATTAACAGAACTACTGCCTTATTACATCTAGCAAAGAACTACTTAAAATAACAGAACTACTGCCTTATTACATCCAGCAAAGAACTACTTAAAATAACAGAACTACTGCTTTATTACATCTAGCAAAGAACTACTTAAAATAACAGAACTACTGCTTTATCACATCCAGCAAAGAACTACTTAAAATAACAGAACTACTGCCTTATTACATCTAGCAAAGAACTACTTAAAATAACAGAACTACTGCCTTATTACATCCAGCAAAGAACTACTTAAAATAACAGAACTACTGCCTTATTACATCTAGCAAAGAACTACTTAAATTAACAGAACTACTGCCTTATTACATCTAGCAAAGAACTACTTAAAATAACAGAACTACTGCCTTATTACATCCAGCAAAGAACTACTTAAAATAACAGAACTACTGCTTTATTACATCTAGCAAAGAACTATTTAAAATAACAGAACTACTGCCTTATTACATCTAGCAAAGAACTACTTAAAATAACAGAACTACTGCCTTATTACATCCAGCAAAGAACTACTTAAAATAACAGAACTACTGCTTTATTACATCTAGCAAAGAACTACTTAAAATAACAGAACTACTACCTTATTACATCCAGCAAAGAACTACTTAAAATAACAGAACTACTGCCTTATTACATCTAGCAAAGAACTACTTAAAATAACAGAACTACTGCCTTATTACATCCAGCAAAGAACTACTTAAAATAACAGAACTACTGCCTTATTACATCCAGCAAAGAGCTACTTAAAATAACAGAACTACTGCTTTATTACATCTAGCAAAGAACTACTTAAAATAACAGAACTACTGCCTTATTACATCCAGCAAAGAGCTACTTAAAATAACAGAACTACTGCTTTATTACATCTAGCAAAGAACTACTTAAAATAACAGAACTACTGCCTTATTACATCCAGCAAAGAACTACTTAAAATAACAGAACTACTGCTTTATTACATCTAGCAAAGAACTACTTAAAATAACAGAACTACTGCCTTATTACATCCAGCAAAGAGCTACTTAAAATAACAGAACTACTGCTTTATTACATCTAGCAAAGAACTACTTAAAATAACAGAACTACTGCCTTATTACATCCAGCAAAGAGCTACTTAAAATAACAGAACTACTGCTTTATTACATCTAGCAAAGAACTACTTAAAATAACAGAACTACTGCCTTATTACATCCAGCAAAGAACTACTTAAAATAACAGAACTACTGCCTTATTACATCTAGCAAAGAACTACTTAAAATAACAGAACTACTGCCTTATTACATCTAGCAAAGAACTACTTAAAATAACAGAACTACTGCCTTATTACATCTACCAAAGAACTACTTTTACAGAACTATATACCTCCTTATTCACTCTGAACTAATTTTCGATAAACTTTTGAATGCATTGTCCACATATTCATAGCTATTTTCATTGCAGGGAATGACTGCAAAATCAAATTGCTATGCAAACTTACTTATCCATTGATTTTATTCAATATATCTTAAGACTTATTGAAATTTGAAGAATAGATTCATTTTTTTCTTCTTAATTTCATATTATTTCTCTACCTTTTTCTTTCTGTAAGTTAAGCAGTTAGTGATGTAGTTTTGCTTATCATTTTAAACATAATGTATATACATAATAATGAATAATTAATTAAACATTTTTATTAATACAGATTCAAATACTTTCATTATAACTATAGAATTTGAAAATAATAATAAGGATCTTTGGTCTCGGACAAATTCAAATAATCGTTTTAAATAACTTTAGAATCTAACTCTACACCCCCTTTCTAGCTGCACAATTTAGAATGGTAAGAAATGATCTAAGGCAGTACTGTCAAAATAGTCATCGCACTTCATTTCATCTCTCACTTCCGTAAATAAATTTCAAAGAGGAAGCCGCAATCCGATTCCAACCAACAGGAATTGTGCAATAAACAAATTCCTGGCATATTCTTTGCTCTGTGTCCGCCTTGACAGGTGTAAACATACCTCAACTGCCACATTCCTCTGATTGTGGCGACTGTGGTGAATGAAAGTCACACATCTCATACGTCAGAACAAAATGTATATTCTTACACCAAATGTATTTCCTTACACCAAATGTATATCCTTACACCAAATGTATATCCTTACACCAAATGTATATCCTTACACCAAATGTATATTCTTACACCAAATGTATATTCTTACACCAAATGTATATCCTTACACTAAATGTATATTCTTACACCAAATGTATATTCTTACACCAAATGTATATTCTTACACCAAATGTATATCCTTACACTAAATGTATATTCTTACACCAAATGTATATTCTTACACCAAATGTATATTCTTACACCAAATGTATATTCTTACACCAAATGTATATTCTTACACCAAATGTATATCCTTACACTAAATGTATATCCTTACACCAAATGTATATTCTTACACCAAATGTATATTCTTACACCAAATGTATATTCTTACACCAAATGTATATTCTTAACCAAATGTATATTCTTACACCAAATGTATATCCTTACACTAAATGTATATCCTTACACCAAATGTATATTCTTACACTAAATGTATATCCTTACACCAAATGTATATTCCTACACTAGCTCTTTACTGCATGTATTATTAACATTGATTGGTGGTTGTTTTACAAGATGCTTCTATCGAACAATGCAAAATAATACAATTGACCGGAAACTGAACTTGAATTAATCTGGTTATAACTTCACTAGTGATACTATACTGACGAACAGACGAATAACTGTTCTATAGTGATACTATACTGACGAACAGACGAATAACTGTTCTATAGTGACACTATACTGACAAACAGACGAATAACTGTTCTACAGTGACACTTTACTGACGAACAGACGAATAACTGTTCTACAGTGACACTATACTGACTAACAGACGAATAACTGTTCTACAGTGACACTTTACGGACAAACAGACGAATAACTGTTCTATAGTGACACTATACTGACAAACAGACGAATAACTGTTCTATAGTGACACTATACTGACAAACAGACGAATAACTGTTCTACAGTGACACTATACTGACGAACAGACGAATAACTGTTCTATAGTGACACTATACTGACAAACAGACGAATAACTGTTCTATAGTGACACTATACTGACGAACAGACGAATAACTGTTCTATAGTGACACTATACTGACAAACAGACGAATAACTGTTCTACAGTGACACTATACTGACGAACAGACGAATAACTGTTCTACAGTGACACTTTACTGACGAACAGACGAATAACTGTTCTACAGTGACGCTATACTGACTAACAGACGAATAACTGTTCTACAGTGACACTTTACTGACAAACAGACGAATAACTGTTCTATAGTGACACTATACTGACAAACAGACGAATAACTGTTCTATAGTGACACTATACTGACAAACAGACGAATAACTGTTCTATAGTGACACTATACTGACGAACAGACGAATAACTGTTCTATAGTGACACTATACTGACGAACTTACGAATAACTGTTCTACAGTGACACTATACTGACAAACAGACGAATAACTGTTCTATAGTGACACTATACTGACGAACAGACGAATAACTGTTCTATAGTGACACTATACTGACGAACTTACGAATAACTGTTCTATAGTGACACTTTACTGACAAACAGACGAATAACTGTTCTATAGTGACACTATACTGACGAACTTACGAATAACTGTTCTATAGTGACACTATACTGACAAACTTACGAATAACTGTTCTATAGTGACACTATACTGACGAACAGACGAATAACTGTTCTATAGTGACACTATACTGACAAACTTACGAATAACTGTTCTATAGTGACACTTTACTGACAAACAGACGAATAGCTGTTCTATAGTGACACTATACTGACGAACTTAAGGGGGTAATCAGAAAGTATTACGGGTTTTGTTTACAACCCGAAGCGTAAAATCGCACTTGTCCGCTCGACACAAAGTTTGCTAGGCTAGTGCTTTCATCCTTGAAGAGATAGTGATATGTTTAATTACATTTTATGAATATATTGTAAATGTTGTGTAGGTTATTTTAAAACTCTTTATTTCATTGTTTGGAAATCAAATTCGCTAGTCGAAGTGAACGTTTCGCTTTTTTAATGCGAAAGAAAATAATTACTGATAATGTGTTGTATCTACGCACTAGTGATGGGTGGTAACTAGTTATGAGTTAAAATCGGTCTGATTCCAGTGAAATAGATAGTGTAATAGTTAACATAAAGCAGTTAAATGTATTATTTAATGAAGATAACTATTAAGCGAATGTTCAATCTCTATTTCATCCTATGATTTTTTTTTTCAATGTTCAAAAGGTGTTATTATTTATTTTAGGATATTGGTTATGTTTCACATTCAATTAACAGTTTATACATTATTTCTATTTTATTATTTCATACCCAGTTGGAAAATTATACTCCACAGATGGTCCATAATTGTCGTCGTAATACTATATATTGATCTTTTTTTCTATCAAAATATCCTATTCTCAGGCATTGTTGGGTCTTTAATCCACAATCGAACCTTGGCCATAATTTATAGAAGTAAAACTTGTTTTCGATGAGCACTGTACTTAATTAACTTTGTATTCATATAACTTTAGTTTTCAATTTATACCCCTCATCTTGATTAAAATTATTCAGTTTTCATTACTCGTTATTTAAGTATCATTCAGAGTGAAGTGCATCTCTTCATTTGATTCCTCAAGGAAGAAGTTCAATAAAAGGTAGTTGGTGCAGAATAGTTAGACTCTCTTCAGAGACAATACATTGCGATGTGATTTTCTAATGGTGTCCCCAAAGCTGGTGTCAAATGCCCCACGCAATCTTCAAAACCTTCAGACCATCTTCAGAATATTGCTTTGAAATGACTGGCTGGCCTCTGGTTTATTGAGCACTTATTGTTACGTTTTGATTTTGTTGTCGAGTTCCAATGTGGTGCTTTAACGTCCTCTCTTGGGCAGGACATTAGAAAACATCATATAATGTTTAAATTTGTCCCATATAATCATATTCTAGCGATATGAGGCGTACAAATAAATGTAGGCTATGCCACATGATGATTATAGATTTCGAACCACCTAAAGTTCTTCCCAAAGGACATTAGACTTAATAAAAAATGAAAATGGATTTTTTGTAACATATTCTTTCTTAAAAAGGTTAACTATCTAATACTGGTAATAACAATCTATCTAAGAAATTAACTTTGGCATACTACATGTCTTAGGCGTTGAAGGGTATTAAGAAGGGCAGATCATCAGTGATGTCTCTAATGAAATGGTGTCACAGAGATTGATGGTCTCTACTAATGGTATGATGTCTTCACTCCTCTCCAGGGAAACTTCTTATCTTTCCCCTCATTAATTCGGTACATCTTCATCAAGTGGTGGTACTTTTTCCGCAGTTTGGAGTAGTTTTCGTGGCTACCCCGGAGGTATAACTCTAATGAATTCGTTAGGGTGGTAATTACTAAGATAAATTAACTGGAATCGTCCGGAGTTGGACAAGGAGTTTCGCTACTTGGAGTTAATATTTTTAATAAATTTAAACAATTCAAAGCTGGAAAATGTCACTAAATTGTGAAATTATCGGAATATTGAAAAAGTATTCCATAATCCATATAAATTTAGAATTAGTTTAAATTGTAAAATCATTCATCTAAAGTTGTTTTTAGAGCCTTCAGAGTTTTATTCAATAAAATAATTAAAACAACAACAAATGCTTGTCACAGTATATATTTATTATTATACTCATCATAGTTATCTTGTTGGAAATTTTCATAACTATTTAGATATTTAGAATTATTCTAGCTATGATAATATTTCAAATAAATAATTCTCTTTGAAACTAATAGCTTAACATTGTAATTATGCGTCTATTTCAAAACTACGAACATTTGTACTAAATATTATAATTTGATGCTTAATATCCTCTGTTACTTGGTAAGATTGTTACGAAATAAACCATTATTATTTGTCTAAATAAAATATTTATGGCATTAATAAAATACTATCATAAATGAGTTATTCTGTTTATTGGTTCTCTTACATGATATATATTTAGTTATATTATTCATCTATATAAGATATAGCACCCAGGGACTCTATCCTGAAACTGTCTGTGGTGCATGGAAGGGAAGGGGGGTGGCGTCCCATGGGTCCCCGAACTGTTATAATTTGGATTATATATTGTCTTTTTTCATTTACCATGTTTTACATATTTTAACGCTACTTGCAGTTGAATAGGATAGCGCTAGAGTTATACTCTTCAACTACGAGGTCTTAGATTTTGTGTTGGGTAGACTCATAGGCTTTATTTACTATCACCTCTTCATTTTCCTCTTCCATCCGTGAGTGCAGCAACCAGTCTTTGTGTCCCTTTTCGTCACATTCCTCGGTAAGTGACTGCTTTCTTGGAGTAGCTTTTTTGCAACCATGAGTATTGTCACAGACCGATAGTAAGTGATTTCTAGTGGAGCCACTTTCTTTCTGACTGCTTCTACGAGTCCCTTGTGCCATAGTTCTTTTGATGTCACCCTTATGGCCTTTGTTTGCGAAGCAGACGTTAAACCCCCTAATAAATTATAAGAAATAGTTCATTATGCCGCAATAATCTTAGCAATGCATCTTTACATTTCTCTAGACTTCAATGTTTCGATGAACGTTAAGAGTATTATTATTATTATCATCATTAAGAGTTGAGGTAAAGAGCAGTCCTGCCGTCTGCATGCCTTTCTCCTGCCCTAATTCTTAACTCACAGTACGTCTGCTGAATGAAATGATCACTTGTATTTATTTACAATTGGTTAGGATTTTAAATTTGATTTTGCGGCTCTAATTTAAGGCATTCTTTCAATTTTATCTCAGACACCATCGATCTTGAGAGCGTCTCAAACTTATCGAATTGACGAGAACAAATTAGATTACGAACACTGTGTGCAGTTCGTCTGAAGGAGAGCGTGTTGCATTTGTGCGTAGAAAAGAACAAGTGTGTTGCATTTGTGCGTAGAAAAGAACAAGTGTGTTGCATTTGTGCGTAGAAAAGAACAAGTGTGTTGCATTTGTGCGTAGAAAAGAACAAGTGTGTTGCATTTGTGCGTAGAAAAGAACAAGTGTGTTGCATTTGTGCGTAGAAAAGAACAAGTGTGTTGCATTTGTGCGTAGAAAAGAACAAGTGTGTTGCATTTGTGTGTAGGAGAGGACAAGTGTGTTGCATTTGTGGGTAGAAAAGAACAAGGGTGTTGTATTTGTGCGTAGAAAAGAACAAGTGTGTTGTATGTGTGTAGAAGAGGACAAGTGTGTAATTTTAGACTCTGTAGACTTTTTACAACTGATCGGTATGAAAATATTTTGATGAAAAATATTTATTTTATAAACTCATACCACTCCACCATGGTACTTTAAAAGCTGTTTCTTATATAGCACATACTGTATCACAATATAAATCCCTCAAAGCTTTGTGAAGTCATTGAAAAAAGTTTTACATAAGTTATCAATAGTGGAATAAGAATAGTTCACAGAGCATTACAGTAGCTATGCTTCGTAGATGCAAATACATGAGTCGTAATGTTAAAGTAAACTCTAACACTCACAGTATTCGGAATGTGGGTGCTTGCATAGGTGATAATAGATAAATCATTTGTTTCTAAACGTCTGATGAATAAGGAATTTTATGTTACTACATAAATATAAAGGTCAAATGAACACAAAAAGAAGATAACGCTTCTATTTATAGGCAACGTGAGACAGATAATAATTTATTAAATTACTTCTTTAAGCATCAGACTCAGAATTTATTGATAGTTATATATCGCTAGTTTTTAATCATCTACCATCAGTCTATAGTTCAATAGTTAACTAGTCTCTTTCTACTGCAAATATATGTTTATGTTACGTGTATGTATGGTTAATTAAATATCACAATTACTTAAAGATTAGACTGTGTAATGTTGTAGAAAAATATGACTACTATATTTCTATTATAGACTACAACAAAGCCAATGCATACAATTACCTAGATTATGTGCACTCGGTAGAGCGCATACCTTCGCCTCCGCTTCGTCTGTTCTCTTCCAAAATTTGAGAAGCTGCTAACTGGATGATAACCAATCGTCCCACCAAGTTTCATGCAATATGGTACAATACTCTTTGAGTTATCGAGTTATAAATGACCTTGACCGGATCGCTTCCAAAATTTTACCAAATCGTTCCTGGACATTGACCAATCGTCCCATCAAATTTCAGACAATTTGGTTGAATACTTTTGGAGTTATTGAGTTATAAATGGCCTTGACCTTGATCTTTGACCTTTCCAATCGCTCTCAAAATCTAACAAAATGGTATATGTATATTGACCAATCGTCCCACCAAGTTTCATGCAATATGGTTCAATACTTTTTGAATTATAAATGACCTTGACCTCTGACCGGGTCGCTCACAAAATACTAGCAGCAGGTCACTGGACATGGACCAATCGTTTCATCAAATTTCATGCAATTTGGTTGTACACTTTTTCAGTTAAGCGAATAACAAGATGATAAATAAATAAATAAAGTCCGATGAAAATATAACCTTCCGCGAGATTGCGAAGGTAATTAAGCTTTTAGTTTTGTATAGTGTATTTACAATTTTCAGATTTTATGTGACGTTAGATAGCTACAGTTTTATAACTTTAAATTTGTTTATTCAAACTGTTGTAATTTGCTACTATTAGTACATGCTTTTCTGTCTGATATTGTCTTTCTTGTGGGTATTTCAGGAAAAGAAATTGATGAAAATAAATATTATATATTCTATTTTCATATGTCATTAAACAGTCATGAAGTGTGCAGTACAGCAAACTAGCGGATACACCAAACTCCATATCTGCCATTTTCTTGGTTTACACGTGTGTCTGCAGTCACTCCCTTAACTTATCGAGTTACTCAGCAACAGCACCGGAATATTTATCAGTTTGGGCTGCTCCTGCACATTTCTCACTGTTTGTCACTCGTAATAAACTGCTTCATTACTTCCTAATGACAACGTAAATAGTAAGAAAAATAAGTAATTCAATGATTAAATATCTTGTAAATCACAGATTGTAAATGAGAAATTGAATATCATCAAATTGTGATTTTTTAAAAATTATATAATATATTCACTTCATTGACTAATTGAACTCTCTACACAAATTTGTAATATCGTTAGTTTCCCTTTCTATTTGGAAAAAGTTTGAAAATGTTTTGTCAAATTCCTATTTTTTTCATGATTTTCTTTCCATTCCTCCTCCATTCACTTTCCCCTCCACTTCCTCCTCCATCCACTTTCCCCTCCACTTCCTCCTCCATCCACTTTCCCCTCCACTTCCTCCTCCATCCACTTTCCCCTCCACTTCCTCCTCCATCCACTTTCCCCTTCACTTTCCCCTCCACTTCCTCCTCCATTCACTTTCCCCTCCACTTCCTCCTCCATTCACTTTCAGCTCCACTTCCTCCTCCATTCACTTTCCCCTCCACTTCCTCCTCCATCCACTTTCCCCTCCACTCCATCCACTTTCCCCTCCACTTCCTCCTCCATCCACTTTCCCCTCCACTTTCTCCTCCATCCACTTTCCCATCCACTTCCTCCTCCATCCACTTTCCCCTCCACTTCCTCCTCCATCCACTTTCCCCTTCACTTCCTCCTCCATTCACTTTCCCCTCCACTTCCTCCTCCATTCACTTTCCCCTCCACTTCCTCCTCCATTCACTTTCCCCTCCACTTCCTCCTCCATTCACTTTCCCCTCCACTTCCTCCTCCATCCACTTTCCCCTCCACTTCCTCCTCCATTCACTTTCCCCTCCACTTCCTCCTCCATTCACATTCTCCTCTTTCCCCTCCACTTTCTCCTCTTTCCCCTCCACTTTCTCCTCTTTCCCCTCCACTTCCTCCTCCATTCACATTCTCTTCTTTCCCTCCACTTCCTCCTCCATTCACTTTCCCCTCCACTAACTCCTCCATTCACTTTCCCCTCCACTTCCTCCTTCATTCACATTCTCTTCTTTCCCCTCCACTTCCTCCTCCATTCACTTTCCCCTCTTTCCCCTCCACTTTCTCCTCTTTCCCCTCCACTTTCTCCTCCATTCACATTCTCCTCTTTCCCCTCCACTTTCTCCTCTTTCCCCTCCACTTCCTCCTCCATTCACTTTCCCCTCCACTTTCTCCTCTTTCCCCTCCACTTCCTCCTCCATTCACATTCTCCTCTTTCCCCTCCACTTTCTCCTCTTTCCCCTCCACTTCCTCCTCCATTCACTTTCTCCTCTTTCCCCTCCACTTTCTCCTCTTTCCCCTCCACTTTCTCCTCTTTCCCCTCCACTTCCTCCTCCATTCAACTTCCCCTCCACTTCCTCCTCCATTCACTTTCCCCTCCACTTCCTCCTCCATTCGCTTTCCCCTCCACTTCCTCCTCCATCCACTTTCCCCTCCACTTCCTCCTCCATTCACTTTCCCCTCCACTTCCTCCTCCATTCACTTTCCCCTCCACTTCCTCCTCCATTCACTTTCCCCTCCACTTCCTCCTCCATTCACTTTCCCTTCCACTTCCTCCTCCATTCACTTTTCCCTCCACTTCCTCCTCCATTCACTTTCCCCTCCACTTCCTCCTCCATTCACTTTCTCCTCCACTTCCTCCTCCATCCACTTTCCCCTCCACTTCCTCCTCCATTCACTTTCTCCTCCACTTCCTCCTCCATTCACTCTTCCCTCCACTTCCTCCTCCATTCACTTTCCCCTCCACTTCCTCCTCAATTCACTATCCCCTCCACTTCCTCCTCCATTCACTTTCCCCTCCACTTCCTCCTCCATTCACTTTCCCCTCCACTTCCTCCTCCATTCGCTTTCCCCTCCACTTCCTCCATTCACTTTCCCCTTCACTTCCTCCTCCATTCGCTTTCCCCTCCACTTCCTCCTCCATTCACTTTCCCCTCCACTTCCTCCTCCATTCGCTTTCCCCTCCACTCCCTCCTCCATTCACTTTCCCCTCCACTTCCTCCTCCATTCGCTTTCCCCTCCACTTCCTCCTCCATTCGCTTTCCCCTCCACTTCCTCCTCCATTCACTTTCCCCTCCACTTCCTCCTCCATTCACTTTCCCCTCCACTTCCTCCTCCATTCACTTTCCCCTCCACTTCCTCCTCCATTCACTTTCCCCTCCACTTCCTCCTCCATTCACTTTCCCCTCCACTTCCTCCTCCATTCACTTTCCCCTCCACTTTCTCCTCCATTCACTTTCCCCTCCACTTCCTCCTCCATTCGCTTTCCCCTCCACTTCCTCCTCCATTCACTTTCCCCTCCACTTCCTCCTCCATTCACTTTCCCCTCCACTTCCTCCTCCATTCACTTTCCCCTCCACTTCCTCCTCCATTCACTTTCCCCTCCACTTCCTCCTCCATTCACTTTCCCCTCCACTTCCTCCTCCATTCACTTTCCCCTCCACTTCCTCCTCCATTCGCTTTCCCCTCCACTCCCTCCTCCATTCACTTTCCCCTCCACTTCCTCCTCCATTCACTTTCCCCTCCACTTCCTCCTCCATTCGCTTTCCCCTCCACTTCCTCCTCCATTCACTTTCCCCTCCACTTCCTCCTCCATTCACTTTCCCTCCTCTTCCTCCTCCACTCACTTTCCCTCCTCTTTCATAAAGTTTTCTTTCTTCTTCTGTTCGTTTGTCTTTTTAGGTCTTAGTTACTTTTTCTTTTCTCAATTGAGCCGTTGCAGGTTTCTCCTCTAGAGAGTTTGTCGCACCAAGTTGTTGACCCATGAAATGAGGGCTTAGGCTATCTACCCCCATCTAAAACTTCTTATCTCATCCTAAAAATCACTTTAATTGTGCTATTTTCCACCCATTATAATCATCGATTATTTGAAATTAATTACATTTCAGTGCTACAATGTATTTACTTCTGTATTTTTGTTTGCTGTTGTCAGAAGAATTTCCACCAGTGAACATTAAGATTCTTTTTATACCTCATTTAATGCTATGTAACTCTTTTTGATTATTGAATAAAGATGACTTTATTCACGTTCCAGCGTACCGCCAAAAGTGAGTGTAGTCAGTCATTCACTGAGTTGGTTAATAAATCTGAAACTTTGCAGCCAATTTTTCAGGTTTTGAGAGCTCATCATACCAAATGAGAAAAACTTTCATGGTTTATGATAGGTAACTTATAGGTGCAATTTATATTTATTTTATGCTGTGAACTCTCTTGTGAATGAGTTCGTGCGTGCATTTAGTCATGCATTGACTGGGGTAAGTTACTTTATTTCGACCGTTACGCAATTTCGTACATTTGTTTTATAATATAAATATATTAGCAATTTGGTATAGCTTATCAAAATGGATATTAAAGTATATACTCACATTCTACCATGAAAGAAACAAAAATATCTGTGAAAATAAAGAAATCTGCGTCTATCAAATATGAATATTTTCATGTATTTTCTTACCTTAGTACTTATTTTAGAAATGTATATAATTTTATGGTACACATTGTGCAATTATTTATAAAACTATAAAGTGTATTTATAAAACTCGTGTAATTATTTATAGGATCAGGCTTTTGCCGACCATTTCTCTTATATATTTGTGACAGATGTTTTATTTAGATGTTTTAGATGTTTTGATATATTTATGATACATAAGTTAAGGTTTACATTTTCTTGGAGAGAAGACTGTTCATTCCAAATAAATATAGTTTGATGCGATACTTAGTAACAACCTTATGGAATTTCCATCCTCTATTTACTTTGTTCTTGTTAATTAACTTAATTTTAATTTACTTTGATTTAAAAAAAAATTAAATCACCCTTATAAACCAAAAATCAAGGAAAAGAATTCATTTATTTTTAGCAAAGTGACTATGACTATATTCCTTGACTAGACTAAAAATATGACTATTTGACTAACCCTTTGGTCAGACCCTCTGAGTGTCATACTCTACATTTCTCTCTGGTTTGTTTATATAGCAGACTGAAATTCTTTACTCTATTTACCCGAATAAATATTAGGCAGCTTTGATGGCTGCCATTCACCACCCAATGTTCAGTAAAAGTATAGTCGTAAGCATTCACCTACATCATGTCTTTCTTTTTTTGAGACTGGTGAACTGGATTCTGAGTACATTTTTAACTTCACTGTTCAATTATTCTTAAAAAATCCTAATCACAAATGATATTCCTTTAGATTATCTGTTCATTGATATTCTGCTAATGCCCAGAGAAAAAGTTATTGTGGGGCATCCTATGATTATGAGAATAAAGCTGTAAAAGACTGTCAAAATATCACTCGATATTTCACATTTATTGAAAATCTTTTCATTTCTTTACATGGTTCTTTATTTTGATATATTTTTTGTATATTCTATTTCTAATGCTCACTCCTTTTTCATCAAATTGGATAAATATCAGTGTACAATAAAGTTAAAGTATTTATTACTGTTTTCATTCACAATAACTAGTTAAATGTATATAGCTTTGACATCATTTCAATTACCGTAACTGTGATGTAAAGGTGATGTTAGGTTGTCACTAATCCTATTCATTTCATCACAGATATACACCATCACAATATAGCTATACACTATGCGTTGCAATTTCCTGCTCAATTTATTTATAATGTATTGTACAATTTGATTGATGAAAAATAGCATAAATGCAATTACTTCTGTTATGTAATGTTCCGATTTCATTTTATTCAGATGAATATCTTGGAGTAGAAGCGGAGTGAGGAATAAATATTACATGATTTGAACTTTTAACAGCGTCTATAAAATGGATCTATATCGTTAAATTTAGTGCACGTACTCTAGTTGATGTATAGATACATATAGTTTATGATTTGATTTCCATTGAAATGTACAAATAATGACGAAAAATTCATAATATTTTATATATTTTCCCTATTTCAATTATTTTTTATTTTTCTTGCAATGTCCTATATTAAGTAATTAAATTCATTTACTAAAGTTGGGTTCTAAAAATAGTGTTAATTTCTTTATTACAAGTTTTAATAACTATACTAAATCCTTCTTTAAAAGTTAAATATAAATGTAGGGATGGGACGATACCAAAATTTTCGCCGATACCGATACTTGCCGATACCGATACTTTACAAAATCAACCGATACCGATACTTCTCAACAAGTGCCGATACCGATACCTGCCGATACCGATACTTTAAAAATAGTGCCGATTCTTGCCGATACCGATACTTGCAGTTTTTTAAAGTTTATATTTATAAAACTCATTGATACTCAATGAGTTATCAAGTATCAATTATTCTTGTAAGTTTTATAAAGCTGTAACTCAAAACTAAGACAGTAATGCTCTTTCATTGTAGTATAGCATGAAGTGATTTACATATTTCACATTAATTAAAATACATAGATATTTAATAGATAACTTTTCTGATGTGTGTTATCATCCTGTGGTACTTGTAATAAATAGGTGCAAAAATGGTCAACAGTAGCTGAATAATTCTTATCTTAAATTTATAGTCAAACTCAAAAACCTATTGGTAGATTCCGTATATACTTTAAAAAATTTATTAATAATGTCATGCATGTCATAATAAATAAATAAAAATTACACTTAAAACTCTAGTAGGTAGTTGGTCAATTATTAGATCGGTACTTATAATGAATTTTTAATCATTTATTTCATTTATGGCTATAGAATAATAGAAATTTAATAAAAAAGAAAATTTAAGAAATGAATAAAATTCAAATAATCATACAAGTATCGGCCGATACTTTTCAATATATGCCGATACCGATACCATTGCCGATACTCCCAAAAAATACCGATACTTCGTCCCATCCCTATATAAATGTAATGGATACAATTTAATAGAAAGCTGATCACTAGCCACACATGGTCACTACATTTAATATTATCTATAATTTAAGTGCAAAGATTGTGAACATGCACTATCTCTATATTTAGTCTTTAGATATTCAATGGAATATTATCCTACACTCATTATTTCAAACTATCGTTGCATGTAATTGTTCTACTGAACTCCATAGCCAATGTGTGTGTTAACTGTCTAAGATAACATTCGAAGTGATAAAACGCTGCATACTTTTGAACTGCACCATATACATGTCTTACTGTGAGAATGTTGTACTATCTATTGCTCTCCTCTCATAGATAAGAGACTAAAAATTAGTCTGCATTGCCCGGAGACTAATTCTTACCTTCTATTAGATTTACACAACTTGTAACAGTGATAGATATTAGCCCCCAGGGGCTCTATCCTGATGTTGTCTGTGGTGAATGGAAGAGAAGAAGGGGGTAGCGTCCCTTGGGCCCCAAACTTGGGATGGTCTTTTTATCATTTTTTTAACGCTACTTGCAGTTTTAGAGAATAGCGCTAGGGTTATGCTCTTCAACTACGAGGTCTTAGATTTTGTGTTAGGTAGACTCGTAGGCTTCATTTACTATCACCTCTTCATTTTCCTCTTCCATCCGTGAGTGCCGCCACTGGTGCTTGTGTCCCTTTTCGTCACATTCCTTGTTAAGTGACTGCATTCACGGAGTAGCTATTCTGCATCCACGAGTATTTTCATCGACTGGTGTTAGGGGCCACTTTCCTTTCTGACTGCTTCTCCGATATTCTTTGTAATATCTTTCCTTTTGACGTTAGTGATATAGCGTTTTAGGGCAATATTGTATTTTCATATACTTTATATTATGCGTTTTTAATGTATTTACAATCTTCTTCAAAATCACTTATGAATTCATGTAACTACTTCTAAAATCTTAGTAATTTTGCTCAACTTATTGTAAATTGAATTTGCTTTAATTTACATATATATTGCGAAATATTCACTGAAGTTTAAATTAAAGACTTTTATTATAGTGACTGGCATGACTTCAATTATTTAAATTACTTTTCTCGCCTATTATCATATAGAAAATTGAACGACATGTCCAAGTAATTTAATTTTTTGAAAAAAGTTTGCATTATATACCATAAGACTATACCACACTTGGTCTGTGGAAGCTATGAAGACCATAGCGAGCTGTGAGAAGTGCTGTTAGCCGTTATTAGTTATAAGAGACCGCAGTAGTATTTACTGTGGATAAAAAAATGACCAACTCATATCATTTCTTATTATGTAGGATGAAGAACTCAACAAGAAGTAGTTTGAATTTTCCCAAGCTTTCAGAAATTTTCGTGATTTCCGTCTTCAGGGGTAACATTTATTGGAAAACAAGCTACTTATAATCTACCTACTCGTAATCATGATACATATCCTAATTTATAATTTTTTTCTAACATTTCAATTTTAAATTTTGACAATCTTATTAATTATAGGAACTATTTACTAAGGAACTTCGTATGCTCTATTCAAAGTGTTATCCTACCCATGCGTATAGTACGATTCTAATTTCCTCCTATTAAAAGTATGCTAACATTGTTACAATATCCTAACATTATCAAAATCTAAACTATGGCCTGTATCTCTATTATGCTAATATATCTATGATTATTGTACTCTCTTAAGTACATTAGATTTATGTTCCTTAATCCTATCTCCTAAGACGGAAATCACGAAGATTTCTGAAAGCTTGGGGAAATTCAAACTACTTCTTGTTGAGTTCTTCATCCTACATAATGCAGCAACCAAGGAGTCCTCTATTTTCTTCAATCATATCATTTCATTTATAAAAAAATTTAATATTTTTTTTTTCCAATTGTTGATAAATTACTCATGCATCATCATCATCATAGAGAAATCTCTCAAACTCGTAGTTTTTTCTATTCAATACCATGGGAGTAATTCTTGAAAGTATGTTTGAATTAAATGTAATGCTTTCAGCGCAACTTCCTTAGTGCAGTTTAAGGTTTATATTTACGTGTTATTAAAGCATAATGGTCATTAAGTGGTGAGGCAAGAAAGTGTTCTTCATCTGGCAAATGGAGGGAGTGTTTTAAAGCCTGTCTTCAATTTCACAGAGAAAAATCTAACCAGCTGGAGACACTGAGGTAAATTGATATCTTCATACTACTCTCTGCTTTATTTACAGTAAATGCTTTATTTACAGTAAATGCTTTATTTACAGTAAATGCTTAATTTACAGTAAATGCTTAATTTACAGTAAATGCTTAATTTACAGTAAATGCTTAATTTACAGTAAATGCTTAATTTACAGTAAATGCTTAATTTACAGTAAATGCTTAATTTACAGTAAATGCTTAATTTACAGTAAATGCTTCACTTACAGTAAATGCTTTATTTACAGTAAATGCTTTATTTACAGTAAATGCTTTATTTACAGTAAATGCTTTATTTACAGTAAATGCTTTATTTACAGCAAGTGTTATGAACTGAGCTAATGAATTCTACACACCAATAGTCCTGATTGCATCGAACACTCTGCCAATACTAACCTCTACTATTGTGTGCCTTTGTTTGAACCTTTCCAATTGCTTGGGGAACCATTGCTACCAGACCTGATTGCTAAGAAAACAAAGTGTGTGGTATGCACCAGGGATATTGAGGTGTGTGGTATACACCAGGAGTATTGAGGTGTGTGGTATACACCAGGGATATTGAGGTGTGTGGTATACGCCAAGGGTATTGAGGTGTGTGGTATACACCAGGGATATTGAGGTGTGTGCTATACACCAGGGATATTGAGGTGTGTGGTATACACCAGGGATATTGAGGTGTGTGCTATACACCAGGGATATTGAGGTGTGTGCTATACACAACGGATATTGAGGTGTGTGGTATACACCAGGGATATTGAGGTGTGTGGTATACACCAGGGATATTGAGGTGTATGCTATACACCAGGGATATTGAGGTGTGTGCTATACACCAGGGATATTGAGGTGTGTGCTATACACCAGGGATATTGAGGTGTGTGGTATACACCAGGGATATTGAGGTGTGTGCTATACACCAGGGATATTGAGGTGTGTGCTATACACAACGGATATTGAGGTGTGTGCTATACACCAGGGGTATTGAGGTGTGTGGTATACACCAGGGATATTGAGGTGTGTGGTATACACCAGGGATATTGAGGTGTGTGCTATACACCAGGGATATTGAGGTGTGTGCTATACACCAGGGATATTGAGGTGTGTGCTATACACCACGGATATTGAGGTGTGTGCTATACACCAGGGATATTGAGGTGTGTGTTATACACCAGGGATATTGAGGTGTGTGCTATACACCAGGGATATTGAGGTGTGTGCTATACACCAGGGATATTGAGGTGTGTGCTATACACCAGGGATATTGAGGTGTGTGCTATACACCAGGGATATTGAGGTGTGTGCTATACACCAGGGATATTGAGGTGTGTGCTATACACCAGGGATATTGAGGTGTGTGGTATACACCAGGGATATTGAGGTGTGTGGTATACACCAGGGATATTGAGGTGTGTGCTATACACCAGGGATATTGAGGTGTGTGCTATACACCAGGGATATTGAGTTGTGTGCTATACACCACGGATATTGAGGTGTGTGCTATACACCAGGGATATTGAGGTGTGTGCTATACACCAGGGATATTGAGGTGTGTGGTATACACCAGGGATATTGAGGTGTGTGCTATACACCAGGGATATTGAGGTGTGTGCTATACACCAGGGATATTGAGGTGTGTGCTATACACCACGGATATTGAGGTGTGTGCTATACACCAGGGGTATTGAGGTGTGTGGTATACACCAGGGATATTGAGGTGTGTGGTATACACCAGGGATATTGAGGTGTGTGCTATACACCAGGGATATTGATATACACCACGGATATTGAGGTGTGTGCTATACACCAGGGATATTGAGGTGTGTGCTATACACCAGGGATATTGAGGTGTGTGGTATACACCAGGGATATTGAGGTGTGTGGTATACACCAGGGGTATTGAGGTGTGTGCTATACACCAGGGATATTGAGGTGTGTGCTATACACCAGGGATATTGAGGTGTGTGCTATACACCAGGGATATTGAGGTGTGTGCTATACACCAGGGATATTGAGGTGTGTGGTATACACCAGGGATATTGAGGTGTGTGGTATACACCAGGGATATTGAGGTGTGTGGTATACACCAGGGGTATTGAGGTGTGTGCTATACACCAGGGATATTGAGGTGTGTGCTATACACCAGGGATATTGAGGTGTGTGGTATACACCAGGGATATTGAGGTGTGTGCTATACACCAGGGATATTGAGGTGTGTGCTATACACCAGGGATATTGAGGTGTGTGCTATACACCAGGGATATTGAGGTGTGTGCTATACACCACGGATATTGAGGTGTGTGCTATACACCAGGGATATTGAGGTGTGTGGTATACACCAGGGATATTGAGGTGTGTGGTATACACCAGGGATATTGAGGTGTGTGGTATACACCAGGGATATTGAGGTGTGTGCTATACACCAGGGGTATTGAGGTGTGTGGTATACACCAGGGATATTGAGGTGTGTGCTATACACCAGGGATATTGAGGTGTGTGCTATACACCAGGGATATTGAGGTGTATGCTATACACCAGGGATATTGAGGTGTGTGGTATACACCAGGGATATTGAGGTGTATGCTATACACCAGGGATATTGAGGTGTGTGCTATACACCAGGGATATTGAGGTGTGTGGTATACACCAGGGATATTGAGGTGTGTGCTATACACCAGGGATATTGAGGTGTGTGCTATACACAACGGATATTGAGGTGTGTGGTATACACCAGGGATATTGAGGTGTGTGGTATACACCAGGGATATTGAGGTGTGTGGTATACACCAGGAGTATTGAGGTGTGTGGTATACACCAGGGATATTGAGGTGTGTGGTATACGCCAAGGGTATTGAGGTGTGTGGTATACACCAGGGATATTGAGGTGTGTGCTATACACCAGGGATATTGAGGTGTGTGGTATACACCAGGGATATTGAGGTGTGTGCTATACACCAGGGATATTGAGGTGTGTGCTATACACAACGGATATTGAGGTGTGTGGTATACACCAGGGATATTGAGGTGTGTGGTATACACCAGAGATATTGAGGTGTATGCTATACACCAGAGATATTGAGGTGTGTGCTATACACCAGGGATATTGAGGTGTGTGGTATACACCAGGGATATTGAGGTGTGTGGTATACACCAGGGATATTGAGGTGTGTGGTATACACCAGGAGTATTGAGGTGTGTGCTATACACCAGGGATATTGAGGTGTGTGCTATACACCAGGGATATTGAGGTGTGTGCTATACACCAGGGATATTGAGGTGTGTGCTATACACCAGGGATATTGAGGTGTTTGGTATACACCAGGGGTATTGAGGTGTGTTAAAGTCAAAGATATATTTATTTAATGTATTTTAAACTTCAAATTGTTATTTTTTGACTTTGTTTTAGAAAGGAATAAGATCTATAGGAAACAAATATATTTTATAGTCTTTTATCCGAATAACAAAAAAATAGATGAATCTTTTTATATATATCCTTATTTAGTTGGCTTCGCGTATTACGTCATATCAGTCATTCTTTTCTGTATTCTTTTCTCCGTTAATAATTTTAGCTGGCTGTGACGTCAGAGTTGAGCTCATGACATCACTGTTCGGTGTATAGGATGATGCGTGGGCGAGAGTGGATAAGTTTGGCTCTAGTGGATGGCTTCGTGGAAGAGGAACAGGATTTAGAGAATGGTTGGCACGTTAAAACCACCCACTGCAAATAGGCACATATCATTAGCGAGATGTGATGTCAGTCACGGGAAAATAAACTGTGTCAGTAAAAAGCGAAAATAAATTAGGGTATATTTTTTTATAATTTGGTTAAATAAATCGCAAAATATATCTTATTTGTTTTCTAATAATTTGTATTGTATAATAATTATTACATATTAAATTGTCTATAATAGACATTTGGCTTTTAGAAAATCGTCCATTATGTTTTCTCAGTGAAAAATGTGTCAGTGCTGCTATTAAATTCAATATATATTTAGTTTTTAACCAAAGGAGTATTGTTTTGGTATACTTTTTAAATAGTATAATTACAGATTCATCAAAATTACCATCACACTAGTATCGATAAATTCCTGTTCACACTAATAATCATCACTTAGCACACTCCTTTTGGCCAAACCCTTCCTACTGGAACAAACAAAGCCACTAAATATGTTTGGTGAATTCCAGTCGCGCTGTGATTCCATTCCCAGCCAATGATAGCAATCGCTGCGGAGTCTCTGGAATGCTTTGGAATTCGCCAGCAACAACAACCTGGAATTGGAATGAGAGATAGCGCCGCAAAAAAGACCTTTGAAGGGTTATGCTTTTATGCCATCTGAATTACAGTGTTTTGTTTTGATGTGAGTAGAGCAGTAGTTAGTGTGAGTAGAGCAGTAGTTAGTGTGAGTAGTGCAGTAGTTAGTGTGAGTAATGCAGTATTTAGTGTGAGTAGCGCAGTAGTTAGTGTGACTAGTGCAGTAGTTAGTGTGAGTAATGCAGTAGTTAGTGTGAGTAGTGCAGTAGTTAGTGTGAGTAATGCAGTAGTTAGTGTGATTAATGCAGTGGTTAGTGTGAGTAGTGCAGTAGTTAGTGTGACTAGTGCACTAGTTAGTGTGAGTAATGAAGTAGTTAGTGTGAGTAATGCAGTAGTTAGTGTGAGTAATGCAGTAGTTAGTGTGACTAGTGCAGTAGTTAGTGTGAGTAATGCAGTAGTTAGTGTGAGTAATGCAGTAGTTAGTGTGAGTAATGCAGTAGTTAGTGTGACTAGTGCAGTAGTTAGTGTGACTAGTGCAGTAGTTAGTGTGACTAGTGCAGTAGTTAGTGTGAGTAATGCAGTAGTTAGTGTGAGTAGTGCAGTAGTTAGTGTGAGTAATGCAGTAGTTAGTGTGACTAGTGCAGTAGTTAGTGTGAGTAATGCAGTAGTTAGTGTGAGTAATGCAGTAGTTAGTGTGACTAGTGCAGTAGTTAGTGTGAGTAATGCAGTAGTTAGTGTGAGTAATGCAGTAGTTAGTGTGAGTAGTGCAGTGGTTAGTGTGACTAGTGCAGTGGTTAGTGTGACTAGTGCAGTAGTTAGTGTGAGTAATGCAGTAGTTAGTGTGAGTAGTGCAGTAGTTAGTGTGAGTAGAGCAGTAGTTAGTGTGAGTAGAGCAGTAGTTAGTGTGAGTAGAGCAGTAGTTAGTGTGAGTAATGCAGTAGTTAGTGTGAGTAATGCAGTAGTTAGTGTGAGTAGCGCAGTAGTTAGTGTGACTAGTGCAGTAGTTAGTGTGAGTAATGCAGTAGTTAGTGTGACTAGTGCAGTAGTTAGTGTGAGTAGTGCAGTAGTTAGTATGAGTAGTGCAGTAGTTAGTGTGAGTAATGCAGTAGTTAGTGTGAGTAATGCAGTAGTTAGTGTGAGTAATGCAGTAGTTAGTGTGAGTAATGCAGTAGTTAGTGTGACTAGTGCAGTAGTTAGTGTGACTAGTGCAGTAGTTAGTGTGACTAGTGCAGTAGTTAGTGTGAGTAGTGCAGTAGTTAGTGTGAGTAATGCAGTAGTTAGTGTGACTAGTGCAGTAGTTAGTGTGAGTAATGCAGTAGTTAGTGTGAGTAATGCAGTAGTTAGTGTGACTAGTGCAGTAGTTAGTGTGAGTAATGCAGTAGTTAGTGTGAGTAATGCAGTAGTTAGTGTGAGTAGTGCAGTAGTTAGTGTGACTAGTGCAGTAGTTAGTGTGACTAGTGCAGTAGTTAGTGTGAGTAATGCAGTAGTTAGTGTGAGTAATGCAGTAGTTAGTGTGAGTAATGCAGTAGTTAGTGTGACTAGTGCAGTAGTTAGTGTGACTAGTGCAGTAGTTAGTGTGACTAGTGCAGTAGTTAGTGTGACTAGTGCAGTAGTTAGTGTGACTAGTGCAGTAGTTAGTGTGAGTAATGCAGTAGTTAGTGTGAGTAATGCAGTAGTTAGTGTGAGTAGTGCAGTAGTTAGTGTGAGTAATGCAGTAGTTAGTGTGAGTAATGCAGTAGTTAGTGTGAGTAATGCAGTAGTTAGTGTGACTAGTACAGTAGTTAGTGTGAGTAATGCAGTAGTTAGTGTGAGTAATGCAGTAGTTAGTGTGAGTAGTGCAGTAGTTAGTGTGAGTAATGCAGTAGTTAGTGTGAGTAATGCAGTAGTTAGTGTGACTAGTGCAGTAGTTAGTGTGACTAGTGCAGTAGTTAGTGTGACTAGTGCAGTAGTTAGTGTGACTAGTGCAGTAGTTAGTGTGAGTAATGCAGTAGTTAGTGTGACTAGTGCAGTAGTTAGTGTGAGTAATGCAGTAGTTAGTGTGAGTAATGCAGTAGTTAGTGTGAGTAATGCAGTAGTTAGTGTGACTAGTACAGTAGTTAGTGTGAGTAATGCAGTAGTTAGTGTGAGTAATGCAGTAGTTAGTGTGAGTAATGCAATAGTTAGTGTGAGTAATGCAGTAGTTAGTGTGAGTAATGCAGTAGTTAGTGTGACTAGTGCAGTAGTTAGTGTGACTAGTACAGTAGTTAGTGTGACTAGTACAGTAGTTAGTGTGAGTAATGCAGTAGTTAGTGTGAGTAATGCAGTAGTTAGTGTGAGTAATGCAGTAGTTAGTGTGAGTAATGCAGTAGTTAGTGTGACTAGTGCAGTAGTTAGTGTGACTAGTGCAGTAGTTAGTGTGACTAGTGCAGTAGTTAGTGTGACTAGTGCAGTAGTTAGTGTGAGTAGTGCAGTAGTTAGTGTGACTAGTGCAGTA
Source organism: Caprella mutica (assembly GCA_947561585.1). Classification (NCBI taxonomy): domain Eukaryota; kingdom Metazoa; phylum Arthropoda; class Malacostraca; order Amphipoda; family Caprellidae; genus Caprella; species Caprella mutica. Next base: position 294,238 of record CANNZV010000085.1, on the reverse strand, counting down.
GTTAGTGTGACTAGTGCAGTAGTTAGTGTGAGTAATGCAGTAGTTAGTGTGAGTAGTGCAGTAGTTAGTGTGAGTAATGCAGTAGTTAGTGTGACTAGTGCAGTAGTTAGTGTGAGTAATGCAGTAGTTAGTGTGAGTAATGCAGTAGTTAGTGTGAGTAATGCAGTAGTTAGTGTGAGTAGTGCAGTAGTTAGTGTGACTAGTGCAGTAGTTAGTGTGACTAGTGCAGTAGTTAGTGTGAGTAGTGCAGTAGTTAGTGTGAGTAATGCAGTAGTTAGTGTGGGTAGTGCAGTAGTTAGTGTGGGTAGTGCAGTAGTTAGTGTGAGTAGTGCAGTAGTTAGTGTGACTAGTGCAGTAGTTAGTGTGAGTAGTGCAGTAGTTAGTGTGAGTAGTGCAGTAGTTAGTGTGAGTAGTGCAGTAGTTAGTGTGACTAGTGCAGTAGTTAGTGTGAGTAATGCAGTAGTTAGTGTGAGTAGTGCAGTAGTTAGTGTGAGTAGTGCAGTAGTTAGTGTGACTAGTGCAGTAGTTAGTGTGAGTAATGCAGTAGTTAGTGTGAGTAGTGCAGTAGTTAGTGTGAGTAATGCAGTAGTTAGTGTGACTAGTGCAGTAGTTAGTGTGAGTAATGCAGTAGTTAGTGTGAGTAATGCAGTAGTTAGTGTGAGTAATGCAGTAGTTAGTGTGACTAGTGCAGTAGTTAGTGTGACTAGTGCAGTAGTTAGTGTGAGTAGTGCAGTAGTTAGTGTGAGTAATGCAGTAGTTAGTGTGGGTAGTGCAGTAGTTAGTGTGAGTAGTGCAGTAGTTAGTGTGACTAGTGCAGTAGTTAGTGTGACTAGTGCAGTAGTTAGTGTGAGTAGTGCAGTAGTTAGTGTGAGTAGTGCAGTAGTTAGTGTGAGTAATGCAGTAGTTAGTGTGAGTAGTGCAGTAGTTAGTGTGACTAGTGCAGTAGTTAGTGTGACTAGTGCAGTAGTTAGTGTGACTAGTGCAGTAGTTAGTGTGAGTAGTGCAGTAGTTAGTGTGAGTAGTGCAGTAGTTAGTGTGAGTAATGCAGTAGTTAGTGTGGGTAGTGCAGTAGTTAGTGTGAGTAGTGCAGTAGTTAGTGTGACTAGTGCAGTAGTTAGTGTGACTAGTGCAGTAGTTAGTGTGACTAGTGCAGTAGTTAGTGTGACTAGTGCAGTAGTTAGTGTGAGTAGTGCAGTAGTTAGTGTGAGTAGTGCAGTAGTTAGTGTGAGTAATGCAGTAGTTAGTGTGAGTAGTGCAGTAGTTAGTGTGACTAGTGCAGTAGTTAGTGTGACTAGTGCAGTAGTTAGTGTGAGTAATGCAGTAGTTAGTGTGAGTAGTGCAGTAGTTAGTGTGACTAGTGCAGTAGTTAGTGTGAGTAGTGCAGTAGTTAGTGTGACTAGTGCAGTAACTAGTGTGACTAGTGCAGTAACTAGTGTGAGTAATGCAGTAGTTAGTGTGAGTAGTGCAGTAGTTAGTGTGAGTAGTGCAGTAGTTAGTGTGACTAGTGCAGTAGTTAGTGTGAGTAATGCAGTAGTTAGTGTGAGTAGTGCAGTAGTTAGTGTGAGTAGTGCAGTAGTTAGTGTGACTAGTGCAGTAGTTAGTGTGAGTAATGCAGTAGTTAGTGTGGGTAGTGCAGTAGTTAGTGTGAGTAGTGCAGTAGTTAGTGTGACTAGTGCAGTAGTTAGTGTGACTAGTGCAGTAGTTAGTGTGACTAGTGCAGTAGTTAGTGTGACTAGTGCAGTAGTTAGTGTGACTAGTGCAGTAGTTAGTGTGAGTAGTGCAGTAGTTAGTGTGAGTAATGCAGTAGTTAGTGTGGGTAGTGCAGTAGTTAGTGTGAGTAGTGCAGTAGTTAGTGTGAGTAGTGCAGTAGTTAGTGTGACTAGTGCAGTAGTTAGTGTGACTAGTGCAGTAGTTAGTGTGAGTAGTGCAGTAGTTAGTGTGAGTAGTGCAGTAGTTAGTGTGACTAGTGCAGTAGTTAGTGTGAGTAGTGCAGTAGTTAGTGTGACTAGTGCAGTAGTTAGTGTGACTAGTGCAGTAGTTAGTGTGAGTAATGCAGTAGTTAGTGTGAGTAGTGCAGTAGTTAGTGTGACTAGTGCAGTAGTTAGTGTGACTAGTGCAGTAGTTAGTGTGACTAGTGCAGTAACTAGTGTGAGTAATGCAGTAGTTAGTGTGAGTAGTGCAGTAGTTAGTGTGAGTAGTGCAGTAACTAGTGTGAGTAATGCAGTAGTTAGTGTGAGTAGTGCAGTAGTTAGTGTGACTAGTGCAGTAGTTAGTGTGAGTAGTGCAGTAGTTAGTGTGACTAGTGCAGTAACTAGTGTGAGTAATGCAGTAGTTAGTGTGAGTAGTGCAGTAGTTAGTGTGAGTAATGCAGTAGTTAGTGTGAGTAGTGCAGTAGTTAGTGTGAGTAGTGCAGTAGTTAGTGTGACTAGTGCAGTAACTAGTGTGAGTAATGCAGTAGTTAGTGTGAGTAGTGCAGTAGTTAGTGTGACTAGTGCAGTAACTAGTGTGAGTAGTTACAGTCAAGGTACATTAACTACAAGGTAGAGTATTCCATAGGTTCATATTAAGATTATTACAGTTTTGTTGTGAAAGATGCTTCGATGGCCCGGGATAAATTTTTTACATGGAAACAAGGTATGTTATTCATTCTTTTTAGAATCGAATGCTTTAACTTCGTTTTATTGACTTTGTTTTTATTTAGCAAATAATTATTTAACCCGCTGTATAGTATACAAAGCATCTAAACTAATATTGGAGGGTCACATCTGTGTGTTCGTATGTGCTTATTTGTTTATGCGCAGAAGAGTCTACATCTCGTATCAAGGGGTAGCTTACCTTGTAAGACTTCAAGTTAAAATAAAATATAACTCTACCTCCCTAATGTATCGAAATGTAATGCACTTTCTATTGGTGGAAAAGTGTAATCATTATATTTAATAATCATTTACATCATACCTTGCCATTTTATAGAAATTATATAAGGGCTTGTTGCATTGTAGATATTTTTATACTTTACTTCAATTAATATCATTATCCTAAATAGTTTCCTTCCTCGGACTTGAGGATAATCTTTGTTTGAATCGTTAAATTTCTGAAATACATGTAAATTTTATTTGAACGAACTCTTATCCTTTTTTATATCTTCTACAATAAACTCAATTATCATAACAGCCTCATATAAAATAACTATTTCTTGAATTAGAAGTTAAAATTACAGAGTTAAATTTTTTTTATTCTGTTACCATTTTAATTCAATGATATTAATTCAATATGTTATTCAAGTACATATTGTACTTACATGATGTCTTACAAGTACATTACCAGATACTGTTCGTTACAGTTCAGTTTTAAACTTAGAAAGTGAATAGCTTTCATATTATAATCTACCTAATTTGATATCTTGGTATATGCAGTTTGGGCTATTTAAACTATGATATATTAAATCTTACCGGTGAGTAGGTCATGCCAGTACATCTTATAGTGTGGCATTGCTGTTTTTTTACCAGTGAGTAGGTCATGCCAGTACATCTTATAGTGTGGCATTGCTGTTTTTTTACCAGTGAGTAGGTCATGCCAGTACAACTTATAGTGTGGCATTGCTGTTTTTTTTTACCAGTGAGTAGGTCATGCCAGTACATCTTATAGTGTGGCATTGCTGTTTTTTTACCAGTGAGTAGGTCATGCCAGTACATCTTATAGTGTGGCATTGCTGTTTTTTTACCAGTGAGTAGGTCATGCCAGTACATCTTATAGTGTGGCATTGCTGTTCTTTTACCAGTGAGTAGGCCATGCCAGTACATCTTTTAGTGATGCATTGCTGTTCTTTTACCAGTGAGTAGGTCATGCCAGTACATCTTATAGTGTGGCATTGCTGTTCTTTTACCAGTGAGTAGGTCATGCCAGTACATCTTATAGTGTGGCATTGCTGTTCTTTTACCAGTGAGTAGGTCATGCCAGTACATCTTATAGTGTGGCATTGCTGTTCTTTTACCAGTGAGTAGGTCATGCCAGTACATCTTATAGTGTGGCATTGCTGTTCTTTTACCAGTGAGTAGGCCATGCCAGTACATCTCGTAGTGGCATTGTTTCTTTTGGTATGCAAGGCCTGTGTTTCAAAAGTCGCCCTCTACTTAATTTGTGTGATAAGAACTTGTGTTCACATTATACATCTCACTTCTCTTGTTCAGAGCATTGCTTTTTGTGTCTTCATTGCTAATGTAGGAATTGAATTGTGTGGGAATGGGAATGCTAGTGTGTGGGAATGGGAATGCTCATGTGTGTGGGAATGGGAATGCTAGTCTGTGGGAATGGGAATCTATTTATGAAGATTATTATACTGTGGAGTGGAATTTCTTGCCTTTAATATATTTATTTATGCAGCTTTATCCGGAACCATCGGTATGGTTCACACAAACTCTGAACCATTATATTGGGGTAAAAGGTTCATGAGGTTTGGACCATTTGAGTGGTGCATCAGTAGGTCCTTTGGTTCATTAGATTGGTTCACAGAAGCGTAGCTAGTTAACACCTATCACATATTGCCGATCATGAGAGTTAGATCGGTGACTATTACCCATCTAAGAAGATAAACAATCGAAAATCCAATCGTATTTTCTAATATATCTTCACCTCTTATAGTCTTTCGTTAGATTTTCCCGATGATAATGCCTGAACTTGTGATATTTTACGGTAAAATACCATCAATTAACCACCGGGCTACACATTGATTTCTCATAAAAAAGCTATAGACTCCCCCTGTCACAGCTTGTATGTACACAACTAACCATCTAATAACTATTAATAAATTCTTAACTTTAGGTTGTTTATTGGTATGATGAGGTGCAGGTAGCATTAGAAGGCATCACCTGCTTCCTTACCTGTTATTACAGGCGATATTTCTGTGTGTAGTTAAATAAAGGTAAGGTACGGCAATCTCTGCAGTAGTGATTTGGGTAAGCAGGTAATCTTTGCTAACTAGACTGAAGTAGATATTGTGAGACTGCCTTGGCATACACTGCTATATTGTTTAGAGTTTTAGGAGGAATTCGTGAATTATTTCAGTGGGTAGATATTAATTGTAATCCTTGCAAGGAATACTTTTGCTATTGATAATCATGTTTAAGAATTAGTCAAGCTATTTTCTAAGACAAAAGGGTGGAGATAAAATTATCTCATTTTATACTAATTTCTTTATTATATGTTTAGGGTCGATTTACCAATTAATAATATGATGCTAATAATTTAATCACTATGTTATACGATAAAATAGTAATGTATATTATTCCTATATATGCATTAAATTGATCAATATATTAGACAGTACTCTTTCATTGCATTTGTTATAGTTTTGCTGCCCTAAGAACATTAGCCAATTACCATCACTAATCTCTAGATTGTAAATAATACGCAGGGTAATTAGAGAGGGGAATGAGGGCAAAGATTAGTGATCTACGTGGGAAGTGAGGGCTAGGGGAATAAATCATTAGTAATGTATTTGCTATTAATTACAGCTAATTTATTAATATCATTTTAAGTATAATGAGAATTTTTATATACTTCTTTTTGAGAATCTCCGTCTGTTTTTCACTAACTAATTTTTTCCAAGATTTAATTTTACTTTAAATTACATGTATAGTTTGTATCAATTTATTGGAAATAATAGTTATTTTATCTATAACAGCAATGCATTGCCATTCATTATTACATCATTTTTATTTTAGCAGCCAATAGAATTATGTCCCATTTTAATTCAACTCCGGTCAATTGACCAAAAGCCATCACTTTTGCTATCTATTTTAACGATCAGCTCATTGCTCAGAAATTTAATTGGCATTATCCATAGACTGATCTTGAAATAATTGGAGTAGATTTGTCATATCATTTGACTGGAATCCTCTCGAATCTAAGGAATTTAACTTCAGTTCGTATCTAATAAAAGTGAACTATATTTATGTTTCCAATAATTGACGTATATAGAGGATTAATAATAATGAATGTAGTTGTATGGACTAAAGTTAGCCAGGAATCCAACTTTATTTAGTGTCCAATTTATGTGAACTATTTTTTGTTATTACATTAATTGACACATTTGAAGGAAATAATAATAATGAATGTATTAGCGTGGGTAAAAGTAGAGATGGTTTAATGATTTCAACCCAAGAAGTGGTTTTGTAAATGCGTTGCCTGTGGCCTCGTATTCACTATTGATGAAGGATAAACTCTCTAGATATGAAGAGCCTTCCTTCCCTCAGTCTTCTTCAAATCACTCTATTGGAGGGATTAAAAGAGGTTAGTGGAGGTGATTATTCCCCCCAGACGCTTCCAGTGATTAACACTAATCTAGGATTTTATTGTGTGTAGCTGTAGTACAATACTATACAGTGACATGGTGAATATGACATTTTATTTATTAGTTTCCTAGGTGAATAAAAAATTATTACATTAAATTTATTAAAAATTTATTACAAGTACATGAGGCATTTAACAGAGATATTTTCTTCTGATCACAAGCTTAGGGAGTTAGTAGATGCACTTCTGTTCATTTACCTGTACTTTTAGGCTGTCTTTAACAGAATATTTACCTACTGCATTTTACTACATGAAAACGGTGACAAAATATAGCATTGAAGGAACCCTTTTGTTATTAGTCGATTCAGGAAAGGTGGCAGAAATATTGATTTACTTATGCGATAAATTAGTCACATTTTATTCAAAAGAGAACGGAAACTTCTTTCCAAACTATTTTTGTTTGGTCTTCAAACTGTTTATCTTATAACTGCATTATAATTATGTGTATCTAATTGTATCCATTAGATGAGATAGACGAAGAAGAGTAGAGTCGTTGTAGATTTTAATCTACAACGTATATTTCTTTTTATGTTTGTGCGCGTAGTATTGCCTAATCATAACTTTTCGTCTGAATATTTTTACGCGCCATTTCCTGCGTTATAAAATGCTATTTCCCGGACAAGTTTGAGTACCATATGACCCGGAAATTTATGGATTTAATAATATTAATCCTGCAACTTATATACTAATTAAAATTTCTTTCAGATTTATTTTAAATGTCGGTCGGGGTGACTCCTTGCATTTTACTCTTAATTGAAAAACAAAACCGAAACATTTACATTTATTGAAGGGATTAATATATAGATTAAACTAACTGTAGAAAGAAATGATATAATTTTTTTTTATATTGTTACCCCTCCATGTGACCTCTATCAGCAAAAAATATATATAATATGTATATAGATCGTAAAGGAGCATACAGACATCGTAAAGGAGCATACAGACATCGTAAAGGAGCATACAGACATCACAAAGGAGCATACAGACATCGTTAATGAGTATACAAACATCGTTAAGGAGTATACAGACATCGTTAAGGAGTATACAGACATCGTAAAGGAGCATACAGACATCACAAAGGAGCATACAGACATCGTTAATAAGTATACAAACATCGTTAAGGAGCATACAGACATCACAAAGGAGCATACAGACATCGTTAATGAGTATACAAACATCGTTAAGGAGTATACAGACATCGTTAAGGAGTATACAGACATCACAAAGGAGCATACAGACATCGTTAATGAGTATACAAACATCGTTAAGGAGTATACAGACATCGTTAAGGAGTATACAGACATCGTAAAGGAGCATACAGACATCACAAAGGAGCATACAGACATCGTTAATAAGTATACAAACAACGTTAAGGAGCATACAGACATCACAAAGGAGCATACAGACCTCACAAAGGAGCATACAGACATCACAAAGGAGCATACAGACATCGTTAATGAGCATACAGACATCACAAAGGAGCATACAGACATCACAAAGGAGCATACAGACATCACAAAGGAGCATACAGACATCACAAAGGAGCATACAGACATCACAAAGGAGCATACAGACATCACAAAGGAGCATACAGACATCACAAAGGAGCATACAGACATCACAAAGGAGCATACAGACATCACAAAGGAGCATACACACATCGTTAATGAGTATACAAAAATCGTTAAGGAGTATACAGACATCGTTAATGAGTATACAGACATCGTTAAGGAGTATACAGACATCACAAAGGAGCATACAGACATCGTTAATGAGTATACAAACATCGTTAAGGAGTATACAGACATCGTAAAGGATCACACATACATCATAAAGGAGCATACATTCATCGTAAAGGAGCCTAGATTTATCGTAAAGAAGTATACAGACATCGTAGATGAACAATAATGGTAACAGTATGAACACAGTATTTTTAGTATGAATACCCAAAAATCTGTATGAATACAATATTGTGCAATGATGCCCTTTTTCGCGCGTAAGAAAGACTGTTTAAATGTGCAGTTACGCATAGTCTTTTTGTACATCTTTTTTGCAGAGTCATAGACTAAAAATAGAAGACTGAAATTTCAATACATTATTTACTTACTAGTACCTAAAGTTGTACCACATTTAAAGTATCCGGCATTCATATTTTTAGCAATTTCAAAGTTTGCGAGAAATAGGTAAAAAATACCCTGGTCGGTTCTAGTTCTGTTTATGTCTATTTTATTTTTAACGAACTTACAGAAATACATAAGGAATAGGGAGCATTATCATTCAATGTAACAATATTCTTCATTTTTACCTTCTATTAGTTTGTCATTTTCATATTAATAAGGCAATTTTATTAATGACATAGTGTCCAATGCGCTATTATATTTTAGTGTAACCATAGGGTTTGACTAACATTGTCTCCAATTATAATATATGATGTAAAAAATTATTAAAAGTATTATGATTAATTGAACAAACATTATGTTATATAATAAATAATCAAGACTACTTAATATAACTAATGTGTGTAACATTAGAATGGTAACTCTGTGTAACATTAGAATGGTAACTCTGTGTAACATTAGAATGGTAACTCTGTGTAGCATTAGAATGGTAACTCTGTGTAACATTAGAATGGTAACTCTGTGTAACATTAGAATGGTAACTCTGTGTAACATTAGAATGGTAACTCTGTGTAACATTAGAATGGTAACTCTGTGTAACATTAGAATGGTAACTCTGTGTAACATTAGAATGGTAACTCTGTGTAACATTAGAATGGTAACTCTGTGTAACATTAGAATGGTAACTCTGTGTAACATTAGAATGGTAACTCTGTGTAACATTAGAATGGTAACTCTGTGTAACATTAGAATGGTAACTCTGTGTAACATTAGAATGGTAACTCTGTGTAACATTAGAATGGTAACTCTGTGTAACATTAGAATGGTAACTCTGTGTAACATTAGAATGGTAACTCTGTGTAACATTAGAATGGTAACTCTGTGTAACATTAGAATGGTAACTCTGTGTTACATTAGAATGGTAACTCTGTGTAACATTAGAATGGTAACTTAGTATAGTCATCGGCTATTAAAAATACTGAATATTGTTAAATCGTATTAGTATTTTATAAATCATAACTTTTGCTATTAATTGCTGCACAATATAGTGATATTATTTCTGCTTATCTTCATTATTCATAATGATTTAATGTTTCTCATGGGCGTGGCATAAAGTCCCCATCCTCTCAGTTTCCATCAGACTTTTTGCTAAGCTCCTCCTACTTTTTCTACAAGAATATATGGAAAAAAGATATAATTATTATCTGACACCTGCAGGTATCATGGATACCAACTGAAAAATCGTTTTTTCTTATATTCTCGTGGAAAAAGTAGGAAGAGCTTAGCAAAAAGTCTGGCAGAAAGACTTAAAAAACCCTACGTGTGCACGGCCTTTGAGAGCTACTCTCACTCCTCTTGTTTTATTTGTGCCGTGAATTGTCTCACTGAAATGAATCCTTTGTGAAAACTTCAGCCCGAATTCTTTTGTCAGAGAAACTTCATCAGAAGATTCAGGACTCTATCTTAATAGAATAAATAAACCGTTAGAGAACTGTCACTTCCCACAGTTGCCAAGCGTGGGGCATTGTAAGTACCCTAGCATCGGAATTATAATAAGTTTGACTCTAAATACACTTATATGGTGTTATCTTCAACTTGAAGTGGTGTTAGTTTCAGAATTAATATCATTACCAATCTATTGAATAAAGTTTTACCATTTATTGGGAGCGTTCAACGAATAAAAAATATCGAAAAATGTCATATTTGCAAATTTTGGCATGAATATGCAATTTATAGTCTACCATGAAAATTACATTTTAGCAGTTGTCTCTGAACCGCCTTTTTATTTGAAGTCCAATATTGATGTAATATTAAACTCTATGAATTTATTTTATTACAATTTTTCATCATCATCAAAAAAATCAAAGAATTTTTTTCTATTTGAATTTTTTTTTTTTTATATTCAACTTAATTTCAGTTCAATTTAATTGTTATTGGTCTCAAGCTTCAGATAATGTTGGTGTGAATGATTTAATGTGAACAGTTTCACATTAACCAAAAAAAAAAAAAATGACATTTATTTTTGTTTTTCTAATTTGAAATTATGTTGGCACATTCATCTAGAACACCCTGTCATAAACCTCATCAAAATTGATCGAAAATTGTAAAAGTATTATTTGATAATATTTGAAAAGTTGTGTTAATAGAAAACACTTATAGTTTACCTTTTTAATCTATAAAGAATTTCAAATTAGAAACAGAAATAAAAATGCAGATATTGTCAAAATGTATTCTTTTGGTTTATTTTTAAATATCTGATATCCTAAAGTGTTTTATAAATAATGTTTAGAATAAATCATTTAGACTAAAATTGTCTGAAATTTGAGATCAAGAACGATGAATTTGAACTAAAATTAAAGAAAAATATTTTTTTTTCTATATTCTTTTTATCGGAAAAAGGTCAGGAACAATAGTTTCTCAGAATTCAATTTTACATAGCATATCAAAATTTCAGTTACATTTGACTGTCAATAAGAAAGACAGTTCATAAATTTCACGCTCCCCTCCTACATCAATGAATCTTGAAAAGTAACTCAAATATTCTTAGGGAACTCCGTAGATTTTTTCTGATATTTTCATCCACGTTTTCCGTGAAAAGCGAAAATATTTAAAAGGTTGTTCTGAGTTGCCTATCCTAACTGCAAGCAGTTGCCTATCCTAACTGCAAGCAGTTACCTATCCTAACTGGAAGCAGTTGCATATCCTAACTGCAAGCAGTTGCCTCTCCTAACTGAAAGCAGTTACCTCTCCTAACTGAAAGCAGTTGCCTCTCCTAACTGAAAGCAGTTGCCTCTCCTAACTGAAAGCAGTTGCCTCTCCTAACTGAAAGCAGTTGCCTCTCCTAACTGAAAGCAGTTGCCTCTCCTAACTGAAAGCAGTTGCCTCTCCTAACTGAAAGCAGTTGCCTATCCTAACTGAAAGCAGTTGCCTATCCTAACTGAAAGCAGTTGCCTATCCTAACTGAAAGCAGTTGCCTATCCTAGCTGAAAGCAGTTGCCTATCCTAACTGAAAGCAGTTACCTCTCCTAACTGAAAGCAGTTACCTCTCCTAACTGAAAGCAGTTGCCTCTCCTAACAGAAAGCAGTTACCTCTCCTAACAGAAAGCAGTTGCCTATCCTAACTGCAAGCAGTTGCTTCTATTAACTGTAACTATTGACAGTAACGCTACATACAATCGTTGTTCAAAAACTAAATTGGATATTATTTGTATTACTGAATCAGTTAACAGAGATAACTGTTTACAGCAGTTAACAGAGATAACTGTTTACAGCAGTTAACAGAGGTAACTGTTTACAGCAGTTAACAGAGGTAACTGTTTACAGCAGTTAACAGAGGTAACTGTTTACAGCAGTTAACAGAGGTAACTGTTTACAGCAGTTAACAGAGGTAACTGTTTACAGCAGTTAACAGAGGTAACTGTTTACAGCAGTTAACAGAGGTAACTGTTTACAGCAGTTAACAGAGGTAACTGTTTACAGCAGTTAACAGAGGTAACTGTTTACAGCAGTTAACAGAGGTAACTGTTTACAGCAGTTAACAGAGGTAACTGTTTACAGCAGTTAACAGAGGTAACTGTTTACAGCAGTTAACAGAGGTAACTGTTTACAGCAGTTAACAGAGGTAACTGTTTACAGCAGTTAACAGAGGTAACTGTTTACAGCAGTTAACAGAGGTAACTGTTTACAGCAGTTAACAGAGGTAACTGTTTACAGCAGTTAACAGAGGTAACTGTTTACAGCAGTTAACAGAGGTAACTGTTTACAGCAGTTAACAGAGGTAACTGTTTACAGCAGTTAACAGAGGTAACTGTTTACAGCAGTTAACAGAGGTAACTGTTTACAGCAGTTAACAGAGGTAACTGTTTACAGCAGTTAACAGAGGTAACTGTTTACAGCAGTTAACAGAGGTAACTGTTTACAGCAGTTAACAGAGGTAACTGTTTACAGCAGTTAACAGAGATAACTGTTTACAGCAGTTAACAGAGGTAACTGTTTACAGCAGTTACCACGTTACCGTTAGTCTCGTTTGGTAACTGTGTTTTAGTATTTTGCCAGCGTTCTGTCCCCAAGAAATGATTTCTTTCAAAGCAAAGATGGCGTGGCTACATTTGCCAAACAACTGACAATGGTGGACATCTTTTATCTGTTTCGGGAGATTTCTCTCTCTCTCTCTCTCTCTCTCTCTTCATAAAATAAGAAATTGAAGGGATTGCTATTGAATTGATGGGTAGTGCTTTATCATTTGATGGGTAGTGCTTTATCTTTTGATGGGTAGTGCTTTATCTTTTGATGGGTAGTGCTTTATCATTTGATGGGTAGTGCTTTATCTTTTGATGGGTAGTGCTTTATCATTTGATGGGTAGTGCTTTATCATTTGATGGGTAGTGCTTTATCATTTGATGGGTAGTGCTTTATCTTTTGATGGGTAGTGCTTTATCATTTGATGGGTAGTGCTTTATCTTTTGATGGGTAGTGCTTTATCTTTTGATGGGTAGTGCTTTATCATTTGATGGGTAGTGCTTTATCATTTGATGGGTAGTGCTTTATCATTTGATGGGTGGTGCTTTATCTTTTGATGGGTAGTGCTTTATCATTTGATGGGTGGTGCTTTATCATTTGATGGGTAGTGCTTTATCATTTGATGGGTAGTGCTTTATCTTTTGATGGGTAGTGCTTTATCTTTTGATGGGTAGTGCTTTATCATTTGATGGGTAGTGCTTTATCTTTTGATGGGTAGTGCTTTATCTTTTGATGGGTAGTGCTTTATCATTTGATGGGTAGTGCTTTATCTTTTGATGGGTAGTGCTTTATCATTTGATGGGTAGTGCTTTATCTTTTGATGGGTAGTGCTTTATCTTTTGATGGGTAGTGCTTTATCATTTGATGGGTAGTGCTTTATCATTTGATGGGTAGTGCTTTATCATTTGATGGGTGGTGCTTTATCATTTGATGGGTAGTGCTTTATCTTTTGATGGGTAGTGCTTTATCATTTGATGGGTAGTGCTTTATCATTTGATGGGTAGTGCTTTATCATTTGATGGGTAGTGCTTTATCATTTGATGGGTAGTGCTTTATCTTTTGATGGGTAGTGCTTTATCATTTGATGGGTAGTGCTTTATCATTTGATGGGTAGTGCTTTATCATTTGATGGGTAGTGCTTTATCTTTTGATGGGTAGTGCTTTATCATTTGATGGGTAGTGCTTTATCTTTTGATGGGTGGTGCTTTATCATTTGATGGGTAGTGCTTTATCATTTGATGGGTAGTGCTTTATCATTTGATGGGTAGTGCTTTATCTTTTGATGGGTGGTGCTTTATCATTTGATGGGTAGTGCTTTATCATTTGATGGGTAGTGCTTTATCATTTGATGGGTAGTGCTTTATCTTTTGATGGGTAGTGCTTTATCATTTGATGGGTAGTGCTTTATCTTTTGATGGGTGGTGCTTTATCATTTGATGGGTAGTGCTTTATCATTTGATGGGTAGTGCTTTATCATTTGATGGGTAGTGCTTTATCTTTTGATGGGTAGTGCTTTATCATTTGATGGGTGGTGCTTTATCATTTGATGGGTAGTGCTTTATCTTTTGATGGGTAGTGCTTTATCATTTGATGGGTAGTGCTTTATCATTTGATGGGTAGTGCTTTATCATTTGATGGGTAGTGCTTTATCATTTGATGGGTGGTGCTTTATCATTTGATGGGTAGTGCTTTATCATTTGATGGGTAGTGCTTTATCATTTGATGGGTAGTGCTTTATCATTTGATGGGTAGTGCTTTATCATTTGATGGGTAGTGCTTTATCATTTGATGGGTAGTGCTTTATCTTTTGATGGGTAGTGCTTTATCATTTGATGGGTAGTGCTTTATCATTTGATGGGTAGTGCTTTATCATTTGATGGGTAGTGCTTTATCATTTGATGGGTAGTGCTTTATCATTTGATGGGTAGTGCTTTATCATTTGATGGGTAGTGCTTTATCATTTGATGGGTAGTGCTTTATCATTTGATGGGTAGTGCTTTATCATTTGATGGGTAGTGCTTTATCATTTGATGGGTAGTGCTTTATCATTTGATGGGTAGTGCTTTATCTTTTGATGGGTAGTGCTTTATCATTTGATGGGTAGTGCTTTATCATTTGATGGGTGGTGCTTTATCATTTGATGGGTAGTGCTTTATCATTTGATGGGTAGTGCTTTATCATTTGATGGGTGGTGCTTTATCATTTGATGGGTAGTGCTTTATCATTTGATGGGTAGTGCTTTATCATTTGATGGGTAGTGCTTTATCATTTGATGGGTAGTGCTTTATCATTTGATGGGTAGTGCTTTATCATTTGATGGGTAGTGCTTTATCATTTGATGGGTAGTGCTTTATCATTTGATGGGTAGTGCTTTATCTTTTGATGGGTAGTGCTTTATCTTTTGATGGGTAGTGCTTTATCATTTGATGGGTAGTGCTTTATCTTTTGATGGGTAGTGCTTTATCTTTTGATGGGTAGTGCTTTATCATTTGATGGGTAGTGCTTTATCTTTTGATGGGTAGTGCTTTATCATTTGATGGGTAGTGCTTTATCTTTTGATGGGTAGTGCTTTATCTTTTGATGGGTAGTGCTTTATCATTTGATGGGTAGTGCTTTATCATTTGATGGGTAGTGCTTTATCATTTGATGGGTGGTGCTTTATCATTTGATGGGTAGTGCTTTATCTTTTGATGGGTAGTGCTTTATCATTTGATGGGTAGTGCTTTATCATTTGATGGGTAGTGCTTTATCATTTGATGGGTAGTGCTTTATCATTTGATGGGTAGTGCTTTATCTTTTGATGGGTAGTGCTTTATCATTTGATGGGTAGTGCTTTATCATTTGATGGGTGGTGCTTTATCATTTGATGGGTAGTGCTTTATCATTTGATGGGTAGTGCTTTATCATTTGATGGGTAGTGCTTTATCATTTGATGGGTAGTGCTTTATCATTTGATGGGTGGTGCTTTATCATTTGATGGGTAGTGCTTTATCATTTGATGGGTGGTGCTTTATCATTTGATGGGTAGTGCTTTATCATTTGATGGGTAGTGCTTTATCATTTGATGGGTGGTGCTTTATCATTTGATGGGTAGTGCTTTATCATTTGATGGGTGGTGCTTTATCATTTGATGGGTAGTGCTTCATCATTTGATGGGTAGTGCTTTATCATTTGATGGGTAGTGCTTTATCATTTGATGGGTAGTGCTTTATCATTTGATGGGTAGTGCTTTATCATTTGATGGGTAGTGCTTTATCTTTTGATGGGTAGTGCTTTATCATTTGATGGGTAGTGCTTTATCTTTTGATGGGTGGTGCTTTATCATTTGATGGGTAGTGCTTTATCATTTGATGGGTAGTGCTTTATCATTTGATGGGTAGTGCTTTATCTTTTGATGGGTAGTGCTTTATCATTTGATGGGTGGTGCTTTATCATTTGATGGGTAGTGCTTTATCTTTTGATGGGTAGTGCTTTATCATTTGATGGGTAGTGCTTTATCATTTGATGGGTAGTGCTTTATCATTTGATGGGTGGTGCTTTATCATTTGATGGGTAGTGCTTTATCATTTGATGGGTAGTGCTTTATCATTTGATGGGTAGTGCTTTATCATTTGATGGGTAGTGCTTTATCATTTGATGGGTAGTGCTTTATCATTTGATGGGTAGTGCTTTATCATTTGATGGGTAGTGCTTTATCATTTGATGGGTAGTGCTTTATCATTTGATGGGTAGTGCTTTATCATTTGATGGGTAGTGCTTTATCATTTGATGGGTAGTGCTTTATCTTTTGATGGGTAGTGCTTTATCATTTGATGGGTAGTGCTTTATCATTTGATGGGTAGTGCTTTATCATTTGATGGGTAGTGCTTTATCATTTGATGGGTAGTGCTTTATCATTTGATGGGTAGTGCTTTATCATTTGATGGGTAGTGCTTTATCATTTGATGGGTAGTGCTTTATCATTTGATGGGTAGTGCTTTATCTTTTGATGGGTAGTGCTTTATCATTTGATGGGTAGTGCTTTATCATTTGATGGGTAGTGCTTTATCATTTGATGGGTAGTGCTTTATCTTTTGATGGGTAGTGCTATTTTTTGCGATGGTAGCTCTGCTAAATGTGTTTCATTTTTTTATTTCACAAAAATGTTGCTCATAGAGATCAAGAGTCCCTGAAAATTCCTTGATCTTCACAATAATATTTAACATCATAGCAGAGAGACATTTCAGGCCTTTCTTGCTCAAGAAGAGGTAGGTTGCTCATGGTTCTTGGGCAACCTAAAATAAAAATTAAAAATTAATATTACAGTTGTGAAATAGATTTTTTATTCAATTTAGCTAAAAAAAACGGCTGCATGATTTTTCTATAGATTTTCTTTCTTTTTCTGTTTTTGTGAGTGGCTTCACAATGTTGTTTATTTCCAATCTATTCGTGTATCGCCATCACTGGCCTCTCTTGTCAAATTACAAACTCAATACTTAATTTGATTTGCAAAAAGAATCAAAATGGCACTAACATGCCTGCTACTCTCAATACTTCACTTCATTTTAAATGTTATACCTCCACAGTGAGAACATGGCGTTGTAATAGACATGGCCTTAGCATTAAACTATTATTGATGAAAATACACCACCAATGGTTCACCTTGTTCAAATTTGCCCAAGTTATTTATTCAATTGAAATATTTCATTTTTTGGACAGTTGTGAAATGGTTATAAATTACTAAAGTTTTTTTTCATATATGTTTTCAGATAAAATTTAAAAATGTAAACTTAGCACACCAGTTTCTGTATTTTCCATTATTTTTTTTACCGGCATTCTTACAAATATGTCACCTATTTAATATTTTCATGTATTTTGTGCTATAAGAAATGAATTATAAATTTGATATTTTATGTTGAAGATTGAACCCTGTAGATTAAAACTCAGTATTAAATATAATAAATTACTAAGTTCAATTATTTCCCGACGATCAATTTGATTTTAATCAAGTTCAGCGAAATGTAGTAAATTGATATTGCTCCGAACTCTGCTTGTGGAGCTTTTGTTTTGATAGATATTACAAAATGATTAATTTAAGAATTAGAAACAATGGAAAAAGATAATAGTCGGAAGTTGTTAGTATTGACGAAACGTACGTTTATAGTTAATAAATTGTAAATTGAAATACAATGTTTATTGTGTTGTATTATAAAGTTAGCAATGTCATGCCGTATCCACAGTGCTATATTATAGAGTTAGCAATGTCATGCCGTATCTACAGTGCTATATTATAGAGTTAGCAATGTCATGCCGTATCTACAGTGCTATATTATAGAGTTAGCAATGTCATGCCGTATCTACAGTGCTATATTATAGAGTTAGCAATGTCATGCCGTATCTACAGTGCTATATTATAGAGTTAGCAATGTCATGCCGTATCTACAGTGCTATATTATAGAGTTAGCAATGTCATGCCGTATCTACAGTGCTATAACAGTGAGATACAATATATATGTACATTATACATATAAAGGGTGACCCAAAAAGGTTCACCAATAGAAAAACTAAAAGCATAATAAGAAATTGTTTTAGAACCAAAGTAACAGAATTTTTTTCGAAATGGCCCACTTTTATTTTGATCATTTTCGGATTCTTACTTAAGAACAAGAACGTCACACTATACTTCTTCGTACAACTTAGTCCCAGTAGCACGAATGGCTACATTCAAAGAGTTCAGATTGGGTAAGGAACGAGTTGCAACTTCTCCTTCCAAGATGGACCATATTGCTAAGTCCATAGGCTTGATGTCAGGACTTGAAGTGACCAGACTCTTTTGTTTCAAAAGCCCTCGAAGTTGTCTTTGCTCCTTTGAGTGATATTCACAGTGTGGGCTGCTTGTTCACCTTGAGTGAAGATAAAATTGGTTTCAAAGATTCATAGAGCCAAGGAAAAACTTTTTCCTTTAATATATTCATATGGTTATAACTCGACATAGATTGTTTCATCGATGACCATCAAGGAAGATTCGAATCCATCCGATGCAAAAATAACTGACACTATGACGGGAGAAGGTTTCTGGCGTATCAAATGGCCCTTAATATTTAGAGACAAGTCCCCAGAGCTGCAGTCACAAACCCTATCATTCTGACTACTGGTGACAGCCTCCACCGTGACCATCTTCTTGTTGAACCAAATCGAAACCTTTCCTGCGTATCGCTTAAACTCTTGAAACATAAGCTTACCTCTGTCCAGCCTATTCTTCATATAGGCCTCTGAAATTAGCTGTCTAGACTGCTCTTACTTTTTTGGAATGCTCATCTGTTTCGCAATTTTTCTGGCACTTTGTCGATTTTGGTCATTCATCTTCTTCACTTTCTTGCTGGAATTGGTTTACTGGAGGTTTTGCCTGACTGTTCCTGTTGTTTCCAAACGTTGCAAACACATGTTGCTGTTTGACGATATCAATGGTGCTAACGCTGACGCTCTAGAGAACAACAATCTGCTTATAAACACCTGGAATAAATGTTTTATGTGAACATTGTTAGGTATAATGTGGCCAATAAAGTGAAAAATATTAAAGGCACTCAACGTAGCATTAAATTTATAATAATTCTGGAATTATAGGTAATGATTTTCAGTCTCTGAACAGTGTTATATTATAAGAGTTGGAAATGCACTACAGTATCTACATTGTACAGTGTGCAATATACAGGTAGCAATGTTACAATATTATACTGTATATTCTTTCTCTCCAGTAAGTATAAATAGCCGTGTTTTCTCTTCAAAATCACTAGTCTAAAGAAGCTTAGTTATAGGTATATAATATTATTTTGTTCATTTTTAGATAAGATGGTGTACTTTATTTACAAAATGAAAATGTACTCGGTAGGAGTATATTTTACTATCTGCAAAAAAATGAAGCTTTTTCATATTGACCAATAGGCGATTTACAGGCTTCAATATAAATCCTGTAATGACTGTGATCTCCTATCTTCTATTTCTGAACAGTAGATCTCCTCATACAGAAAATGAGGCAGTTTAGATTTAATCTGAAGTATAATGGTAATTGATAATATCCCGTGATTAGTTCTCTCGATTTATCCAATATCTATGCCATCAGGTATAATAGTATCCCCATTTAATTGACAGCTGGAGTGTATCCCACTCAATCAGAGCGAGCTTTCGAGTGGTCAATTTTGGCTCGAGTTCGTTGCCATTTGAGACTCTGGAAATATTGAGTGAAAAATGGTGGGAGTGTTGGAGGGAGGGGTGGTAATTGGAGGCAACAGTTGTGGAGGCAAGAGTAAAGATGTTACTGTAGTGGAGGCAAGGAGTACTAAAGAGTAAAGATGTTACTGTAGTGGAGGCAAGGAGTACTATAGAGTAAAGATGTTACTGTAGTGGAGGCAAGGAGTACTAAAGAGTAAAGATGTTACTGTAGTGGAGGCAAGGAGTACTAAAGAGTAAAGATGTTACTGTAGTGGAGGCAAGGAGTACTATAGAGTAAAGATGTTACTGTAGTGGAGGCAAGGAGTACTAAAGAGTAAAGATGTTACTGTAGTGGAGGCAAGGAGTACTATAGAGTAAAGATGTTACTGTAGTGGAGGCAAGGAGTACTATAGAGTAAAGATGTTACTGTAGTGGAGGCAAGGAGTACTAAAGAGTAAAGATGTTACTGTAGTGGAGGCAAGGAGTACTATAGAGTAAAGATGTTACTGTAGTGGAGGCAAGGAGTACTATAGAGTAAAGATGTTACTGTAGTGGAGGCAAGGAGTACTATAGAGTAAAGATGTTACTGTAGTGGAGGCAAGGAGTACTAAAGAGTAAAGATGTTACTGTAGTGGAGGCAAGGAGTACTAAAGAGTAAAGATGTTACTGTAGTGGAGGCAAGGAGTACTATAGAGTAAAGATGTTACTGTAGTGGAGGCAAGGAGTACTAAAGAGTAAAGATGTTACTGTAGTGGAGGCAAGGAGTACTAAAGAGTAAAGATGTTACTGTAGTGGAGGCAAGGAGTACTATAGAGTAAAGATGTTACTGTAGTGGAGGCAAGGAGTACTATAGAGTAAAGATGTTACTGTAGTGGAGGCAAGGAGTACTAAAGAGTAAAGATGTTACTGTAGTGGAGGCAAGGAGTACTATAGAGTAAAGATGTTACTGTAGTGGAGGCAAGGAGTACTAAAGAGTAAAGATGTTACTGTAGTGGAGGCAAGGAGTACTAAAGAGTAAAGATGTTACTGTAGTGGAGGCAAGGAGTACTATAGAGTAAAGATGTTACTGTAGTGGAGGCAAGGAGTACTATAGAGTAAAGATGTTACTGTAGTGGAGGCAAGGAGTACTATAGAGTAAAGATGTTACTGTAGTGGAGGCAAGGAGTACTAAAGAGTAAAGATGTTACTGTAGTGGCGGCAAGGAGTACTATAGAGTAAAGATGTTACTGTAGTGGAGGCAAGGAGTACTATAGAGTAAAGATGTTACTGTAGTGGAGGCAAGGAGTACTATAGAGTAAAGATGTTACTGTAGTGGAGGCAAGGAGTACTATAGAGTAAAGATGTTACTGTAGTGGAGGCAAGGAGTACTATAGAGTAAAGATGTTACTGTAGTGGAGGCAAGGAGTACTAAAGAGTAAAGATGTTACTGTAGTGGAGGCAAGGAGTACTAAAGAGTAAAGATGTTACTGTAGTGGAGGCAAGGAGTACTAAAGAGTAAAGATGTTACTGTAGTGGAGGCAAGGAGTACTATAGAGTAAAGATGTTACTGTAGTGGAGGCAAGGAGTACTAAAGAGTAAAGATGTTACTGTAGTGGAGGCAAGGAGTACTATAGAGTAAAGATGTTACTGTAGTGGAGGCAAGGAGTACTAAAGAGTAAAGATGTTACTGTAGTGGAGGCAAGGAGTACTATAGAGTAAAGATGTTACTGTAGTGGAGGCAAGGAGTACTATAGAGTAAAGATGTTACTGTAGTGGAGGCAAGGAGTACTATAGAGTAAAGATGTTACTGTAGTGGAGGCAAGGAGTACTATAGAGTAAAGATGTCTTTACTATGGTAAAGTATCCATCTAACATTGGTGTGCATGCAATAGATAGATCATTTACTCGATATGACTAAGGAAAGTTCACGAAATGGTAGATCTATCCTTTACTCTATTTACCGTTTTATTTTTCCGATATTAGGTTCATTTTGGTGATGCTTATGGATAGAACGAAAGCTTTTGGGTACTTTATATTTCCACATCTAGCAAACAAGAAAATATTAGTGTATTTGTTTCTATTTTTTGCTTGGCTAAAATTTGCTACAGATTGTTTAGTGATTAATTAAGTGATTAGACCAATTAATGAATTGGTTTGTTTAAAGGTAGACTCGTGGTAATTCCCCCTGTATATGATGTTTTCATTATTTATCATATACTCTATCTTTTCTTTATTTATCATATGTATATTTTAAGTAAGGGCATATGTTTCTGTGCAATAATATAAACATTACTATATCTAATACAAAATGCAACAGTAGCGATTATACCCTCATTTACCCATTTCAATATTATTTGCCTAAATTTGTGAATACCTATATACTTTTTGTTACGTTGAAGGAGGTTAGATTTATAACAGTGATGTATTTTTATCAAATTTTCCTGTTGATACATGACTTTTTCTCTTCGATACTGAAGATTACGGTATTTATTTGCACTGTTAGTAGAATAATTACCTCTCAGTATAAAAGGATAAAATTCTTCATTACATGTAAAAGATGGTACATGCACAGCTACATGAAAGCTATATTTATTATTACATTGGAATAATTTCTAATATTTCAGCTATTTCAAAGTTTCTTTCTTCTTATTTCGACGTTTTTATTAGTATTTTTTTTGTAATATTTATATTTAAACTCCGTAGTTTATATATGCAAATGTCAACGCTTACACTATAAGATGAATCAAATATTTCAGTCATATTAATTTTGTTTTTATCGGCTTATTCTGAAATTATTAAATATATTGACTTAAAAATTGTAAAATTTTAATTTTTTTTCTTTCTAAATGAGACTCATTTTTCAACCACTTAAAAAATGATGCGCTTCAAAAAATATTTTCCAATGGAAAGTTGCTAACATTGTTTATTTATCATTATTATGATAAATAGATGATGTTCTATCAGAGCTAGAGAGGTGAATGAGTTGCCAAGTAACATCAGTAATCAGTTGTACCGTAATAACGCTTTTGCCTTATCACCACGCCTTGTCACGCTATAGAGTAGCGCTAGCGTGACGTTCACTATCACCCGGCTATGGGGAAATGAAATGTTACCATTTATTCTCTTGCTACATTTTATAGAGATTTTATGCAATATAAACATTAATCTATATTCTATGATGTGTAATTTTTATTCAGTTTTAGAATTAGTTTTTGATATGTATGATATAAATCCTCATATGAATTTGTATTTATTACAGATGTATAATTCAATACTAATATGTTTTATTAATTAAAATGGTCACAATATACCAATTTTATAAATATCTATAATTATTACAATTAGTAAAGTTTCTTTTTGAAAATGTGA
Organism: Caprella mutica; assembly: GCA_947561585.1. Classification (NCBI taxonomy): domain Eukaryota; kingdom Metazoa; phylum Arthropoda; class Malacostraca; order Amphipoda; family Caprellidae; genus Caprella; species Caprella mutica. The sequence continues at coordinate 271,217 of CANNZV010000085.1, read as the reverse complement.
AGTAAGTAAAGTTAAAAGAAAAGCCTATACACTTTCCTTTCTTTTTAATTACAAATATAGATTCTTTCATTGTTTTGAAGAACATATCCTATGCGCTGAAATATTTATAACTTATAATTAGATTAGATTAACTCATTAAATCATCAAATTCTATAAAGTGTCTAAAATTGAAATGCATGACAAAGGTAGCGTAAATTTATTTACATATCATTAATTACAATCCCCTCTCAATTAAATTCATTGAACATTCTATCATTTAATAATTCCAATCCGCAACTGCTCTAATCCACTGTGCTTTATAACTAATAGTAGTTTCCGTGCAATGATATAAACATCACCAACCGCAGTACACAAGGCAAAGATAGGGATTATAGCCTGACTTACTCTTTTCAATTATACTTACCTTGAGTTAGGAGTATTGACTTTGTGTTACGTTTAATGATATCACATTTATAAGGGTTATGAAAAAGTGTTTATAAATAAATAAAATAATAACGAATCATCATCAAATTCATAGAAAAAGGAAATTTTGAGTTCCTCGGTACTGTTAATATTTACTTAATACCTTCGCAGAATGTGGGAAGGTCATATTTTCATCGGAATTTGTTCTGTAAAATTTATTATATTTATATTTTGTAAGAGAAAGGATGTGGCCTTTTTTTTGGGCCCCGAACTGTTGTAATTTGGATTATGAATGTACAGTGTGTCCACCAAAAATATATCCACTGTCTTCGAATTCTACATGATTCAACATATTCATCATTCTATTATAAATTAAAAATAATACTTTATTCATTGGCAGCGGATGAATGTGTTAGTTTAGTTTCAGTAGGTACGATATTCACGGAGTAGCTTTTCTGCATCCATGACTTGGCTCTGAACTGTTATAGAGTTAGCAATATGTCCATGTTTTGCAAAACAGACGTTAAACCCCTACTAAAGTAACTTAATATCATATTCCTATGGGTATTTAACTGTTTGAAATTTACTGCTCGTTAAAGTTTGTTATTGGCGAATTTCTAAGCTTTCCTGAGCATTTCTCCTCACATTTTAACATCAAATGTATGTAGTTGGTTTAGAGTTGCTGGAGTGCCTCAGGGGACTGTGTTCTGTCTCCATTTACACTCTAACTGCCAACAAGCATCAGAATCATCTGCTCTACACAGCATCAGAATCATCTGCTCTACAGCATCAGAATCATCTGCTCTACACAGCATCAGAATCATCTGCAGAAACAGTTAAAAATACCATTGCTCCAAAAATTCTGAACTTTAACCGAAATAGTTTATTAACCCATGTTTTTTTTTTATTTTACTGTCTTCGTTTTTACTGTAGTTACATCTTACTATTTTTTTAAAGGTTTTTTTTTCATTCAGGGATAACTACGTTAATTTTAATTTGATCAATCTCTATATTTATTTCTTCTATGGACTATTTTAATCTATGAAAATGTATTATTATATATAATTCAAAAGATATTATAAGTTTTTACCATTAATGTCATTATTTAGTTATAGCGTAGTTTCTATTATTAAAATGATTGTGTAAGTTGCTGTTAATCTTATAATATTATTTATAAATCTCGTATCCTATGTTTGTTCTCCATTTTATTTATTGCACAACATATTATTATTATTACAAACTTTCACAAGATTATTGGAAAAGAAATGTTTATTGATGTTATATTGAGTAGAAAATACAATAAGATGTAAAATTATATTAATAGATTGCAATAAAAGTTGTCGAAAGATTTATAATTTGTAATAATGAGACTAATTTTATATTTCTGCTCAAAAGCTAATAAATATTTAAGTTAATAACACTTTACTAACACTGTGGGTGTCTCTGTTAAACATTAAAACATTTTTGTATCGTTTTAATACAATTAAAAAACGATAGAATTCTGCCTAGAAAATTCAATTTGACAAACTACAGAAAGAAATTTTATTGTAGAAAAGAAACGAATTCTCGTTCATGTTTGTGTAAAATATTTACTTCCAATTTTTTAAATTGTGTATGAAAAAAAAATATCCTGTGTGCTCTTATTTAAAGAGAAAACATTTCTGATTTATCAATTTTTTCATCTGAAGACACACTTCTATTCTTTGTTTTTCTACATCAAAATACAAAGAGAGCTTTTTTGTGTTTTGTGGCCCTGTCTTCCCTAAAGTCTAATCTGTTTTATCTTGAAGGCTGACAATTCCAAGTCTTCATTGACGAATCTTCTCATCGATTTCTAGCTGCCGTTCATATCTTTGGTCATCTTCCACTCGGACTCTCTATGTTCTGACTCATATTAAGGATGCGTAAAGATCGAGCACTTCTAGCGAGGACGGTCATTTCTAGCGAGGATGGTCACTTCTAGCGAGGACGGTCACTTCTAGCGAGGACGGTCATTCCTAGCGCTATTTCGCTTGTTTCCAAACATTTCGACCAATTCAGCGTTTGATGGGAATTTTTAGTTAGAATTTTAGCCATCTTTACTTTTGTCTTGCGTTGGCGATATGAAACTTACTGAATGTTTATCACTGATATCAAGTAACTTTAAATATCTGTATAAATAAGTAAATAAACAAAAACTATTTCTTTCTTATTACCTAAATAAATTCAGAAAGTTTATTCTTAGCTTTCGAAGAAATAGAATCATCCCTGTAACATTTTCTGCACTCTTTATTGTTATTATTCTGCTTGGATTTTTATGATCATACATAGAGTACAAAAGAAATAGTATTTTGTGTAGGCTCGTAAAATATGGTTTCTAGGTAAATGTAATGATCTGAACGGTGATAAATTGAAATTATGTAAACATTTTTATTAAATAAATTTTCATTCTGAATAATTTTTAATGGGTCTCTTCAATTATTTCTATTGGCCGTTGCTTCAAAGTACCTAAGGGTGTTGTTACATTTTTTTGTCCATTTGTACGCATCTACGAGTAAATTAAATGTTCGCAATGAATGTCAAAGTGGAATATAATTCTGTAGCAAAGCATTCTGTCTGTTTTGACGAGAGTTTAATTGAAATGGTGGACAGTAGTGTTCGGCACTGTCACCTCGCACTATATCCAAACATTTATATTTCCCTGCATGTTTATATTCCTCTATATAGTACTTATTTAATGTCTATATAGTTATTACCAAGGGAAAGCAATAGGCGAGTATTTGTCACAATACTTCTGTAACTTTTCTCCATTGATAGCCTTGACTTTATGGAAAGAGATGAAAGTTTTGTCTTTAATAACTTATAACTCTCCTTATAGCTTCTAAAATTGCCTCTATTAAAATTTATTCTGCAGCTAATTACATTTCTTAGATTATCTTTAAGTTGATCCAAGTCCAATGCTACATTTCAGATTCTCTGACATTGATATCTTAATTGGGAGAAGTTTTTAGGTAGCTTTAGAATTGCTTCGTCAGCAATAAACTAAAATGACTTGGGGATAAAATAAGCAGTTTGTCATTGACTCTGAGAAATAATTGTTTGAAGAATTAGTGTAATGTGATTTTTCTTGTAGATACCTCGCCTTACTGGGTGGGTATTGATTGTTTGTATTGCTAGTTAGCTGCATGTATTCCTCTATTTTTCTAGATAAAATTCTACCTAGTAAGAAACATAATCTATAATGTAGAGGATTATTTATTCAAAATAATGAAAGAGTAGCTTACCGCTGTCATGAAGTCTGTTTTTTTACATATTTTTATTGTATATAATATCAAATTATTATCATAGCTAACTTTGTTTCTTATATCTAGTTACAGACACATGAAGTCTTGAACAATTTCAGTGACATTTTGAACTCATTTAAATGTCACTGAAGTTGTTCAATTTCCAAATAGTTTTCAAAGAAGTGTAAGCACCCTGTATTATACTGTCTATCATTATATTTTTTTTCCCTTTTATTCACTGCCTTTTAGTGAGTAAAATCACTGAGTTAGCTCTAACAAATACCTTCGCGCAAAGACACAAATAATCACCCTCACCTTTTGCTTACCTGTTCTTAAACTATGTCCATCAGTTCGAAAATGTTTTCACCTGTTAATAGTACAGTAAAAGGCGGAGAAAACAGACCAATATACAATTTTTTCGTCCATTGGCTAACGATTTACAAGTATTAGAAAAAGCGGAAACATTTTTGTGGCTCATTCTGTATACACTAAGAAATATCTCCAGTGAGCCTTCATGGCTTCATTGCAATTCAATCATCTTACCTGTTCAACTGCCTGAAAAATGGACCATTGAGACAAAAAGCGTAACTCTGAACAATTAGTAAAGTGATTGTCTTGCCAGTGAAAACAATGGAATATAAAGTATATAGTTTAATTGTTGTTATTGATGTCCTTCTGTTTCTCAGCTATAGAGGTATGTGTTGTGATCACATGTAGAATCGACACCCCTGTCCAGTTAATGGGTGCGGATTGTACATGAGTGAAATCATTGGGGTGCGGATTGTACATGAGTGAAATCATTGGGGTGCGGATTGTACATGAGTGAATTCATTGGGGTGCAGATTGTACAGGAGTTAAATCATTGGGGTGTGGATTGTACAGGAGTGAAATCATTGGGGTGTGGATTGTACAGGAGTGAAATCATTGGGGTGCGGATTGTACAGGAGTGAATTCATTGGGGTGCAGATTGTACAGGAGTTAAATAATTGGGGTGTGGATTGTACATGAGTGAAATCATTGGGGTGCGGATTGTACAGGAGTGAATTCATTGGGGTGCAGATTGTACAGGAGGGGGTGCAGATTGTACAGGAGTTAAATAATTGGGGTGTGGATTGTACAGGAGTGAAATCATTGGGGTGCGGATTGTACAGGAGTGAATTCATTGGGGTGCAGATTGTACAGGAGTTAAATAATTGGGGTGTGGATTGTACAGGAGTGAAATCATTGGGGTGCAGATTGTACAGGAGTTAAATCATTGGGATGCAGATTGTACAGGAGTTAAATAATTGGGGTGTGGATTGTACAGGAGTGAAATCATTGGGGTGCGGATTGTACAGGAGTGAATTCATTGGGGTGCAGATTGTACAGGAGTTAAATAATTGGGGTGTGGATTGTACAGGAGTGAATTCATTGGGGTGCAGATTGTACAGGAGTGAATTCATTGGGGTGCAGATTGTACAGGAGTTAAATAATTGGGGTGTGGATTGTACAGGAGTTAAATCATTGGGGTGCAGATTGTACAGGAGTTAAATCATTGGGATGCAGATTGTACAGGAGTTAAATCATTGGGGTGCAGGTTGTACAGGAGGGGGTGCAGATTGTACATCAGTGAAATCATTGGGGTGCGGATTGTACAGGAGTGAAATCATTGGGGTGCAGATTGTACAGGAGTTAAATCATTGGGGTGCAGATTGTACAGGAGTTAAATCATTGGGGTGCAGGTTGTACAGGAGGGGGTGCAGATTGTACATCAGTGAAATCATTGGGGTGTGGATTGTACAGGAGTTAAATCATTGGGAAGCAGATTGTACAGGAGTTAAATCATTGGGGTGCAGGTTGTACAGGAGGGGGTGCAGATTGTACATCAGTGAAATCATTGGGGTGCGGATTGTACAGGAGTGAAATCATTGGGGTGCAGATTGTACAGGAGTTAAATCATTGGGGTGCAGGTTGTACAGGAGGGGGTGCGGATTGTACAGGAGTGAAATCATTGGGGTGCAGATTGTACAGGAGTTAAATCATTGGGGTGCAGATTGTACAGGAGTTAAATCATTGGGGTGCAGGTTGTACAGGAGGGGGTGCAGATTGTACATCAGTGAAATCATTGGGGTGCGGATTGTACAGGAGTGAAATCATTGGGGTGCAGATTGTACAGGAGTGAAATCATTGGGGTGCGGATTGTACAGGAGTTAAATCATTGGGGTGCAGGTTGTACAGGAGTGAAATCATTGGGGTGCAGATTGTACAGGAGTGAAATCATTGGGGTGCGGATTGTAGAGTTGATCCGCATATTCTAATCTTGTTTTCCCCAACAATATACTAACTATTCTAAGGATGGTTCTGTTGACAAATTTCTACGTTTGTTTCATCAGGTTATTTGCAATGCACTCCATTTCTGAAGAAGTGCATTATTCATTCATAGCTTTTGCTTTTATGGATGTAATTATTAGAGTTATATAGTAAGTCAATATACGTGATAATTTAGATTGGATAGTTATAACAATATTTACTCGAAATGTAGCACTGTTGCCAATCTATTTTAGTGCTAACTAATATTTGACTTGCATTATAGAAATCTCTTTTGTCAGTATACTTAGTTGAAACTAATTCGCCAAAAGTCCTTTTGATGATTGTTATATAAAATAAACATGATTAATGATTAATGTGATATTAGAATCATGGTTTTCATTTATTTGTGAATATATGGGATTTTCATTTATTTGTGAATATATGGGATTTTCATTTATTTGTGAATATATGGGATTTTCATTTATTTGTGAATATATGGGATTTTCATTTATTTGTGTAAATATATGGGATTTTCATTTATTTGTGAATATATGGGATTTTCATTTATTTGTGTAAATATATGGGATTTTCATTTATTTGTGAATATATGGGATTTTCATTTATTTGTGAATATATGGGATTTTCATTTATTTGTGTAAATATATGGGATTTTCATTTATTTGTGAATATATGGGATTTTCATTTATTTGAGTGAATATATGGGATTTTCATTTATTTGTGAATATATGGGATTTTCATTTATTTGTGAATATATGGGATTTTCATTTATTTGTGTAAATATATGGGATTTTCATTTATTTGTGAATATATGGGATTTTCATTTATTTGTGAATATATGGGATTTTCATTTATTTGTGTAAATGTATGGGATTTTCATTTATTTGAGTGAATATATGGGATTTTCATTTATTTGAGTGAATATATGGGATTTTCATTTATTTGTGTATATATGGGATTTTCATTTATTTTGTGTGAATATATGGGATTTTCATTTATTTGTGAATATATGGGATTTTCATCGACGTATGATTCTATGACATTTTTATTTACTTACGTTACTGTGGAATTTTCATTGATTATTTTTCTGTTTCTACTTTTATACTTGAAATTTCTATTTAGTGATTTGTAATGAAGTAGAAATCCACTATAATGAACTTAGAGTTGTACTACGTCGTATGGTAAATTCATTTAGTAAAAGAAAATATTTTGTATAGTCTACCATGAAAAGGCCAGTTTATATTCAATTCTCAAATTCTATATAGTGAACCAGTTGAAGTTCACTATAGAGGAGTGTTCTACTGTATCAATAATTGTGCATTATAGATTTTTTTTAATTGAATTGTCGGATCAAAAGGTCGAGTTTATTTTTCTATATTCCTTACATTTGCTGTCCGAGCTGTTATTACGAGTTCTAATATTTAAACTTTTTAGTTGGTAGAATAAAAAAGCTAATTAAAAAGATCATAATTGTTCTTCCCTCCTCAATCATGAAGTACATAGGTAGACGACGCCTTTTGGAGACAACGAACGATACAAGGAGTGCCTGGTTCCGACACTGAAAGCCATATCATTAATATTCAGTTATTTACTTGATATCTCACTTTGGCTTATCATATCTTAACTGTTGCCAATTTAACCTTAGTACCAGCATTGACCCATTTTCGATATTAATTATTAATCTAAATTATTTATTGGCTACCTAAAATAGATATTCCATGAAATTCTTTCACCGTACGAGTTATTTAATATTGGAATATTTTATATACTTTTTATGGTATTTATTATTATTGTCAATTAATTTGTTTCAAAAAATTATTCTGTAACCTTTAGGGTTAGTTACGTTAATTATTATAAATTAAATATTAATTACTAGGGATGTGACGATATGCAGCATAAAATATGCATAATTTTTGACGCGATATGCAGCATATTATATGCCTATTTCTGCATATAATATGCAAAAAGTCAATGTGCATATATGCTGAACCAAAATGCATATTTGAAATATGCATTGGTTATATGCCAGAAAATATTCAATATAGTGTGCATATTACATGCCCTAAGTTAATTACGTAATTTAAAATAAAGATAATTGTATATAGTTATGTTTTGAATGTAATTGTACTTTGGTGGTTTTAATGGAACTTACAATCTAACGAAAGTTTCATATTCACTGCGAAATGTTTAACGTTCGAAAATAAAATATAATAAAGCTGTTTCAAATTTAGACTACTTTGATAGTAAGTCAGTCCATTTCAAACATACACATTAAATTTCGAACAGTGGAATTGAACTTTATTGTTAAATGGTATTTCAGGTTTCCAACAGTGAATCTCCTTCTATTATCTGCTAATGTATTTTTGTACTGGAATAACACCCGTTATACATCACAAGAAACAAAAAGAGCAAATGTTTCCTTCAGCCAAATTCAGTCTTCTAAATCTAAACTATCCTACATTCATATATCACATTCTGTACATTACTCTAGCCATGACTCGAAAATTATAAACCATCTTGTTAGACCAGCGGTTCCCTTTAAAGGATCCCCAGCTATAAGCAGCGACACTAAGTCTTTAATTAATTTAAACCGTTTTGTGTTTAATTACTTAAATAAATTATATACCTACGTGCTATTAGTTGGCATTTTTCGAGTAGTACAACTCTCTAAAATAATTGTAATCATTTATTTATCAATTATTACTAGTATTTACTAAATACCAAATGTCATATAAATTTATTAAAACCTTTTTAAATTTGAATAATTAGTTTGATAAAATATACATGGGTCCACAGTTAAAATCGTTTTCTATGCAGGGGTCCAGAAGAAAACGGCATATATTAGAAAATATGAACACGTGCATATTATATGCTCTTGAAATATATGCAGAGGACTGCATATATGCAATATGCACAATGTCACATCCCTATTAATTACTATATTATTTTATCTTATATGATCGAAGATGTGAAACTGACCGATAATTCGTAACTTACCCTATACCATTTTAGAATATCTAAGAGGTTTAATTTTTTCCTATTTAAACCAGTCTGAGGCTAATTATTTACCACATCATTTATTAAACTTATTGTTAGTTTGTATTCTACTTCACCTGTTGTGCTCTCGGTGTTTCTCCTTTTAAAGCCTATCGTCACTAAAGTAATTGATGAGAAATGCACTTACAGTTGTCATGGTAACTAAGAGAAACGAAATCTTTATTGTCGGAGTTTCAAACCAATTCGGACACTCTATTCTAGGATTCAACTCTTGGTCTTTTCGACACAGTTTTAAATCTTTCGAAGAGCGAGGATGTATTTATCTGTCTATTTGATATTCTGCAACTGCTGCAATACTTTGTTAAGGTTGTGTATGTTCCAATGTTCTTTCGTTTATTTTTGTTCATTTTGAACATACCTACATGTATAACTTTATTTTATTTAGTATATGTATTTGTTTATTATTGATATATACGTATAATATAGATTCTTCAATAGATATATCTAAATATCCACTGCTTTGTATAATATCTAATTACCTTCGCAGAATGCGGGAAGGTCATATTTTCATCGGAATTTATTTATTTATTTATCATCTTGTTATTCGCATAACTGAAAAAGTATACAACCAAATTGCCCGAAATTTGGTGAAACGATTGGTCCATGTCCAGTGACCTGCTGCTAGAATTTTGGGAGCGACCCGGTTAAAGGTCAAGGTCATGGTCATTTATAACTCAAAAAGATTGCACCATATTGCATGAAACTTGGTGGGACGATTGGTTATTATCCAGTTTTAAAATTCATTTTGATACAGGTTATAAATTAAAAAATTGAAGCTGTTTACATTATAGATATATTACATGAATAGTATGTAAAGTTTCACTAATAACTGCGTAGATAATAATTATTCACTAAATATTGCCCATCATGAATACCAATAATGATTTTAATGTTATTTTTCGTTCTTAAGATCCAAACCATTAAATACTGTGTTTGCATCATTTGAAATTGTAATAAGGTCTCGTTATAAATTTAAATAAGTTGGTAATAAATTACTAACCATTGATTCTACGGTACTCCTTAAACCTATATTTTATTTAACAATTTATATTTTTATGTATGATTTTTTTTAAATTTGCTAAATTAATATTTTGATTGGTTTTATAGTTACATCAAAATTACTAACATGTCTAAAGGGAGGTTGCTAGTAAATAGAATCAGATTAATTTATTATCTAATATAATATAATTTGTTCCTCTAAATATTTAATATTATAGGGAAGAAATTATTTTATTAATAAAAAACGCCACCTAGTGATATTTAATTAAAGTTTTTTGTTAGTGATCATCGCAGTCCTATAGTATAAGCGTTGTCTAAAGAACGCTTTCATATCTGCGTGTAATACTCTTAATTTTAATTCTAGATATTGTTTATTAATTATTAAGTGTATTGCTTATTTACGACAATAAACAGAATTATACACAAAAGTTAATGTGTTTGATAATATTTTAGAGTGTTGCTATTATGACGTCACGCAAACAACATAGCTCTATTGTCCTTACTATATTTCAATTCTATTTACCGCTATCAACCCCAGATGGCAGCACAAAGATCTTTTGAAACAGAAGTTTGCGAGAGTAGTACATCTTACTGTATTATAATATCTTCGGTATAACTATCGATGATTCAAGTTTTTAGGTAGGACTTAATTTTTAATGTTGCTTATTTCTTCACCAATTTCATTGAAATTATTTTCCTTTGCAGATGATCTTCATCAAGAAATCCACATCTACCGACACTGAACAAGACTAAGAACCATTCTGAATATTCGCCAGCCTCCAACCCTTCAAAATGAGGGTGAGAAAGTACGGAGTCTGGTTGTTCCTCTTCTGCTGGATGTCAACCCTAGGCTTGGCAATAGCTCCAGAACCTGATAAATTAGATCAACCTTCTGAAGACGTATTGGAATCTTCCATAGACGCTTATGAGAGCTCAGGCAGCCCGTACAATGACTACTTAGACATCTATGACAATTTCACCACTAATGTCACAAAGCATGCACTACCTGGTAACTGCACTGAGGTGTCCACTGACTTGGTGTGGAAGAGCCCTGGCTCTGTTGTAGTGTTTGTGATATTAGTTATGATCGATGTTTTCGTGATTGCAGGTAATATTTTAGTCATAGCGGCCGTGTTCTCGTCTAGCAAGTTGCGCTGCTCCGTCAACAATCTGTTCATCGTGTCTTTGGCTGCAGCGGACATGTGCCTCGGAGTAATGGTGCTACCTTTTAGCCTCACCATTGAGGTGTTCGAGACCTGGCCCTTTGGGGACAATTGGTGCTCCATGTGGTTGGCTGTGGACGTCTGGATGTGCACTGCTTCAATAATTAACCTTGTGGTCATCAGTTTTGACAGGTTAGTTTGCAAGGAAATTTTAATTTGAATGAATGGAAGGTATATAAGAATAATTACTATTATTTTATAATTATGTTTCATCACTTGTTCCTCATCATTTGTCGATAAATAGACATGAATTTATTTTATCAACTACATTCGGAAGGATTCTTGCTTTCGGAACAATATTTTGACAAAATTATCAAATGATGCGGAGCAGACTGATTCAGTTTTTATGTACATTTTTAAATAATTATAAAAAACATCTACCAGTATTTCCTTGTTTCAGATATATTGCTGTAACGCGTCCAGTCGCCTACCCATCACTGATGACTAAGAAAAAAGCCAAACTACTTATTCTTGGTGTGTGGGTTCTGTCATTCGTGATTTGCTTCCCACCCCTGGTGGGATGGAACAAAGAAGCAACGAACATTGTAGTCACTGACACCTGCCAGACATCTTGCACCCTTACCAGCGAATTGGGTTACGTACTGTACTCCGCCTCGGGTTCTTTCTTCATTCCAATGTTCGTGATGATGTTCTTCTACTACAAGATCTTCCTTGCAGCTTCTGAAACTACAAAGGCTATCAACCAAGGTTTCCGAACCGCATCCGAATCTGCTGCAAGCAGTCGAACTGTCACTCTGCGCATCCATAGGGGTACATCTTCGAGAGGGCGTGGTGGTAGCAATGCCCGCTCTTCTTACACTCCCGTTCGAAAAACTAATTCGGACAACAGTGATGTTCAAAAGCTGTACGATGATCCATCTCCTATTCACAAAGAAGGTGTTGAATTACTGTCAGTCGATAACAATAAACCACAAGCTAGAATTTTACAACGGAACTCCTTACCTGACCCTCGAAATTCCAGAAATTCGACTCCCAACCCGTCAGGAGCAAGTGATGACACCAGTGGTGCCGAAAGTTCCGCCAGTACCACTAATGGTCTGAGCCAGAGAAACTCTTCTAGGATGGGTAGAAGAAACATCAAGAACCAGGTGAAAAGATTTAGGATGGAAACAAAAGCTGCAAAGACACTTGGCATCATCGTTGGTGTCTTCATCATGTGTTGGCTCCCCTTCTTCACCATGTACCTTGTGATGGGATTCTGTGATGAATGCATCAACTGGTTACTCTTCGACATTCTGTTCTGGTTGGGGTACTGCAACTCTGCTCTCAATCCACTCATCTACGGACTCTTCAGCAAAGATTTCAGGGAGGCCTTCAAGGTAATCATATGCAAGTGCTTCTGTCGCAAGCCCAGGAAGAGGCGAATTCCCGTCTACGTGCCGTCCTATGACAGTGAGGACGGCAGGTGAGTGTTCGCCTTGCATTCACTGGTGCTGCTCCGCCCGTGAATGCGATAGGCAACCTTTGGCTACTTATTCAAACGCGACAAAAGACATTAAAGCGAACAATGTCAGGATGGTATTGAATTAAAATGAGAGCACCGTTAATCATTTAGCATGTTTATTCATATCATTTCTATGGTTTGGATCTTTACCATAAACGGTTAAAGAAACAGTTTGATTTTGGATTCTTTTCCATTCATTCAGTTTCAGAAAGTAGATGAAATAGTCAAAGGTTTTGAACCTGCAGTAGAAATCAGCCTAGCTGATCATGTAAATATTCAGTGTGTGAGTGTAGACATAGGTTTGTGATTTAGACTTCAATGTATAAATGTCATATAAAATAAATATTCATTCTATTTTTGTGATTTCATCTAGCTACATTTCCAGGGAAATTGCATGCGTTCCATATAGTGTGTGTCATATAACCAATGAAATATTATACTGCCAATATGATAAATAATGTTATTTTTGCCTTCAGTTCATTATTATTAACATGTAACTTATACTCATTGTGTTAGTTTATTAATTTCTCGAATCACAATAAGTTCAAATAATTAGTTATTTTTTCGTGTAGCTACTTCACTGTTGCCAAATTGAAAATATTTTAACACGTAATGAGGCTTAAGTTGTTGAACCTTTCGAATTTTACTGGTGTCAATGCACTTGCTTATGGGTCAAAGGTCACTTGCCATTATGTCAAAGGTCAATGCACCAGCCATTGGGTCAATGTTCAAAATAAGAAGGTGTTTCATCAAACTGTACATTTCATGTAAATAAACACTACTTATAATAATTTCTATTAATTTTATCTTCAGTTTTGCTAAGACATTTTATTCTAACTTTTAAGTTCGTCTCATTCACTTACTGGATTTTAATTCTCTTCAAACTGCAGCAAAGTAAACATTGACATCTTATCGGATGGGAAAAATTCCCCTGCAATTTAGCCTCTTTTTTACTCATTATTTGACGTCGTTAACTTCGTCTGCTTGCGATTGTTCTGCAAGATTTATTGTTAAAGAATTGTTAGCAATTAAAGTGTGATGGGTAGCTAATTGTTATTCTGGAAGTTGAATAAAGTTACTGATGTACTTAGAGCATAAAACTTTAATGATTCTCACTTATAGAACCTGTTTTGGACTCTTGTTTCTCTTCCCTAATCGTAGCTAATAAATGTTAACATTTCTTAGTTGAGCTATTGTTGATAGTGATAACAATCTTAACATTCTCAATGTTCAATGTGTGCTCATATTTAAGGTTCAGCTAAGAATGTTGGTTCAACATTTTCTTGAAGGCCTAAAACTCGGATAGGACTGTATTCACTGTGATGATGTTATTTACACATAGGAACATTTATAGGAAATAGAACAAATGTACATAGGGTGAAGAAACAATTAACAGATGGTTGGTTATTATTCAAAAATATATCGAAATATTCTTTTAATATTTTGATGAAATTTTTCAATAATAACCGTATTAAAATTTTCATCTGATATTGTTTTCTCTACCCTACTTGCAATGTGTACACATAGTTTCTACTACTATGACGTCACTATTGTAAGTAGCTAGTACTAAGAGTTAGTTGTTTGTATCTGAGTGTCTATAGCTATTTGGTAGTTAGATATGCGTTGTGACCTGTTAAAACTTATTCCATCTTAAGTCTTAAGAGCATTAACTTAAAACTCTTAATTTCTAGTTAGTTTTACATTCTTGTCATTTACTCTAACTGTTGGTGCATCTTTTTTTCTCATACTAAATGAAAACGCTCAATATATGTATTAAGGTAGGTGTAGCAATATAAAGAAAAGCATCACCTGCAAGTGGAAGAAGAATTAATGTACTTAAGTTTCAGAGGAAAACTTCCAGACTTTTAAGGTTGTAATTTGTAGCATTGGAATATTTAGGGATACAAACTAAAATCAATAACTTTAATTTTTGAGTTGTTTAGTGCTAGTGTGTGTTACGTAGCACACTAGTACTAGTATGTGTTATGTAGCACACTAGTACTAGTGTGTGTTATGTAGCACACTAGTACTACTAGTATGTGTTACGTAGCACACTAGTACTAGTTTGTGTTATGTATCACACTAGTGCTAGTTTATGTTACTCAACTCACTAGTACTACTAGTATGTGTTACGTAGCACACTAGTACTACTAGTATGTGTTACGTAGCACACTAGTACTACTAGTATGTGTTACGTAGCACACTAGTACTAGTTTGTGTTACGTATCACACTAGTGCTAGTTTACGTTACTTAACTCACTAGTACTACTAGTATGTGTTACGTAGCACACTAGTACTAGTATGTGTTATGTAGCACACTAGTACTACTAGTATGTGTTACGTAGCACACTAGTACTAGTTTGTGTTACGTATCACACTAGTGCTAGTTTATGTTACTTAACTCACTAGTACTACTAGTATGTGTTACGTAGCACACTAGTACTACTAGTATGTGTTACGTAGCACACTAGTACTCCCTACCAATCGTGCTAACTATTTTTCTAGTCTTTCCGAGATGTAGATGGGAAATGCAGGTGTTTATTTGAGGTGTTCAAACCAAGGTGCTAGGATGCAGGCTAATATACAGATTACAGTCAATATATAAATCTATTTATTGTTAACATCTAATTGTAAGTTGAATTTATTTTTGCATAATTTTAAGCTATGGATATACAATCATTCGATAACTTAAATACCTTTATATTTTTATATGATATCGATAATTTCTACTAGATAATTTAAAGGCAAACAAGTTTATGTTACGTAGTTAGGTTGCTATGACATTTCATCTGTATCTTTCCTTTACTCTTCTAGTTGGCTGAAACTGTGGACACGCAGTAGCTTTACTGCAGTCATGAGCTAGAAAACTAATATCATAGTTTGTTAAAAGTACCTCTCCTTTATTTTGGAAGGATAACAAGATGAACTCCCATGGAATCCAAATATAGTTTGGGTTTGTGTTTCTATTTCTTTGCTCTACAACACTTTATCTTTCTAACGCTACTTGCTATGTTAGGTGTTATTTTACTCAACTGCGAAGTATTTGATTCTTTTGTTAGGTAGGCTCGTAGACTTAATTTTCCATCACCTCTTCATTTTCCTCTTCCATCCGTGAGTGCAGCCACCGTTGCTTGTGTCCCTTTTAGTCACATTCCTTGGTAAGTGAATGCATTCACGGAGTAGCTTTTCTACATCCATGAGTATTGCCACCGCCTGGTGGTAGGTGTCTTTGCCCATGTAGTTACTTTTCTTCCTGACTGCTTTTACAAAGTCATTTGTAATATTGCAGTTATAGGTTGGTAATTTTCTTTAAAGTGTACGACATTCCTTTGGTTGCGAAGCTGACGTCAAACCTCTAAATTTATTCCTTTTGTTTTCTTTGTTTAGATTATAATGTTTTGAAATGTATTAGCTGCTCCAGATAATGTAAAGCTAGATTTTGGGACTGCAATTATTTAATGATATAATCTTTCTTAAATATGAGATATTAATTACTTTTTACAGTAACTGTTCTTGGTGCCAAAGCAATTTAGCAGTCAAATACAAAGTCTATCCTGAAGCTGTCTGTGGTGAATGGAAGAGAAGGGGGTGGCGTCCTTTGGACTTTAATTTCTTTTACCAATAGTGTTTTTATTGATAAAAAGTCAAAGATAATTCTTCTGAATAATGAGGTCTCAGATTTTTGGTGCGATAGACTCGTAGTCTTCTTTCACTTTTGGCTCTTCATTTTCCTCTTCAATCCAAGATAGAACTGCCATCGCTTTGTCAGGATTGGTATATGTAATTGGTACAGAGGGTATTTTGCAGTAGTAGATGGAGTGAATTGGTGCTAGATTCTTTTGTATTTTTCACCCAGCAAATTAGGCAACAGATTCTTATTTCATTGGAATAATATAAAAAACAATCTTAGAGTGGAATGATATCGCTACAATATTGCATTGGTATATCGCTACAATATTGCATTGGTATATCGCTACAATATTGCATTGGTATATCGCTACAATATTGCATTGGTATATCGCTACAACATTGCATTGGTATATCGCTACAACATTGCATTGGTATATCGCTACAACATTGCATTGGTATATCGCTACAATATTGCATTGGTATATCGCTACAACATTGCATTGGTATATCGCTACAACATTGCATTGGTATATCGCTACAACATTGCATTGGTATATCGCTACAACATTGCATTGGTATATCGCTACAACATTGCATTGGTATATCGCTACAACATTGCATTGGTATATCGCTACAATATTGCATTGGTATATCGCTACAATATTGCATTGGTATATCGCTACAACATTGCATTGGTATATCGCTACAACATTGCATTGGTATATCGCTACAACATTGCATTGGTATATCGCTACAACATTGCATTGGTATATCGCTACAATATTGCATTGGTATATCGCTACAACATTGCATTGGTATATCGCTACAATATTGCATTGGTATATCGCTACAATATTGCATTGGTATATCGCTACAACATTGCATTGGTATATCGCTACAATATTGCATTGGTATATCGCTACAACATTGCATTGGTATATCGCTACAATATTGCATTGGTATATCGCTACAATATTCCATTGGTATATCGCTACAACATTGCATTGGTATATTGCTACAATATTGCATTGGTATATTGCTACAATATTGCATTGGTATATCGCTACAACATTGCATTGGTATATCGCTACAATATTCCATTGGTTTTGGTCGCAGTTTTCTTTTAATGCCAATTTATTCTTTAATTCCATTGCAGTTCGAATAGATCATTTACTTTATTTCTCTGCCATAAAGCATGTCTGTTAGTTAGGCAGTTGAAACATTTTTGACCTTTATAAAATAATGTATATATTTTTAAGTTACAAAATAAATATGCATATATATTTTTCAATGTTAAATATTGAATGTATAGAATATGTATACAAAATAAACGAGATGTTCAATACGGATGTTTATTTTTCATTATTTACATAGATTTATTATAATGAGGTGCAAATAATCCTCTGAAATACGGAAACTACTTCAAAATGAAGAAATAGAAAAAATGTAAAAACAGTTCCAAGATTAAAATGGCAAAATCCCTTCCCCACTTATATGAATTAAACCAAAATAATTGAATACTTTCATATACAATACACAATTTTTTTGATGAAAATAAATATTTTGATATTGCTAATTTTTCTTTTATTTTTAAACGAATTTCAGAGTAATTAAAGTACAGCAAACCCTAAATGCTTTTTTTTTAAACTGTACTGGAAAAAACCTCTTATTAGAAAGAACACAATTTTTATCACTTGGCAGTTATTGTAGTGTTAATATTGCTAAGAGTAATAATTGGAATAGTAAGTTTTAAATTAATCATTTTTCAAAAAATGAATTATATTAATTATTTGCCGTTTGAGATAAAACATAATGTAAAATTAATTATTTTGTTCATGGTTGAGTCTGTGCTAGAAAATGATCTGAAGATTTACAGAAAACTATATACAGCGATGACTATGCTAATCTCTTTTAAATAATATTTTAATAGAAAAAATGATATGTTAATAATCATTCAAACAAAGTTAATTGACATCTTGTTTCTAAATCCTCAAAATTATTATCATTATTATTATAATCACCTTAGCTTCTTGATAATAAAGTAGAGCTATCGAATTATCAGTCACGTCGATATAGAGAACTGTGCTGGTCTGAACCAGTGGATCCTAGAATTTCATTTCTCCTGAACCTAAATTGAAAATTACTGAAGTTCTCTGAACAACCTTTCATATTTATAACATATAATGTCTATACTTGAGGAAATGAATATATATTGATTAATGCTCTATAATTAGGATCAAAACTGTGGTGCAATATTATGAAATTGTGGAAAGTATAATAAAAGTTGAAACATTTAAAGATACTTGCATATTTTAATATTAAATACACAATAAAATTTTGGATAATTTGGATCCTTTTTTGTAACCAGTACACTAGTTATTGCACATCGTATGGATAAAAAAATTGGTTTTGAAAATAATATATTATTCATTGAATTACAAATAAAATAGTAAATTAATATGATGATAATCTCTATAATAGAAACTCCAAGAAAACCCGGCATAGAAAATGAATTGAAGAGGGGTGACTACGCTACTATTTCTATATTACAAAATATTAAAAATTGAAAGATATTTACTTTAATATAGTAGTCTGGAATATAGTTCTGTTTCTTAAGAATTAAAATTCAGTTGGAGGAGAGGTTCTAGAAAGAGCGAGACGCATGTCGTGTTGAACATCAAGACTGTTACATTGCTTGGTTCTATAATTTATATAAAATGTAACCTTTACATCAATCTTTTTCTATTTAAAATAAATAAACTATATTGAAACGCCCCTTTTATAATGAAAATAAATTAAATAACTGCTGAAAATAGTCAAAAATGACACGAAACAAAAGGGGAGTTCACCATAAACCTACTTCTGGTTCATAGGTTCGCAGTGGACCACTTTGGGAAACCCAGGTCTAGTACAAAAGTGAGTTGCATACCGGACCAAACTAGTCTGGAACGTAACTCTGGTCTACTACGAAGGTTTGCTGTAACTATATTAAAGTCAGAGACTAATTCCAAAAACAAGAAAAGCTGAATTAAAAAGACTTTTCTGGAATATAAGAAGATGGAAAAACAATATAGGAAAAACATTTATTAGAGTAAGCTAAATAGAAAAAAAATAGATGAGATTATTTGAAATATAAATAGCTTCAAGCATATCGTGCAAGACTGTAAGTTATTATAGCTTTATTATAATTAACAGAGATCCAAATAGATCCAAAATTGTCTACCTAAGTTGAAACTCATGAATTGAATCAAACTGAGAAAATTTGAAAACTAATGGATTTAAATGAAAGCTTTCACTTGTTTAGATAATAACTGATTTTCTTTTTAGACACACCATTGTAATGGATAAAGAGGTAATTTCTTTAGAAATCAAATAAAAAGAAATTGGGAAAATTACTTTGTGGAGGGTTTCACTACATCAAAGTCGTGAGTTCAGATTGGTAGACGTAGAAGATGTTTAACGTAGAACACAGTACGTAGCTCATGGGACATACGTAGTAAGTAGCTGTCGAGAAGAAATTAGGTCGAAAGGGAACTGAAGAATTGGCAAACGATCGTGCTGTCACGACGAGTGCTTAATTGCAACTAAAAGGTAGTGAATGCTAGTTTGAATACTATCGCTAGAAGACATCACAACAGGAGTACAACAAATGTTAAATTTCTTTATCCTTGATTTATGTTATTTTTTATCCTCTAACTTCCTATTCTAACTCTGGTGTCGAAAAAGCAATCCTACATATATTATATATCTACCTTTAAATGAAAGGCTTTTACGTGGTTCTTATCATCTGAAACTTCGAAATACAGGGTGGGAAAAATACGAATCCCAACTTCGAACTGCTATATCTCAGAAACAACTATCGTTATGACTTTTCTAAAATTTCCATTGTGTTTGTCTACTTTTGTTACATAAATAGTAAAAAAACTCAAAGCTATTCATCCATCAATATTGATGCTATAAGGATTTTAGTGAACGGTGTCAAAAGTTTGCTTGCTCACAAATATAAAATTTCGAAGATTGTTTTTTTTACAGAAAAACAAGATGACCCTTTATATTTATAACATATCATCAACATCCCATTATGAAATATAATTTAATCTAAATTTCTTCCTTATACTATCTACCGCAGACTCCCTCCACATGTCCTCCATTTCTTACCGAATATAATTCTCATTGCTGCCATAACGATCGCTGTGCGACATTTGCTAACTAATGTGTTCAGCAATCGCATTATTGCACTAATCTATGCAAATGAGTGGCCACAAAGATCACCGGACATGACACCTGGTCATTTTTTCTCTTGGGGACATTTGAAGAATTTAGTGCTATACTCAGCCTGCAAACTCAGACGACTTGAAGGAAAAAATCACAAGTGAAGTGAATTTACTTAAAGAAACCCTGCATTAGTAAAATGAGTTATGGCAGCAATGAGAACAAGGATTGAATTAGCTATGTCAAAAAATGGAGGACATGTGGAGGCAGTTAGTAAATAGTAAGAAAGAAATTAACACTATATACTTATTTAATAATGGTTTGCTAATGATATATTGTGAAGCATTATTGTGTTAGGTTTTTTGTTTTGTTTTAAAAAATCTTTTTCGTAATTTTTCTGCTTGTGCGCAAGCATACTTTTGACACCGTTTACTATAATCAATATTGCATCAATAAATATGGATGAATAATTTTATTTTTTTGCCATTGATGTAAAATAAGTATACAAACACAATGCTTCTTTAAGAAAGATCATACCATTACTAGTTTTTGAGATATATCAATTCAAAATTTGGTTTCGTTTTTTTTTTTTTTTGACCCACCCTGTATAATTATGTCAATCTGATGAAAGTAACCGACTAGCAGCTAATTTTTTAATGGACGATATTTTTACATTAAACTATTCAATAATTCTATCTTTTGAAAATTACTATTATAGATTCACCTTTTTGGTTATTTTTTGAGAAAGAAATAATTAGGTTGATAAAGTTTAACAATGCAATGATTGTTAGAAAAAGATACAATAGAATATTCAAGAGAGGTGAAATAAAAGTAATTCAATTTGTTACACTTTAATAATTCTCTATTGATTGGTAGATTAATCAACTAATAGATGTTATTCACTATAGCAGTCAAAGAAAGTCAAGATAGTTAGTACGAAGAATATTTCTGAAAATACAGGCAGACCCCACTTTTATTACACTCTGCTCTTATTATACATGGACAATGGTAATAAGAGCGATGTATGACTCAAGTTATAATATAATTGTAACTCCTTAAATATTTCATCTTCTATGAGTTAGAATAAAAGAAAATAGTTTTGAAGGGTCGACTTTGAGTATATTGAAATGACGAAAGCTCTGTGATGTAAGTTTAAAGTAGTGAATGAATTATAACTGCAGGTGACATGGATATCAATTAAAATGAATGTTAAATAATAATGATTATATATTTTTCATATGTATATGATCATGTGGAACCGTCCGATAACTCGAAAATTACGCTAATGCCAAAAATAATTTTCAGTACACAAAATTACTGTTTTTTCATTGTTCAATGTAGCAAATTATATAAATCAAAGTATCAAACTAATTACTCACCTAAACCAAAAAAAAAATAAGATACAATACTCTCGCCAATTTCTGTTTCAAAAGTGTTCACTCTGCCAACTAGTATCGAAAGTGGTGAATAGAATTTAGATATAGTAAGGACAATCGAGATATGTTGTGTGCGTGACGTCATAATAGCAACACTCTATAATCATATTTAAGGCAATTGAAGAGCCTAATATTATAAAAACTGTTTATTTATTCCAATTATAAAAAAACAGTGATGGATCCATTCAGGGTACAGTAACATAAAGGGTTTGGTAACTAGTAGACGACGCAAAACTATGACGTCACCAAAACGGCTCATAATACCTCGTATTTGCATGTTAATATCGAGGAGTTTAAAGTCAATTTAAGTGTTTTATGTGATAAATTGTAAAAACAGAGATTGAACCTAGAATTTAAATGTATGGACATAATTCAGGTTTGTTTATATTGTTCTCTTCTTTTACTTATCTATGAGAAGTAGGGTCTCAAACATATACTACCTAGGAGCCAAAACTAGTGCTAGTTATCTGCTAAACTGTAGATTCTATGAATAACAAGTACGAAATAAAATAATGGAAATACAATTTAACCAATCCGTAGTTAGTAATTGATAAGAAAAAAAACACATTTAGTAGTGACTAAGTAAGTAGGTATTCCCATGTTTCAAAGAGTGGTCAGAGTCGTCAGTCCACTGGAGACTTTCCAAGAATAAATTTAAATAATGAAATTTTATTCTGTGGATATATTTCTATTATTGATACAATTATAGGCAAGAAATTGAACCACAACGATTAAAAATGAACTAGTTATTAACCACAAAGCATTAGTCACGTAGCAGTCGATGCAATTTTTAAGAAGTTACCCTAGCTACTAGGAATACTAATTTTGATAGGTAGCGACAATTGAGTGATTTTTGTTTTGACGTAAGCAAGGGAATAAATCTAAAGAGAAAATTAGGGTTTTGTCATGTTAAATGAATTATTAAATATATTGTAACTATTTTTATTATTATACCAAACAGTTTTTACAATTTCACCTTCATCAATTGTCTTAACTATAATTTTAGAGTGTTGCTGTTAATATTTCGATTTTATTTCCCGCTTTCGAAACTAGATGGCAGAGCAAACACTTTTGAAACAGAAACTGGTGATAGTAGTGTATCTTATTGTAGTTTAATATCTTTGCCTATTCTGAGTGATAGTTAAAGGTCCTCTCCACTCTAAATTAAAAAAATTTGGAATTGCTTAAGTATTCTGTCCACAATTAATTATATAAGAAATATTCACATTTAACTTTCACTTTTTCTAAGATTAATTAGAAGAAAAAGTACGAACACTTAGTAGGCATCTCTCGTATATTCATACCTATTCAAATACAGTGTTCTAAAATTAACAGTTCTCTATTTAGATCGGAAAAGTGTTATGATATATGAAAACTATAAGTAAGAAATACTTAATTAGGTACTTGGATTCTTCATATGGATCCATTGTCTCTGGCTCGGCTTTGTTATTGTTTTGAATTTGTCAGATGTAGTTAATCGGACTTTCAGACTTTTTCTTTGCTTGATATTCAGAAGATGGAAGAAAGAACGAGAAAAAACTTTAATTACATATTATAAAAAAAACTATTCAGGTGTCGCCAATGAGTTTGGCAAAACTGAATATTTTGATTTTTTTTTCCGTTACCTAGCTTATAATTGTTGGTAGTTTGTGATTGGTGACATTAGAAATCACATTTGAGGATAAATAATAAAAAAAACTTGCCAGAAAATTATGTTTAGTACATCGTTATTAACATAAAACGTCTGATGACTAATATTTACAGTGTTGTCCACGCTTCTTCAACACATCTTTGTTGTGCTTTGGCATGGTGTGAAGCAAAAATTCTGTGATATTCTGGTAGTAGACTTTCAATCTTACTCAATCAACTCACAAAGTTGTCTTAAATTGATGGATTTCATTATATTTTATCGGTTTTTGATAATCAACATCAAATTTTCGACCGGATTCAGTTCGGTAGAGTTCCAAGGCCTTAGACCCAAAATTTCTACATCTTTATATTCGAGGACTTCTAGACAACTCTTGCTGTGTGGCAGGTTGCGCCATCGTGTTGAAAATGAACTTGTTTATCGGGAAACTGATCGGCGATTGTTGTGAGAAAATGATCATTAAGGACTTCAAATTATCAATTCGAATTCATCGCGATGTATTTTGGAGAATTTTTTTTGCACCAGTTCCTTTGACTGAAAAGCAACCCCAGATATGAAGAGTGGCAGGATGGTTCACCATAGGGACGACACAATCCATGTCAAATTTTTCACCTGTTCATCGTCAAACGAGACATTTCCTTTTTGTACCGAAAACAGGAAACAGATATTCATTGGAGAAAATGACTTTGCCTCATTACTCAGTTGTTCAGTCCTGCTATTTCCTGCAAAAAGCGAAACGACCCCAAATGTCCTTCGATGTTAAAAGAGATTTCTTTGATGCCCTCCTTGGCACCAGTTCTTCATCGAAATGACGACGTCGAACTGATCGAACTGAGGAATTAATTGCATCTGCCTTGTCTTTTGTGCAAGATCTGAGCTGCTGGCTGTCTTTTTCTGCTAAGAACCGTGCACCGTGGACAGCTCGATATCCAGCCAGGAGTTGTCTTCGCCAATGTTGAGTTGGCTCCTTCAACTGTGTTATCATCCTGTACACAGTTTGCGATGACACAAGGTCTTTTACAACAATTTCATTCGATAATAGACCACTTTGGTGCAATAAAATGCTGATGTTTCTCTCTTCTTTGGAAATTACCATTATTGGAACATCCTGAAGAAAACCTGTTGAAGACAATCTGTTGACATGTAAATGGATTAGATTAAAAAATTCATCAAAATAGCAATGTTATTTACCTTTGTACTATCTGATATATCATTTTTATTGCCGTAGTTACCTTTTAGATTTGATTTCAGTTATTGAGAAAATAATCAATTTTACCATATATCATTTTTTTTTAGCTTTCTGTAATTTTTGTTACCGTTTTTGATAATTTGCATTAAATATTTGAAAATTAGGTAAATTTAAATTAGTTTCATACAATTTCATTAGGAAATTCAGCCATATAATAGAAAAATAAGTGTTTGCCAAACTCATTGGCCACACCTGTAGAACCAAATTGAAACGGTTTGCAGTTTTATTTTTAACCTTAATTCTAAACTTCTAATTAATAGGGAAATAAAAAAGTTAGAGTGGTGGGGATCTCTCAGCTATGTTTGAATATTAGTATTTTTTATTTAATTCGCTACTTTGAAACTTCATCACAGTAATTTTCATCACTTTAACATACGCAAAGTCAAGCCTACAAAACCAATTACTGTTAATATAACTCATGGAAAATGAAAGTTTAAGGAATAACAATTATATAATAATTTAAGTCTTACCCCGCTCTTATTACCATTTGTAATAACTCTTCGTGATTTTGGTGATAAAAGCGTGCGTGAGGCCACCCCTATTAATAAAACAAAAACTGAATATGAATATAAATATATACATCAAAGGGTTACATGTAAATGTTCTAACTATTTAACGACATTTAAAATGTCCCCTCAACTCTCAATTAAAATATCCCTAGAAATGCTTTAAATTTGTAGAGCTAAGGTTATATAACATATCACAGTTAACAGAAAAAATGATGGAGGTTCGCTTCTTAATTAATTATACAGTGAGTCCGCAAAATATGTATCCACTGCCATCGAGTACAGGCAGGCCTCGCTTTTAGTACAACTCACTTTAGTAAAAGTGGTACTTATTTCGAGTCATGTTTCGAAATAAGAACCATTCGTAGACATAGAAAACGGAGACAATTTTCTGTGATTATTTCACGGTAACTAAAAAAAACATCAAAATTATAATCCAGATGAGGTTATTAGAAGCAATTGGTTCAGAAATTCAACATGTCCTATTTTAGAGTTAGTTCCGTGTTATTGCACGATTCCATGTTTTCGAACACGTGAAAATCTTTATATAATAATCATTATTTAACTTTTATTTCAATTGGTATCCATGATACCAATTAGAATAGAAGTTAAATAATAACTATAATATTTTCTTTTCTGACGTGTCCGAAATTGTAGAACCAACCAATAGCTTGGAACTTAGTACCCTACTACCAAAAATATTTCATAGAGCTTAAAATAGTGGTTTGTTAAATGTAGCACAATAATTATAGAAATCTAAGTATCTATTAATCACTCACCTGTACTGAGTGAGAGTTAAGCTATGGATGGATTTTAAAACATTTAATAAATGCACGACTTTAAACCTTCCTCACAGTCACAAACAATGAAAGACTGTATATTATTATGTAATATATTTATATTGTACTCTAACTCTAAAACAAATTTTCTTCCTATAACTCATAGAAAATGAGATGTGTAATCAATGAGTAACAATTATATATCTCTTGTTACTCTTCTTCGCTTTAGTTACCGTTTGGTAATTAAACTGGGTCGTGATTAGGTAACTAAAGCGGGGATGCCTGTATATCTTATAAGTACTATATATAATTCATTAATATTAATCTACGTATTTATGGTACCAACATATTATGCATATTATCGTGGAATGATGAACAATGTAGATTCGAGGCAGTGGAAACATTTTCTCTGTACACACTGTATAAGAAATATTAACACTAAACCTTTACTGTCTGACTTTCTGATGGGATAAATAGAAGAACAAGTTAGAGATACGAACTCTATCTCATATTATCGACTATTTAATGGACACTAGGTATATAGGTACCTTATGTTTTAACAGGTAACGATATAGGTAGCCATTTATGGGTTCTAGGACAACTCACCGTCGGACAATTCGCCACCGGACAACTCGTCGCGGACGATTCGTCGTGCGGATAACTCGCAACATTATTTATCTTCTACCGGCGTATACATCATTCATATATATTTAAAATATTATGAATTTAAACCAGGATTTATTCCTATACGCTCAAGACTGACGTAAAACAATAGCCAGTTGACAAGTTTCATTATTTTGATTTATTTGTTTCTTTTGTTGTTATATTTTCTCTGTGAGAATATTTCCGGCAGCAAATATAATACAGTTAGTAATTTAGATCAAGTAGAGGATTTGACGTCTAGTTCGAAACCAAGGGCGTTGTCGTTGACGTCAAAAGGAAATTGAATAAAAGGGACAGGTAGAAGTGGTCAGAAAGGAAAGTGGCTTATTGGACAAAGGCACCAATGCGCATGAATGCAGAAAAGCTACTTCGTGAATGAAGTCAGTTACCAAGGAATGAAATGAAAATAGAAACATGCACCAGTGGCTGCACTCACGAATAGAAGAGGAAATGAAGAAAATGTGAACTATTAGCCTAACTAATCGAAAAAAATTAAAACCTCGTACTTGAAGGACATTTAAATTAAAATTATTTTTACAGGTCATTAAACTTATTAAGAATAAACCTAAACTTTTTTTTATATTAAAAAAAATAATTCCTTTAAATTTGAAATGGAAAAGGAAACATTTTCAAATAAGGTCTAGAAAATTTGAAAGTTGGTCTGGCGGCTAGTTGTCCTCGCGGCGAATTGTCCTCGCGGCGAATTGTCTGCGGCGAATTGTCTGCGGCGAATTGTCCGGTGGCGAGTTGTCTGGTCACCCCATATCAGTATTGTATCATTTTTCTTTGACTAGGCAGCTTAAAAAGTCGGAGGTTAGTGCAAAATCCACCCAAATTATTTATTGCAGTTTTATAACCAGTAACCTTAGTTCTACTAAATAGAGAAATTCAAAATTAAAGTGGAAATGAATAATTTCCAAACTTTACACTAATTAAAATTATTTTTATCGCTAGAATAATTAATTTCAGTAAAAAATTATATTCGATAGTACAGGGATTGAATAACTAATTTGAAAAATATAATATAGTGTTAAGACTGTACCAATGTGGTACATTTCAGTTACCCGAACTGCTAAGTTAATGTTTCACTTTAAAGGTCCCCTCCACTCTAATTTTTTTTATTTCTCTATGCATTAGAACTAATGTTACTGATAATAAAACTGCAAACCATTTCAAATTTGGTTCTATAGTTTTATTATAATATGTAATTTAAGATTTTCTTCCGTTCTTTCTACTACCCCTCTGAATTTCAAGCAAAGAAAAAGCCCCCCTGTTCGATAGGCTAACACGATCCGACAAAATCAAAACAATAACGAAGCTGATTGATAGATATCAATAGATATCATTGCTACCGGTACCGTATTGTCACTCAAGATGTTCTTTGTGTTAATCGAGTTACTTTGTAACAAACTAAAAATGCTTGACAAAGACATCTGCCTACTTAATGAATGTTTTTTGATTAATTTGATTTAATTTCCATTTCAGCGTGATACCACAGCAC
The DNA here is from genome assembly GCA_947561585.1 of Caprella mutica. Taxonomy (NCBI): domain Eukaryota; kingdom Metazoa; phylum Arthropoda; class Malacostraca; order Amphipoda; family Caprellidae; genus Caprella; species Caprella mutica. Next base: position 242,877 of record CANNZV010000085.1, on the reverse strand, counting down.
TCCTATTAGGTATTCGTACATTAACTTAAAATGAGCTATAATTTGGAGAATTGAGTCAATTGAGCTTTGGTCTAATATTATACTTTGTATCTATATGACTTTATTTTTGACTGATGTTCAATTTCCCATCATTCAGCATGCATTAGGGCTTAGGCTAATTCTTATGACCTATTTTTTAACAATAAAAACATATCATGCAGACACTGAGACACAGATGTACACACAGAGAAAGGATTAGTTGAATCAAATCAAATTTGATTTGTTTTGACTCATACGAATGGGTTATTTGTGCGCCTACCTACGTGGTGAGTTGCAGGTACTACTTAAAAGTAGTTAAATTGACGTTGGTTAAAACAAAAAAGTCGTTTTGACTCACTCCTAAACTTAAAAAAAGTTGCGCCAACTCGCATAGTAAGTTAATTTATACACCAGATGCATTGAATTAACAGTCTTTGTGAGTTACTACAATACGCTCTGTCATAGTTGTTTCAACATACATTAAAATTCTCAAAAAAGTAACTTTTAACTCTCATAGTAAGTTGATTCAATCTATAAAATGAATTGAATTAACTAATGTTTGATGACACACCATGTCATAGTTGTTTAACACACGTGAAAACATGAATAAAGTCAAACCAACTCAGGTAATAAATTGATTCAAAGCATAAATTGATGACCCATTAGATATGAGTAAACTTTTTTCTCTGTCTAAAGTAAGGTATGGACCAATTAAAGCTGACTCAAACTATGGTGTAAACCCTGCCTTACTCAGATTTACTGTTACCTAACTTTAATATTATAGGTACATAGGCGCTAGCATAGCTAGGCCGGTCTTAGCGTATCCATAATCCGCCTTATCCGCGTACGTTACGGTAGGTATTTTAAGATTCACTTTAATATTTATCGTAATAGTGTAGTTCTAAGACGAGGGATCCATATAAAGAATTCAATTACCTAATTAAGTATTTCTTACTAATCGTTTTCATATATCATAACATTTTCCGATATTGAGAACTGTTAATTTTTATACACTTTCTATTTGAACGCAGATCTGTGATTTGAAATTTTGAATAGGTATGCGCTATGTATATACGAACGAACATCCTACTCAAGTATGGGGGGCTTTTTCTTCTAATGAAATTATGAATCTCAGAATGAGAAAAAACGAAATGCGAATATTTGTTATATAATTAATTGTGAACAGAATACTTGATTAATTTAAATTCTACTTACTGTTATATGTTATATAACCGTAGCTCTACATATTTAAAGCAATAGTATACATTTTTAATTTAGAGTGGTGAGGACCTTTAAAGAGTATTAAAATTGAAGAAGTTTTATATTGATATTAGTGACATTATTTTTGTGATTACTTTTGGTCTTTTTAACAGGTTTTAAATCTTTTGAATGAATCGTAAAATTCACCAAATTTTTTAGAAGTTATTATAAAAATCGAACCTGAATATCATTTATAAATATTGAACTAAAATATAATTGAAATTGTTGTCTTGTTCCATTGCGTGCTATCGAATTTGACAAACAGTTTCGAGTCTCATTTCGTCACGATTTTTCACCATCCTTAATTTTCTTTGAAGGTGAAAGTTATAATCAAAAAACATCAAAGTTCTACAACGAAGTTTTTGACCACAAAGATAACGCATTGGTTAAAAACCTCACCATTTCCTATGGATTAAAATGGAGAAAAGTGATTCAGGGACACTATTATCACTATTGTGTTTATAGTTCTGTGGAAGTGATTGAAAAAAGCAAACGAATCTTTGGATGATATTATTTTACTAACTACACTAGCCACTATCTATGCATTATGAAAGATAATCTTTTTCTCGTCATTTGTAACCAAAAATCAAATACTACAGAAAAAAGTTAATGAAGTAGAACAAATCTCTTCAAATTTAATTTAAATTAAACAATAGAATATATAATCATAGAAATAAAATTTATGCCGCTAACAAGTTCATAAAAATGTATTCACTAATTAGTACAATTCTGTTCGTGTTGTCTTTGCATTAACAGACCGGCAGGTAATCTGTCTATTATTCCTTGTTCTTCAAATTCTGTAATTGTTTAGTAGTTCAGTTCATCAAGATTGTGTATCTCTGGTAAATACCTTATTCATTATTTACTCCAAAGTAAGAAATCACATGGGTCTCTAGAGTCACTCAGTACCATGTCTAAGTACAGTCACACAATGTTTGAACACTTCACTGAGGCGATCACCAATAAAAATACGAGATCTACCCAATGGTTTTACTAGTAGTTTTTTTATCTTCACTGTTTTTTCACATACTTCCACCAGATTCACTTTTTTCAAGTAGCTACAATCTTACTTTTTGGTGCGATTATATTTTCACCAACATTATTGTAATCGATGTCACGCCATTGTTCTTAGCCACAAAATAATATAAATTTGTCACTTAATAGAGAAAATAACTACCTTTCATATGCAATAAAATATTAGATAGAGGCTATTATAATTCGGTAAATAATACTGTCCTAAAACCTGGTTGCCTTTTTCAATCCCCCTGTATAGTGTACGAGAATATTCATTGCCAAGGTTTCTGGTTTCATTTCATTAATCAAACCAACAGAAATATTCGCAATAAATTTCTAACCGAATTTTCATCCCCGTTCTCTTTCAGTTTAAAATATTTCTATTCAGTGGATATTCACCACAGTTATTTGAACAATTCCAATCAAGGTTTTTTCTCAATAACCCATTGTTACAGCAATTTTAAAAGCATCACCCGAGGTGTTACAGTGATGGTTAAATCCTAGGAAAAGTCATTGCATTTTTAATCTTGTTACATTCTATTTATTTTACCAATGCTTCGTCGTTTTAAAAACGCTGCGTCGTAAATGCTTTGAATGACGGGAATTTAAATTATATTTTCAACTATCCGGTCAGTACATATTTTTAATATAATTCCAATATAAAAAGTTAACGGGCAGATTTTTTACTGTAAAAAATGTAAAGGAATTTCATGCAAAGTTAGTTACTGTACAACTCCTGTACAATGAAGTCCTGTATAGTGAACCATCCTGATTGTAAATTCTGAGCAATGAACTACTCTGTATTATGAACATATTTTCTTTAGTCTGCCATTAAATGACCAGTTTTCTAATCATCTCCTGAATATAGTGACCTAGTTGTAGTTCATTATAGAGGAGTTATACCAGTACAACTCCACTATAGTGATGTCATGTATAGAGAACCATTCTGATTAGTTGAGTCCTGATATTTTTTTAAAGAACATATTTTGTAGAGTTTCCTATGCATCTCTTACCTCCTACCTGTTGAAGCATGGATTCTATATACAGGGTGGATCACAAAAAACAACACGGATTCTACTGCTTATAACTTCGATATAAATCAAGATATTTCAATTCTTATGTTTGAAGTGTTTTTTATCACTCTAGCAAATGACGTTAAATTGGTAATATTTTCGTTCTCTCACCACTGTATTGAAAAACAGTGGTGAAAAAGTAAGTTCAACAAAAGAGTTTTCCATGTAAAAATTATACTAAAGCTAAAACTATTTTTTTTATATTATAAAAACAATATTATTGTAACTGATTTATGAAAAGTGTAAAATGTAACCTAAATTTTTATGGAATTAACAAAAAATGTATGGATCTATTCGACATGGTGGCCCTTATTTATGACACATTTTTCGCATCTTTCTCTCATCAATTTTAGGGCTGTTTTGATTAACTCAGGATCATTTTGTAAGACTTCAATTTCACACGTGATTCTATTCCTAATTAAGTAATTATTAGGTGAAGATTCTTTAATATCCTCACAGAAATAAAATTACAAGGTATGAGATCTGAGATTCTGGGAGGCCATTCAATGCTATGTCCAATTGCAATTATTCTGCAGCCGAACTGTTCTTGCAAATAATTATAAAGGAGGAAGATCCTGTGTGCAGCCACCAGATCCCATTAAAGTGTTATGCCAATATATTATCTAACTTTCGAGATAATTTCTCGTTTTAAAAATTACATATTATTTTCATCATAAAAAATTGGCGTAACAAATTAAAAATAATAATTTTTAGCTTTTGTATAATTTTTACCTTGAAAACTGTTTTGTGCAACTTACCTTTTTACCCCTGTTTTTCAACACAGAGCTGAAAAATGTTACCAATTTGACGCCATTTTCTAGAGTGACAAAAAACACTTTTCTGAACATAATGCAACAAAAAGAATTAAAATATCTTGATTTATTTCACTGTGCTAAGCAGCAGAATTCGAGATTCTTTTATTGTTTATTAACCAAAGATATTATACTACAATAAGATACACTACTCTCGACAATTTCTATTTTAAAAATTCGTTGTGGCGCCATCTGGTTTCGAAAGCGAGAAATAGAATTGAAATATTTCAGGTACAATCGAGGTATTTTGTGTGCAAGACGTCATAACAGCAACACTCTAAAATCTTATCTAAGACCATAATTATTGAAGAACATAAAATTATCAAAAATTTCCATTCTCTTCCATTCTAAAAAAGTGATGAATCCATTCACTTTATTCACACTGCTTAACCTTAATTTTCTATTAATGTGTGTTGCCTTGTTGACGTCACTGTCACAACATTCCTCAGTTTGTGTCAACATCTCACAAAGCTTTACTCTTTCATACCTACCCTAGTATTAATATTAATATTGATAGGTAGTGACAATTGAGTGATTTGTGACGTGACTTAAGCAAAAGAACAAATTTAAAGAGAAAATTAGGGGTTTGGCAGGTTAAATAATGTATTATATATATATTTATTTATCATATTATACCAATTAAAAATAGTTTTTTACAAATTTACCTTCTTCAATTGTCTTAAATATGATTTTAGAGTGTTGTAGTTATGACGTCACGCACACAGCATATCTCGATTGTCCTTACTATATTTCAATTTTATTTGCCGTTTATGAAACCAGTTGGCGCCACAACGCTCTTTTCAAATAGAAATTGTCGAGAGCAGTATATTTTATTGTAGTATAATATCTTTGGTTCTACTGAATAAAGAATTGATTAGTAAACCCCTATTTCAGAACACTTTTTTCTGAATGCAACTAATAACTAGATTATGTGCACTCGGTAGAGCGCATACCTTCGCCTCCGTTTTGACCCGTTCTCTCCCAAAATTTAAGAAACTGCTAACTGGATTATAACCAATCGTCCCACCAAGTTTCATGCAATATGGTACAATACTTTTTGAGTTATCGAGTTATAAATGACCTTGACCTTGACCTTTAGCCGGATCGCTTCCAAAATTCTACCAGATCGTTCCTGGACATTATTCAATCGTCCCATCAAATTTCAGACAATTTGGTTGAATACTTTTGGAGTTATTGAGTTACAAGTGGTCTTGACCTTGATCGTTGACCTTTTACCCGATCGCTCCCAAAATCTAACAAAATGGTTCCTGTATATTGACCAATCGTCCCACCAAGTTTCATGCAATATGATTCGATACTTTTTGAGTTATAAATGACCATGACCTTGATCTTTAACCGGGTCGCTCTCAAAAATCTAGTAGCAGGTCACTGGACATGGACCAATCGTTTCATCAAATTTCAGGCAATTTGGTTGAACACTTTTTCAGTTAATCGAATAACAAGATGATAAATAAATAAATCTATTCCGATGAAAATATGACCTTCCCGCATTCTGCGAAGGTGATAAAGCTTGCACATTAACTACTTAAAACTCATTGACAAAATAATTGCATCAGTGAAGTAGTATCTTTTCATCCAAAAGTAATTTTTAAATACTGCAAAACAATACCAATCACAGAAATCTTATAGAGCTGTAGAAAGTGAATGCTTTCTTAACTTCCATTGACTATTTTGTTTTATTATTCACTGTACGAATCCTAAGAATATATTTATTTATCTACAATAAAAATGCGCAAACTGAAGCCTCATATTTCTGTCTGAATGAATAGTTGCAAATCCCTAGATGTGAAAAGTTAGATATTATAAACAGAATTGGAATCCATATAGAAAAAGGATCAAAAAGTTCATGTATAAGAATTTATTTATGTCAGAGAACCGTATGTGAGAACAATATATTTATTATAAAATTAAATGTAATTTAGATCTTAATATTAGAAAATAGAGTATTTTTAGGTATAAATCCTTCCCTTATTTCAAGACAGCAAGGTACAATTTTCCCTAATGCTTAAAGTCTCATCCTATAAACATCATGTTCAGTAATTTGGCTGTCAGAGCCACTGCATCTATCCGGATAATAAGGATGAGGAATGCTAACCGACCTGAAGATTACAACAGCTAATAATGAGGCATCCTCTTAGCTAGTGATAGGCACAAGAAACTTTAGCATTACCCAATGCCATCAGTAAATGGTCATTCGAATTAGTACTATATATATATTGAGAAACTCAAGGGTCTCTTTGAAAAGGTACAGTCCAGACAAAAATATACTTCGCTAAAAATTGTTTAAAAAAGTTAAAAGTGTCGACTAAAATGCGCTGCTCTTTGATGGACATTTAACTAAGAGGCAGGTTCGTCGAACATTTTTCTGTTCACTTTTTCAAAGCTCTAACTAAGTCTCTCACTAATTCTCCATTTTCTTCCTTGTTTCAAATCTCTTGTCAGATCAGTTCTGGTGACGCTGTTCTATCTCTTACGTCATCAGATCAGTTCTGGTGACGATGTTCTATCTCTTATGTCATCAGATCAGTTCTGGTGACGCTATTCTTTCTCTTATGTCATCAGATCAGTTCTGGTGACGATGTTCTATCTCTTACGTCATCAGATCAGTTCTGGTGACGCTATTCTTTCTCTTATGTCATCAGATCAGTTCTGGTGACGATGTTCTATCTCTTACGTCATCAGATCAGTTCTGGTGACGCTATTCTTTCTCTTATGTCATCAGATCAGTTTTGGTGACGATGTTCTATCTCTTACGTCATCAGATCAGTTCTAGTGACGCTGTTCTATATCTTACGTCATCAGATCAGTTCTGGTGACGATGTTCTATCTCATACGTCATCAGATCAGTTCTGGTGACGCTATTCTTTCTCTTATGTCATCAGATCAGTTCTGGTGACGATGTTCTATCTCTTACGTCATCAGATCAGTTCTGGTGACGCTATTCTTTCTCTTATGTCATCAGATCAGTTCTGGTGACGCTGTTCTATATCTTACGTCATCAGATCAGTTCTGGTGACGATGTTCTATCTCATACGTCATCAGATCAGTTCTGGTGACGCTATTCTTTCTCTTATGTCATCAGATCAGTTCTGGTGACGCTGTTCTATATCTTACGTCATCAGATCAGTTCTGGTGACGATGTTCTATCTCATACGTCATCAGATCAGTTCTGGTGACGCTATTCTTTCTCTTATGTCATCAGATCAGTTCTGGTGACGATGTTCTATCTCTTACGTCATCAGATCAGTTCTGGTGACGCTATTCTTTCTCTTATGTCATCAGATCAGTTCTGGTGACGATGTTCTATCTCTTACGTCATCAGATCAGTTCTGGTGACGCTATTCTTTCTCTTATGTCATCAGATCAGTTTTGGTGACGATGTTCTATCTCTTAAGTTCTACTTCATTCACAGATAATCTTTGATGACTGTTCATTAATTATACAATGCAAATGCAGCCTCTATAGTCTGAACAATGTGGCTACTCTGCAAACACTGTACTTCAAAACAACCTCACTCTTCTTCCGTCATAATAATATTTCCAACGAATCAATCATATTGTACAGAAGTAAGTAGGAATTGTGTATACTTGTAAAATCTTTAGATCTGGTTGTTATTTGAAGATAATTATTTTTGTGTCTTTGAAAAAAGGCAGTGATATTTGATATTTCAATCTGCTCAAGCGTCTAGAGGAATTCTTTGGCAATAATATTTATCACTTTGAGAGAGTTAGTAAATAATTTTCAAACATATTTCACAGAGTAAATTGGCGAATGTTATTAAACCTCATGGAGTTCTTTCCTGAACAGAGAGTTTTCTGTGGTTAATTCTATAGAAATAATGAGCATTGCAGGTATCGCATTCCTTAACATTTCTAATGTGTGTTTGATTTCTTTGACATATACTGATGAGAAAGATAGGATTTGTCCGGAAAACTGCAAGGCGGAAAACTGCCAGTCACTTACTGATTTTAATGACATTAGTCAGTAATAACATTTTGATTTATAAAGAAACGAAGTTCGCTCTTAGTTGAAAGGAGTTAAGAGAATATTCATTTTTACTTAGTGTACAAAGCAAAAATATAGTTTTTTTCATTAGAAAATACATGAAATATATTATTATATAAATATTACAGTAAAAAATCAAATACATGATATAAATTAAAAAATAAAACCTTTCTTAGGAAATACTAAAAGAAGAAGAAACAAAGAAATGATTGTATTTGGGACAGAGTACAATTTCTTTGTTTACACAACGCATCTCTACATTATCATTTCATAACGGGTTTAGTGTTTAATTAGTTCATTTTTGTTTATAATTTAATAATTGAACCATCTTTCAAGCTAAATATTCGCTTCTACTCATTATAAAACAAATTCGATCGATGTTTATGAAATATTTAGAATTGGCAACATAACATCTATGATTATCAAAGTGATATTAACCACCAAATTCCCTGACAATTTCTATCTATCGAATTGGATTGCATATAAATTAATAATACTTTTACAAATAAATGAAAATTGTAAAAATGAAGGTGTTAATGCTATGGAAAATAAAATTGTAAATGTAATAAATATTGAATATACATATAAGTGATGTAACATACACTTAATTTATAATAAACAAGATATAAATTATAAATCTTATAAACATATAAAATCCTATATAGATATATAAATATATACATGTTTTTAAAATGTACACAACTTAACAATTAAGTTAAAAATGGTAATTATAATTTCTTTTTGTGTACTGAATTTGGTTTACTGTGTGTTTAATAAAGTAGCTTTGTTGAAATACTATTTTCCATTGAATAATAAGTAGTTCAATAATCTATATACTTTAGTTATAACTGTAAAAAAAAAAAATGAAAAAAAAAATGAAAAAAAAACTTGACGAATGGCTAACGCTGTTTTTATGAATTAAAATGGTCTTAGAATGTGTTTATCAAAAGTTTTAAATAAATAAATTGCCAATAAGTAACTGGCAGTTTTCCGCTTGGCAGTTTTCTGTCTGGCGGTTTTCTGCCTGACAGTTTTCCGTGTACCGTAGAATTAGAGGTTGGTTGCCCACAGGGCTATTGCATGAGCATCAATATAAATCGCATGAGGCACCACAGGGCATCATACGATTGTATATGAGTGGAGTTTTTGGAAGAATTTCCCGCGTATATAAGCGGTGAATTGAAAAGATAACAGGCTGTTCTAACTCTCCCTAGCAGTTTGTTACTCGTGCTCTGCTCACAGGAGAGTCTCAATAAATTTAGGATCCCGCAGGCATAAATCCGGGTGAGTTTCCATCTAACCCATCCCTTAGGTATCATTGCAGGACTTAGTCGATGAAGATCTCGCACGCCATAGCAATTGAGATAGGACCCAAAGTGAGTGACTCAATCTGCAATACCATGGGTCAGCAGTTTTGACGGCTGAGGTTACATTTTTTACAATTGAGTCAGACCTACTGTAGATGATTAGATGATGTTGAACCAGAAATTGCGCAGGTTACAGAATGGCTTTGATATTGCAGAGCTGGAGTTCTATGAGTGGGAAAAAGCCTGCAGTCAGCACCGTGGTTTAGACGAGTTCCTCATCACAATCAATTATCAAAGCTCCATGCTGTGGAAGACGACAGTCGGCACAGACTCTCTCGTACTGGGTCACAGGAAAAAGAAAAGAAACGTAAAAGATACCCCCGGGCAGAAAACCCTCTTGCAATAAACCTCCCGGTCAAATACCCCCCGAGCAAAAACCCCCGTGCAATAAACCACCCGGTTAAATACCCCTGGACAAAAACCCCCAAGTAAAAAGTAAAAAAAAAGGTGCAAAAAACTCCCGGTCGATATAAATAGCCCAATTCATTTCAAATTAACGAATCTTTCTCCAAAATAGAAAACTACTATAAAGAGATATAGCGCATCTAAGTTCAGCTTAGCGGTCTGGTTGTGAGGGTTCGGGGGAGGGGGCTTGCTCTTCACTTTTAGTACGATTATCACACTTAGAAAATTGGAACTAGAACATATTTATGTTTAATAATCACTTCAAGAATCTATGTATTTATATAAGATCGTTCGATGCTCAACCTTGATCGAACCTGTAGTCAACCCAGTTTATCTAGTTTCAGATTCTCTCGAACTTTTGAATCATATAAAAAAAAACGATTTAATTATTATTTATTTTAGTTGGTATCCATGATACCTGCAGGTATCATGGATACCAACTAAAATAATTAATAATTATATCTTATATATATGGTTCAAAAGTCTCGTGGAAAAAGTAGGAGGAGCTTAGCAAAAAGTGTGGTGGAAAGACTTAAAAAACCCTGCGTGTGTACGGCCCTTTAAATCAGTTATAGCTGTATTCTATGTATAACTGATCTTGTTTAGTTTCATTTTCTACCCGTAAAAAATTAGTGCTGAAATTGGTGATAAATTACTTGAGAATTTATTTATTGAAATACTGTAACTTTTATTGTCTTGAGACTTGCCCTCGTAGCTATATTTCAATTAGAGTTAATATAGTAACTAAACTTTTATTATCCTTAGTCTATGACTCTACCCTATCGGATAACCTGGAATAAATACGAAAGAACATTCATTCAATAAATATAAAAAATAATAAAAATCTGTGATCCATGAAGTTATGGTTACTAAATAAATCACTTTCACTGAAAGTTAACTTGTAAAATAATTAACTGAAGTGTAAAATAATTAACTGAAGTGTAAAATAATTAACTGAAGTGTAAAATAATCAACTGAAGTGTAAAATAATTAACTGAAGTGTAAAATAATTAACTGAAGTGTAAAATAATTAACTGAAGTGTAAAATAATCAACTGAAGTGTAAAATAATTAACTGAAGTGTAAAATAATTAACTGAAGTGTAAAATAATTAACTGAAGTGTAAAATAATTAACTGAAGTGTAAAATAATTAACTGAAGTGTAAAATGATTAACTGAAGTGTAAAATAATTAACTGAAGTGTAAAATAATTAACTTAAGTGTAAAATAATTAACTGAAGTGTAAAATAATTAACTGAAGTGTAAAATGATTAACTGAAGTGTAAAATAATTAACTGAAGTGTAAAATAATTAACTGAAGTGTAAAATAATTAACTGAAGTCCAAAATGATTAACTGAAGTGTAAAATAATTAACTGAAGTGTAAAATAATTAACTTAAGTGTAAAATAATTAACTGAAGTGTAAAATGATTAACTGAAGTGTAAAATAATTAACTGAAGTGTAAAATAATTAACTGAAGTGTAAAATGATTAACTGAAGTGTAAAATAATTAACTGAAGTGTAAAATAATTAACTGAAGTGTAAAATAATTAACTGAAGTGTAAAATGATTAACTGAAGTGTAAAATAATTAACTGAAGTGTAAAATAATTAACTTAAGTGTAAAATAATTAACTGAAGTGTAAAATGATTAGCTGAAGTGTAAAATAATTAACTGAAGTGTAAAATAATTAACTGAAGTGTAAAATAATTAACTGAAGTGTAAAATAATTAACTGAAGTGTAAAATGATTAACTGAAGTGTAAAATAATTAACTGAAGTGTAAAATAATTAACTTAAGTGTAAAATAATTAACTGAAGTGTAAAATGATTAACTGAAGTGTAAAATAATTAACTGAAGTGTAAAATAATTAACTGAAGTGTAAAATAATTAACTGAAGTGTAAAATAATTAACTGAAGTGTAAAATAATTAACTGAAGTGTAAAATAATTAACTGAAGTGTAAAATAATTAACTGAAGTGTAAAATAATTAACTGAAGTGTAAAATGATTAACTGAAGTGTAAAATAATTAACTGAAGTGTAAAATAATTAACTGAAGTGTAAAATAATTAACTGAAGTGTAAAATAATCAACTGAAGTGTAAAATAATTAACTGAAGTGTAAAATAATTAACTGAAGTGTAAAATAATTAACTGAAGTGTAAAATAATTAACTGAAGTGTAAAATAATTAACTGAAGTGTAAAATAATTAACTGAAGTGTAAAATAATTAACTGAAGTGTAAAATAATTAACTGAAGTGTAAAGTAATTAACTGAAGTGTAAAGTAATTAACTGAAGTGTAAAACAATTCATTAAACGTTAAAACGATTATAGATTTTGAACAAATTATTGACGTGAAGTACCATACCAACGTGAGCAGTAAATTAAACAAATTGATTTTTATGCGGATAAACAGTACCTAACCCACGTCATTGTATGACCAGTCAGTATTAATCAAAAGCTACGCTACCAAGTAAATGAAAAGAACTTAATTGTTGAAAATATTCGAAAATAATAATATTTTGAAGCATATGACCAATTTCATAAAACAAATAAAGTCAAAACAAACGGAAAGAAAACCATGGAAGCACAAAATCGGTACGCGGAAAACTGCCAGGCGGAAAACTGCCAAGCGGAAAACTGCCAGGCGGAAAACTGCCAAGCGGAAAACTGCCAGCCACTTATTGGCAATTTATGTACTTTTTTACTTTTGATAAACACATTCTAAGAACATTTTAATTCATAAAAAACAGCGTTATCCATTCGTCAAGTGATTAAGGAGACATTCATTTGTTACAGTTATAACTAAAGTATATAGATATTAATTTAATTAATATTCAATGGGAAATAGAATTTAAACAAAGCTACTTTAATAAACAGTCAGTGAACTAAATTCAGTACAAAAAAAATTAATAATTATTATTTTTTACTTATTTGTTAAGTCACGTACATTTTAAAAACATGCATATATTTATATATCTATATAGGATTTTATATGTTTATAAGACTACTAATTTATATCTTGTATATTATAAATTAATTAAGTGTATGTTACATCACTTAATTAAGTGTATGTTACATCACTTAATTATATGTATGTTGAATATTTATTACATTTACAATTTTATTCAATAGCATCAACACCTTCATTTTTACAATTTTCATTTACATGTAAAAGTATTATTGATTTATATGCAATCCAATTCGATAAAGTGAAATTGTCAGAGAATTAGGTAGGTAGTATCAGTTTGATAATCATAGACATAGATGTTGTGTTGCAAATTCTAAATATTTCACAAATATCGATCGAATTTGTTATTTTATGATTACAAGCGAATATTAAGCTTGAAGGCTTGTTCAATTATCAAATTATAAACAAAGAAGAAATAATTAGACACTAAACCCGTTATGAAATGATAATTTAGAGATGAGTTGTGTAAACAAAGAAATTGTACTCTGACCCTAATACAATCATTTCATTGTTTCTTCATCTTTTAATATTCTCTAAGCAGGATTTTATTTATTAATTTATATCATGTATTTGATTTTTAAAGTAATATTTATATAATAATTAATTTTATGTATTTTTCTAATGAAAAAAACTATATTTTTGTTTTGTATACTAAGTAAATATTAATGTTCCCCTAACTCCTTTTAACTAAGAGCGAACGAAGTTTTTTATAAATCAAAATGTTATTACTGACTCAAGTCATTAAATTCAGTAAGTGACTGGCAGTTTTCCGCCTGGCAGTTTTCCGCTTCGGCAGTTTTCCGCCTGGCAGTTTTCCGCCTGTCAGTTTTCCGGACACCCACAAAATCATACAATGGTATTTATTCTAAAGTGATGGTATTCCAAAGTAATGGTATTCCAAAATAATGGTATTCTAAGGTAATGGTATTCCAAGGTAATGGTATTCCAAGGTAATGGTAATCTAAGGTAATGGTATTCCAAGGTAATGGTATTCCAAGGTAATGGTATTCCAAGGTAATGGTATTCCAAGGTAATGGTATTCCAAGGTAATGGTATTCCAAGGTAATGGTAATCTAAGGTAATGGTATTCCAAGGTAATGGTATTCCAAGGTAATGGTATTTTAAAGTAATGGTATTCCAAAATAATGGTATTCTAAGGTAATGGTATTCCAAAATAATGGTATTCCAAGGTAATGGTAATCTAAGGTAATGGTATTCCAAAGTAATGGTAATCTAAGGTAATGGTATTCCAAGGTAATGGTATTCCAAGGTAATGGTATTCCAAGGTAATGGTATTCCAAGGTAATGGTATTCCAAGGTAATGGTAATCTAAGGTAATGGTATTCCAAGGTAATGGTATTCCAAGGTTATGGTATTCCAAAATAATGGTATTCCAAGGTAATGGTAATCTAAGGTAATGGTATTCCAAAATAATGGTATTCCAAGGTAATGGTAATCTAAGGGTAATGGTATTTCAAAGTAATGGTAATCTAAGGTAATGGTATTCCAAGGTAATGGTATTCCAAGGTAATGGTATTCCAAGGTAATGGTATTCCAAAGTAATGGTAATCTAAGGTAATGGTATACCAAAGTAATGGTAATCTAAGGTAATGGTATTCCAAAGTAATGGTATTCCAAGGTAATGGTATTCTAAGGTAATGGTATTCCAAAATAATGGTATTCCAAGGTAATGGTAATCTAAGGTAATGGTATTCTAAGGTAATGGTATTCCAAAATAATGGTATTCCAAGGTAATGGTATTCCAAAGTAATGGTATTCCAAGGTAATGGTAATCTAAGGTAATGGTATTCCAAAGTAATGGTAATCTAAGGTAATGGTATTCCAAAGTAATGGTATTCCAAAATAATGGTATTCCAAGGTAATGGTAATCTAAGGTAATGGTATTCCAAAGTAATGGTAATCTAAGGTAATGGTATTCCAAAGTAATGGTATTCCAAAATAATGGTATTCCAAGGTAATGGTAATCTAAGGTAATGGTATTCCAAAGTAATGGTATTCCAAAGTAATGGTATTCCAAAGTAATGGTATTCCAAAGTAATGGTATTCCAAAGTAATGGTATTCCAAGGTAATGGTAATCTAAGGTAATGGTATTCCAAGGTAATGGTATTCCAAGGTAATGGTGTTCCAAAGTAATGGTATTCCAAGGTAATGGTATTCCAAAATAATGGTATTCCAAGGTAATGGTAATCTAAGGTAATGGTATTCCAAAGTAATGGTAATCTAAGGTAATGGTATTCCAAAGTAATGGTATTCCAAGGTAATGGTATTCCAAGGTAATGGTATTCCAAAGTAATGGTAATCTAAGGTAATGGTATACCAAAGTAATGGTAATCTAAGGTAATGGTATTCCAAAGTAATGGTATTCCAAGGTAATGGTAATCTAAGGTAATGGTATTCCAAAGTAATGGTATTCCAAGGTAATGGTAATCTAAGGTAATGGTATTCCAAAGTAATGGTATTCCAAGGTAATGGTATTCCAAAGTAATGGTATTCCAAAGTAATGGTATTCCAAGGTAATGGTAATCTAAGGTAATGGTATTCCAAAGTAATGGTATTCCAAGGTAATGGTATTCCAAAGTAATGGTAATCTAAGGTAATGGTATTCCAAAGTAATGGTAATCTAAGGTAATGGTATTCCAAAGTAATGGTATTCCAAGGTAATGGTAATCTAAGGTAATGGTATTCCAAAGTAATGGTATTCCAAGGTAATGGTATTCCAAAGTAATGGTAATCTAAGGTAATGGTATTCCAAAGTAATGGTATTCCAAGGTAATGGTATTCCAAAGTAATGGTATTCCAAAGTAATGGTATTCCAAGGTAATGGTATTCCAAAGTAATGGTATTCCAAAGTAATGGTATTCCAAAGTAATGGTATTCCAAAGTAATGGTATTTCAAAGTAATGGTATTCCAAGGTAATGGTATTCCAAAGTAATGGTATTTCAAAGTAATGGTATTCCAAGGTAATGGTATTCCAAGGTAATGGTATTCCAAAGTAATGGTATTCCAAAGTAATGGTATTCCAAGGTAATGGTATTCCTAAGTGATGGTATTCCTAAGTGATGGTATTCCTAAGTAATGGTATTCCAAGGAAATGGTATTCCTAAGTAATGGTATTCTTAAGTGATGGTATTCCTAAGTAATGGTATTCCAAGGTAATGGTATTCCTAAGTAATTGTATTCCAAAGTAATGGTATTCCAAAGTAATGGTATTCCAAAGTAATGGTATTCCAAGGTAATGGTATTCCTAAGTGATGGTATTCCTAAGTGATGGTATTCCTAAGTAATGGTATTCCAAGGTAATGGTATTCCTAAGTAATGGTATTCCTAAGTGATGGTATTCCTAAGTAATGGTATTCCAAGGTGATGGTAATCCAAAGAAATGGTAATCCAAAGTAATGGTATTCCTAAGTGATGGTATTCCTAAGTGATGGTATTCCTAAGTAGTGGTAATCCAAAGAAATGGTAATCCAAAGTAATGGTATTCCAAAGTAATGGTATTCCAAGGTAATGGTATTCCAAAGTAATGGTATTCCAAGGTAATGGTATTCCAAGGTAATGGCATTCCAAGGTAATGGTGTTCCAAAGTAATGGTATTTAAGGTAATGGTATTCCAAGGTAATGGTATTCCAAAGTAATGGTAATCTAAGGTAATGGTATTCCAAAGTAATGGTATTCCAAGGTAATGGTATTCCAAAGTAATGGTATTCCAAAGTAATGGTATTCCAAGGTAATGGTATTCCAAAGTAATGGTAATCTAAGGTAATGGTATTCCAAAGTAATGGTATTCCAAGGTAATGGTATTCCAAAGTAATGGTATTCCAAGGTAATGGTATTCCAAGGTAATGGTATTCCAAAGTAATGGTATTCCTAAGTGATGGTAATCCAAAGTAATGGTATTCCAAGGTAATGGTAATCCAAAGTAATGGTATTCCAAGGTAATGGTATTCCAAAGTAATGGTATTCCAAGGTAATGGTATTCCAAGGTAATGGTATTCCAAAGTAATGGTATTCCTAAGTGATGGTAATCCAAAGAAATGGTAATCCAAAGTAATGGTATTCCTAAGTGATGGTATTCCAAGGTAATGGTATTCCAAAGTAATGGTATTCCAAGGTAATGGTATTCCAAGGTAATGGTATTCCAAAGTAATGGTATTCCTAAGTGATGGTAATCCAAAGAAATGGTAATCCAAAGTAATGGTATTCCAAGGTAATGGTATTCCAAGGTAATGGTATTTTAAAGTAATGGTATTCCAAAATAATGGTATTCTAAGGTAATGGTATTCCAAAATAATGGTATTCCAAGGTAATGGTAATCTAAGGTAATGGTATTCCAAAGTAATGGTAATCTAAGGTAATGGTATTCCAAGGTAATGGTATTCCAAGGTAATGGTATTCCAAGGTAATGGTATTCCAAGGTAATGGTATTCCAAGGTAATGGTAATCTAAGGTAATGGTATTCCAAGGTAATGGTATTCCAAAATAATGGTATTCCAAGGTAATGGTAATCTAAGGTAATGGTATTCCAAAATAATGGTATTCCAAGGTAATGGTAATCTAAGGGTAATGGTATTCCAAAGTAATGGTAATCTAAGGTAATGGTATTCCAAGGTAATGGTATTCCAAGGTAATAAGGTAATGGTATTCCAAGGTAATGGTATTCCAAAATAATGGTATTCCAAGGTAATGGTAATCTAAGGTAATGGTATTCCAAAGTGATGGTATTCCAAAGTAATGGTAATCTAAGGTAATGGTATTCCAAAGTAATGGTATTCTAAGGTAATGGTATTCCAAAATAATGGTATTCCAAGGTAATGGTAATCTAAGGTAATGGTATTCTAAGGTAATGGTATTCCAAAATAATGGTATTCCAAGGTAATGGTAATCTGAGGTAATGGTATTCCAAAGTAATGGTATTCCAAGGTAATGGTATTCTAAGGTAATGGTATTCCAAAATAATGGTATTCCAAGGTAATGGTAATCTAAGGTAATGGTATTCCAAAGTAATGGTATTCCAAAGTAATGGTATTCCAAAGTAATGGTATTCCAAAGTAATGGTATTCCAAGGTAATGGTATTCTAAGGTAATGGTATTCCAAGGTAATGGTATTCCAAGGTAATGGTGTTCCAAAGTAATGGTATTCCAAGGTAATGGTATTCCAAAATAATGGTATTCCAAGGTAATGGTAATCTAAGGTAATGGTATTCCAAAGTAATGGTAATCTAAGGTAATGGTATTCCAAAGTAATGGTATTCCGAAGTAATGGTATTCCAAGGTAATGGTAATCTAAGGTAATGGTATTCCAAAGTAATGGTATTCCAAGGTAATGGTATTCCAAAGTAATGGTATTCCAAAGTAATGGTATTCCAAGGTAATGGTAATCTAAGGTAATGGTATTCCAAAGTAATGGTATTCCAAGGTAATGGTATTCCAAAGTAATGGTAATCTAAGGTAATGGTATTCCAAAGTAATGGTAATCTAAGGTAATGGTATTCCAAAGTAATGGTATTCCAAGGTAATGGTAATCTAAGGTAATGGTATTCCAAAGTAATGGTATTCCAAGGTAATGGTATTCCAAAGTAATGGTAATCTAAGGTAATGGTATTCCAAAGTAATGGTATTCCAAGGTAATGGTATTCCAAAGTAATGGTATTCCAAAGTAATGGTATTCCAAGGTAATGGTATTCCAAAGTAATGGTATTCCAAAGTAATGGTATTCCAAAGTAATGGTATTCCAAAGTTTTGGTATTTCAAAGTAATGGTATTCCAAGGTAAAGGTATTCCAAAGTAATGGTATTTCAAAGTAATGGTATTCCAAGGTAATGGTATTCCAAGGTAATGGTATTCCAAAGTAATGGTATTCCAAAGTAATGGTATTCCAAGGTAATGGTATTCCTAAGTGATGGTATTCCTAAGTGATGGTATTCCTAAGTAATGGTATTCCAAGGTAATGGTATTCCTAAGTAATGGTATTCTTAAGTGATGGTATTCCTAAGTAATGGTATTCCAAGGTAATGGTATTCCTAAGTAATGGTATTCCAAAGTAATGGTATTCCAAAGTAATGGAATTCCAAAGTAATGGTATTCCAAGGTAATGGTATTCCTAAGTGATGGTATTCCTAAGTGATGGTATTCCTAAGTAATGGTATTCCAAGGTAATGGTATTCCTAAGTAATGGTATTCCTAAGTGATGGTATTCCTAAGTAATGGTATTCCAAGGTAATGGTAATCCAAAGAAATGGTAATCCAAAGTAATGGTATTCCTAAGTGATGGTATTCCTAAGTGATGGTATTCCTAAGTAGTGGTAATCCAAAGAAATGGTAATCCAAAGTAATGGTATTCCAAAGTAATGGTATTCCAAAGTAATGGTATTCCAAGGTAATGGTATTCCAAAGTAATGGTATTCCAAGGTAATGGTATTCCAAGGTAATGGTATTCCAAGGTAATGGTGTTCCAAAGTAATGGTATTCC
Source organism: Caprella mutica (assembly GCA_947561585.1). NCBI lineage: Eukaryota > Metazoa > Arthropoda > Malacostraca > Amphipoda > Caprellidae > Caprella > Caprella mutica. The sequence goes on along the minus strand of CANNZV010000085.1, from coordinate 223,437 downwards.
AAGGTAATGGTATTCCAAGGTAATGGTATTCCAAAGTAATGGTAATCTAAGGTAATGGTATTCCAAAGTAATGGTATTCCAAGGTAATGGTATTCCAAAGTAATGGTATTCCAAAGTAATGGTATTCCAAGGTAATGGTATTCCAAAGTAATGGTAATCTAAGGTAATGGTATTCCAAAGTAATGGTATTCCAAGGTAATGGTATTCCAAAGTAATGGTATTCCAAGGTAATGGTATTCCAAGGTAATGGTATTCCAAAGTAATGGTATTCCTAAGTGATGGTAATCCAAAGTAATGGTATTCCAAGGTAATGGTAATCCAAAGTAATGGTATTCCAAGGTAATGGTATTCCAAAGTAATGGTATTCCTAAGTGATGGTAATCCAAAGAAATGGTAATCTAAGGTAATGGTATTCCAAGGTAATGGTATTCCAAGGTAATGGTATTTTAAAGTAATGGTATTCCAAAATAATGGTATTCTAAGGTAATGGTATTCCAAAATAATGGTATTCCAAGGTAATGGTAATCTAAGGTAATGGTGTTCCAAAGTAATGGTAATCTAAGGTAATGGTATTCCAAGGTAATGGTATTCCAAGGTAATGGTATTCCAAGGTAATGGTATTCCAAGGTAATGGTATTCCAAGGTAATGGTAATCTAAGGTAATGGTATTCCAAGGTAATGGTATTCCAAAATAATGGTATTCCAAGGTAATGGTAATCTAAGGTAATGGTATTCCAAAATAATGGTATTCCAAGGTAATGGTAATCTAAGGGTAATGGTATTCCAAAGTAATGGTAATCTAAGGTAATGGTATTCCAAGGTAATGGTATTCCAAGGTAATGGTATTCCAAAATAATGGTATTCCAAGGTAATGGTAATCTAAGGTAATGGTATTCCAAAGTAATGGTATTCCAAAGTAATGGTAATCTAAGGTAATGGTATTCCAAAGTAATGGTATTCTAAGGTAATGGTATTCCAAAATAATGGTATTCCAAGGTAATGGTAATCTAAGGTAATGGTATTCTAAGGTAATGGTATTCCAAAATAATGGTATTCCAAGGTAATGGTAATCTAAGGTAATGGTATTCCAAAGTAATGGTATTCCAAAGTAATGGTATTCCAAAGTAATGGTATTCCAAAGTAATGGTATTCCAAGGTAATGGTATTCTAAGGTAATGGTATTCCAAAATAATGGTATTCCAAGGTAATGGTAATCTAAGGTAATGGTATTCCAAAGTAATGGTATTCCAAAGTAATGGTATTCCAAAGTAATGGTATTCCAAAGTAATGGTATTCCAAGGTAATGGTATTCTAAGGTAATGGTAATCCAAGGTAATGGTATTCCAAGGTAATGGTGTTCCAAAGTAATGGTATTCCAAGGTAATGGTATTCCAAAATAATGGTATTCCAAGGTAATGGTAATCTAAGGTAATGGTATTCCAAAGTAATGGTAATCTAAGGTAATGGTATTCCAAAGTAATGGTATTCCAAAATAATGGTATTCCAAGGTAATGGTAATCTAAGGTAATGGTATTCCAAAGTAATGGTATTCCAAAGTAATGGTATTCCAAAGTAATGGTATTCCAAGGTAATGGTAATCTAAGGTAATGGTATTCCAAGGCAATGGTATTCCAAGGTAATGGTGTTCCAAAGTAATGGTATTCCAAGGTAATGGTATTCCAAAATAATGGTATTCCAAGGTAATGGTAATCTAAGGTAATGGTATTCCAAAGTAATGGTAATCTAAGGTAATGGTATTCCAAAGTAATGGTATTCCAAAGTAATGGTAATCTAAGGTAATGGTATTCCAGAGTAATGGTAATCTAAGGTAATGGTATTCCAAAGTAATGGTAATCTAAGGTAATGGTATTCCAAAGTAATGGTATTCCAAAGTAATGGTATTCCAGGGTAATGGTAATCTAAGGTAATGGTATTCCAAAGTAATGGTATTCCAAGGTAATGGTATTCCAAAGTAATGGTAATCTAAGGTAATGGTATTCCAAAGTAATGGTATTCCAAAGTAATGGTAATCTAAGGTAATGGTATTCCAAAGTAATGGTAATCTAAGGTAATGGTATTCCAAAGTAATGGTAATCTAAGGTAATGGTATTCCAAAGTAATGGTATTCCAAGGTAATGGTATTCCAAAGTAATGGTATTCCAAAGTAATGGTAATCTAAGGTATTGGTATTCCAAAGTAATGGTAATCTAAGGTAATGGTATTCCAAAGTAATGGTAATCTAAGGTAATGGTATTCCAAAGTAATGGTATTCCAAAGTAATGGTATTCCAAGGTAATGGTAATCTAAGGTAATGGTATTCCAAAGTAATGGTATTCCAAGGTAATGGTATTCCAAAGTAATGGTAATCTAAGGTAATGGTATTCCAAAGTAATGGTATTCCAAGGTAATGGTATTCCAAAGTAATGGTATTCCAAAGTAATGGTATTCCAAGGTAATGGTATTCCAAAGTAATGGTATTCCAAAGTAATGGTATTCCAAAGTAATGGTATTCCAAAGTAATGGTATTTCAAAGTAATGGTATTCCAAGGTAATGGTATTCCAAAGTAATGGTATTTCAAAGTAATGGTATTCCAAGGTAATGGTATTCCAAGGTAATGGTATTCCAAAGTAATGGTATTCCAAAGTAATGGTATTCCAAGGTAATGGTATTCCTAAGTGATGGTATTCCTAAGTGATGGTATTCCTAAGTAATGGTATTCCAGGGTAATGGTATTCCTAAGTAATGGTATTCTTAAGTGATGGTATTCCTAAGTAATGGTATTCCAAGGTAATGGTATTCCTAAGTAATGGTATTCCAAAGTAATGGTATTCCAAAGTAATGGTATTCCAAAGTAATGGTATTCCAAGGTAATGGTATTCCTAAGTGATGGTATTCCTAAGTGATGGTATTCCTAAGTAATGGTAGTCCAAGGTAATGGTATTCCTAAGTAATGGTTTTCCTAAGTGATGGTATTCCTAAGTAATGGTATTCCAAGGTAATGGTAATCCAAAGAAATGGTAATCCAAAGTAATGGTATTCCTAAGTGATGGTATTCCTAAGTGATGGTATTCCTAAGTAGTGGTAATCCAAAGAAATGGTAATCCAAAGTAATGGTATTCCTAAGTGATGGTAATCTAAGGTAATGGTATTCCAAAGTAATGGTATTCCAAGGTAATGGTATTCCAAAGTAATGGTATTCCAAGGTAATGGTATTCCAAGGTAATGGTATTCCAAGGTAATGGTGTTCCAAAGTAATGGTATTCCAAGGTAATGGTATTCCAAGGTAATGGTATTCCAAAGTAATGGTAATCTAAGGTAATGGTATTCCAAAGTAATGGTATTCCAAGGTAATGGTATTCCAAAGTAATGGTATTCCAAAGTAATGGTATTCCAAGGTAATGGTATTCCAAAGTAATGGTAATCTAAGGTAATGGTATTCCAAAGTAATGGTATTCCAAGGTAATGGTATTCCAAAGTAATGGTATTCCAAGGTAATGGTATTCCAAGGTAATGGTATTCCAAAGTAATGGTATTCCTAAGTGATGGTAATCCAAAGTAATGGTATTCCAAGGTAATGGTAATCCAAAGTAATGGTATTCCAAGGTAATGGTATTCCAAAGTAATGGTATTCCAAGGTAATGGTATTCCAAGGTAATGGTATTCCAAAGTAATGGTATTCCTAAGTGATGGTAATCCAAAGAAATGGTAATCCAAAGTAATGGTATTCCTAAGTGATGGTATTCCAAGGTAATGGTATTCCAAAGTAATGGTATTCCAAGGTAATGGTATTCCAAGGTAATGGTATTCCAAAGTAATGGTATTCCTAAGTGATGGTAATCCAAAGAAATGGTAATCCAAAGTAATGGTATTCCAAGGTAATGGTATTCCAAAGTAATGGTATTCCAAGGTAATGGTATTCCAAGGTAATGGTATTCCAAAGTAATGGTAATCTAAGGTAATGGTATTCCTAAGTAATGGTATTCCAAAGTAATGGTATTCCTAAGTAATGGTATTCTAAAGTAATGGTATTCCAAAGTAATGGTATTCCAAAGTAATGGTATTCCAAAGTAATGGTATTCCTAAGTAATGGTAATCCAAAGTAATGGTATTCCAAAGTAATGGTATTCCTAAGTAATGGTAATCCAAAGTAATGGTATTCCAAAGTAATGGTATTCCTAAGTGATGGTATTCCTAAGTGATGGTATTCCTAAGTAGTGGTAATCCAAAGTAATGGTATTCCTAAGTAATGGTAATCCAAAGTAATGTTATCTCAAAGTAATGGTATTCCTAAGTAATGGTAATCCAAAGAAATGGTATTTCAAAGAAATGGTAATCCAAAGAAATGGTATTCCTAAGTAATGGTATTCTAAAGTAATGGTATTCCAAAGTAATGGTAATCCAAAGAAATGGTATTTCAAAGAAATGGTATTTCAAAGAAATGGTAATCCAAAGTAATGGTATTCCTAAGTAATGGTATTCTAAAGTAATGGTATTCCAAAGTAATGGTAATCCAAAGAAATGGTATTTCAAAGAAATGGTATTTCAAAGAAATGGTAATCCAAAGTAATGGTATTCCTAAGTAATGGTATTCTAAAGTAATGGTATTCCAAAGTAATGGTATTCCAAAGTAATGGTATTCCAAAGTAATGGTATTCCAAAGTAATGGTATTCCTAAGTAATGGTAATCCAAAGTAATGGTACTCCAAAGTAATGGTATTCCAAGGTAATGGTATTCCAAAGAAATGGTATTTCAAAGAAATGGTATTTCAAAGAAATGGTAATCCAAAGAAATGGTATTTCAAAGAAATGGTAATCCAAAGAAATGGTATTTCAAAGAAATGGTAATCCAAAGAAATGGTATTTCAAAGAAATGGTATTTCAAAGAAATGGTATTTCAAAGAAATGGTAATCCAAAGAAATGGTATTTCAAAGAAATGGTAATCCAAAGAAATGGTATTTCAAAGAAATGGTATTTCAAAGAAATGGTAATCCAAAGAAATGGTATTTCAAAGAAATGGTATTTCAAAGAAATGGTATTTCAAAGAAATGGTATTTCAAAGAAATGGTAATCCAAAGAAATGGTATTTCAAAGAAATGGTAATCCAAAGAAATGGTATTTCAAAGAAATGGTATTTCAAAGAAATGGTATTTCAAAGAAATGGTAATCCAAAGAAATGGTATTTCAAAGAAATGGTAATCCAAAGAAATGGTATTTCAAAGAAATGGTATTTCAAAGAAATGGTAATCCAAAGAAATGGTATTTCAAAGAAATGGTATTATCAATGTCTTTGGTATTATGGTCTGTTATAGCGAAAAAAATTTTTGTATTTCAAATGAAGCCATAGCAGCATCAATGATATCTGGTATTGATAGTATAAAGTTGCTTTAATTAGATAAAGTATGATGTATAACTGGTAATAATTTATGGATATAGGCATCATAGACTTTTAGTGTTATTTAAAAGGTGTTCAGTCAAAGCAAAGTAACTACGTACCTACAAGAGTTTACAATTCGAGTTATGTTTTCTTTTGCATTGAAATAAGGAGGTTCATAAGTCCATTACAAGCATATTCTCAGATCCATTGAGTAGGTAGGGGTACAATATTCTATAGCATTTACCTGCATGGTGTACTCTTTAGTTTGTAATTCCATTACTGAAAGTGATTAAATAGAAGTAAATGTAAGGATAGAATTTCCAATGGTTTGAATGAAATAATTGATTATGAACAAGAGTGTGATACATATATATTATATAAGTTACATCAAAGAGATGGTCTCCCTTCCAAAACTTTTTTATTATGTATTATAGAGCTTTAAAATTTAACACGCCTTTAAGACAGCGAATGAAACATTTTTTGTTGATTGTAAAAATCACAATTTCTTCATAAAAAACGAGAGATGGAAGGAAATGTGATTTTTAGGGTTGAAAGAAATGTATCTCGTCCGTCAAAAGACTTCATTCTGGTATTGTTCAAGTGGTGAGTCAGTGGCCAAAATAATATCGCATCTTGCGGAACGCTAAAATCCTTATTTTTGGGTCACGTGACTGGCAATCTAGCGTCAGTTTAATGGAGAAATGATATAACTGAATCAAAATAAGGTTTTACACCGTCTTCCTTAGCGTCCTGCAATCGCTGCAACACTTCCTCTCTCTAGAGTAGTTTATTGTAACTCTATGATATTGTTAAAGTCTTTGCTCACTAATGATATCCATATCATCACTTTACGTCAAAAATTGGTGGTGGAGATACACAGTTTGACTCCCAAAAAATTAATACTTTTTGAGAGCCATCAGAGTGAAATGAGTTTATTTATATTACTTAAGTTTGTTTCCATAGTATTAGAATTTTGAAACGAAATGGACTCTACTTCGTTATTCAATCCTTTTTACATCCAATGATACTCCTATTATCACTGTAGGTAAAAATAACTCTTCTAATGTCACGTTTTCTTCCGTATCTCGTTTTCTATGAAGAAAATGCAGTTCATGTTTCAATTAAGTTTCATTGTCAAATAATTTACTTCAAAAGAAAATGAAGTTCAAAACAATGAATTGTATTTCTTATACGAAGGTTCAGATCGTAATTTCACACGTATCTCTAAGGATAATTCATTATCCATGTTATTATAATTACATCTGCGGTAATGAAAATGGTCAATATTATACAAAAAATAATACATTTTTAACGCTATTTGCAGTTTTAGAGGATAGCGCTAGGGTTATGCTGTTCGTATAAAAGATCCTTGATTAAAGGTTAGAAGAGTTAGTTTATATATTCATTTACTTCCAGCTCTTCATTTTCCTCTTACAAGATAGTTAACATGTCGTAAGCTACAGTAGCAACTGTACGAATTTAGTGCAATCAATTGTAAAATTATTAATATGTGATGATAATGGAGTAATTAGATAATTTGAAAAAAACATCTTCTTTTCAATCGAGAAAAGATTAATTATATTTTATTACAAAATACTCTACAATAACCAAATTAAAAAGACAATTTGTGAATAATGAGAATTGGATAAATATCAGTTAACAATTTCGTTCTTTATTGAACAATAAATATTCTTTAAGTTTTAAATAAATTAATCCAGATAATATCCCAGTTTCATAATTCCTATGGCATCATAAATGCAAGAGGTATACATTCCGTTACAGCAGCAGTACTATTTTTTAGCCCCCTTTACCATGCTATTTCTGGCTAATCTTCCAGTGTATAGCCTAGCCTCACTAAATGTTTTGAGGCAACAAAAGCCTTGCAAAAGTTGAGGAGAGTAGTGATGTTCCGAGAGACATTCTGTGTTTGTTTGACAATGCGCCAAAGTAAACAATAACTTGAATGGGGGGATTTAAGCTCAAATACTTGGAAAACAAAGGAAAAAGATCTGCTTTTATTAGCCTGCTATGGGGCATTCTAATCGCCGGATGAACGAACCTTTGAAAAATTCGGGCCTCATTCTTTGAAAAACTGATAGGATCATTTTAACCATCAGATAATCATGAAGAAGGTAATTATTAAATTGTATAAAATAAGCAATTAATATAGATAGTAAGCCAACAGAATATTGATTATTAAAAATTCAATTTAAGTGTCTAAAATTTGACATAGAAATAATCTGCCCGAAACTTTATACAATTTGGAAGGTATTATATTTGCTCATCTGAATTTCAATTGGAAAGATTTCAAGGAGGCAAAGAATAGATGAATATTTAGCGAAGTAGGAGCTTCAATTGGCGGATTGCATTTCACGGGATAGAAAATAAGATGAGGCGAAAGTTTTCACTTATGAACAACTCTCAGTTCGTTAGAGAGAGAACTTTAGCAATGAATGGGTACTAACGATGGCTAGGAGTAATTTTGAGGCCCATTGAGAAAATACAATTGACTACTTAACTAACACCTGCAGAGTGAAGGGAGAGGGGGAAATGCCAGTCACTCAGTGGGTAAAATGCCAGGCACTCAGTGGGTAAAATGCCAGGCACTCAGTGGGTAAAATGCCAGTGGTTTAATTCAACATTCAACATATCAATGAGCGTAGAGAATAATGTTTAATAGTGTTGTTTCCAATTGGTTTCCCGTAGTAATAATGTTCACCCTGAGAGTGTTTCCTCCGCTCTTTATATCACCTGTTAGCATTGTAGAGATTTGGAAGACTCTATAGGATTAGTAGAGTAAATATTGCCATAGAGGCTATAGGAGGAACTCTATCACTTACTCTGTGTAGCTATGGGGGAAAGGATGGCCGCTGGGGGGGGGGGGTGGAAATGAGCACCATTAAGTTCACCATCAACATCACACTGAGGAAAATCATCAACATCACACTGACGAAAATCACCAACATCACCCTGAGGAAAATCACCAACATCACCCTGAGGAAAATCACCAACATTACCCTGAGGAAAATCACCAACATCACCCTGAGGAAAATCACCAACATCACCCTGAGGAAAATCACCAACATCACCCTGAGGAAAATCACCAACATTACCCTGAGGAAAATCACCAACATCACCCTGAGGAAAATCACCAACATCACCCTGAGGAAAATCACCAACATTACCCTGAGGAAAATCACCAACATCACCTTGAGGAAAATCACCAACATCACCCTGAGGAAAATCACCAACATCACCCTGAGGAAAATCACCAACATCACCCTGAGGAAAATATTAGATTTAGTTTAAAACTTTTTTTTATAAACTCAAACATTTCACATTTTTTAAATATAAAAGAAGATAAACTGAAATTTTCGAATAATGTTCATTGATATTATGCATTAAATAGACTAGTATGAATAAAGTTTCCAAGATGCGGTTATATATCAGAGTTATTTTACTCCAAATTCTGCCTTAACTTCAACTGGTGAGTATCGCCACCAATGTTAGAGTTTGTCACTTGTTTGAAAGCTTCTCCTGAAATCCAACATGAAATTATTGTGACTAACACTGTCATGATATTGATAATGACAAATTGGGATGAAATGCCAGAAAGGAATAATAAACATCTTAAATAAAGGAACTGGTGAGTTGTAATACAGTTAACTAGAACGGGCCCTCCTAGAGCGCGTGCCTTCGCCGTTGCTATTTTCTTTTTGTTCATTTTCATTTTTTCATGACCTTGACATTTGACCCGATCGCTCCCAAAATCTATTCAAATGGTTTCTTGATAATGACCAATCGTCCCACCAAATTTCAAGCAATTTTGTATAATATTTTTAGAGTTATGCGAATAACAAAATTACAAATAAAACATACCAATCAAACATAACTTTCCGTTATTTTACGAAGGTAACAGTAATAATTAATTATTTAAATGGTCAAACACACACTTTCCGAGTACTGTCGCATACCCTGCTTTAATTATACTACAAATACAGTACGAGTAGTTTGAAGAGGAAAATGAAGTGTTGGTGGTAAGCAAAGGCAATGAGGTCATTTGAAACAAAATAAAAAGTTTTCATTCATCAGAAAATAAAGCAAATTAAAAAAAGAGCAGCAATTATGATAAATAAAAGATGGCACCAAGCCCACTCTTCAATCTAATTAACTTATTGATATACATATTTAATGTGGAGTTTAATTACTGTTATTTATAATGTGAAGTAGCAAATTGAGTTACTTCCTTGATATAAGAACTAATTACTAAGCTAACAATTTATTAATCGCAATAAAGAATTAATGGTGGAATTATAAATCAACAAATAGTAAGTATTTATATTAAATCACTACGATTAACTTTTAACACAAGTGGTCGAATTAAAGATAAATATAAACAATTTACTGATAATTATCAGGCGTACCTCTTAATATGAGTTAATTGTTATGTATTCTTTTCAGATTTAACTCAATCAGTAGAATTATAAAAATAAGAATAAATTGTACTAGAAAATTAATTCACCTTATTCAGAAAAGCTAATAAATGGCAATGACATCTAGTAATTGCTTATCTTAATATTAGATATATATTTTAAATATAAAATGTTCTAAGTGTGACTTACAACGATTATATGTTTGTGCTATATATGTATATTGTAATAGAATATGATATATTTTAATTAGTAACTATAATCACTTCTACAATAATAGACTGTTACTAAGGTATAATTATATGTATTAATTCAATGCAGTAGTGTACTCATTCCTACTCTCATTTCCCTTTATTGCGTACATATAACTGTTTATTATGTGTTAACTGATATGTCTAAGGAATATCTATAGAATAACTGTATAACTGTAACTCGAGATATAACTTACAGTTAGAAATGTAACTGCAGTATAGGAAATATATGTCAAAAGGAGAAGCCATATAAAGGAAAAGATTGATTGGTTATTTGGTGGCTACACATTTATTAATTAAGAATGTTGCCAATTCTATTGGATTAATAATCAAACAAATTTATCTTTTATTTATTGTTAATGACCCTTATGATTTTGCCTATTCTGTTAATAATTATTTTTCTACTCTAGGTGCTAACATAGCAAACTCTGTTCCGGTTTCCAATACTAACTACAGTGAGTTCCTTCGAGGTAATTTTGTTAATTCTTTTTTCTTTCCCGATGTAACAATTAATGAAGTTATCCTTCATATGAAATCGCTTAAGAATAAAAGGTGATCAGTTGATTGTCTTCCAGTCACTGTTTTGAAACAAGTTTCACACATTGTTGCTCCTGTTATAAGTTATTTGGTTAATTTTTGGCATTTGATAGTGTAGATCACGAGATACTTTTAGGGAAACTATTATATTATGGTGTAAGAGGATTACCTTTACAATGGCTCAAATCTTATTTAACAAATAGGAAACAGTATGTTCATATTAATGGCGTGTATTCTTCAGAAAACACTCGGTGCCACAAGGTAGCAACCTTGAGCCGCTTCTATTCTTCACTTATATAATGTTTGCTGATGACTGTACAATTTCTTGTCCTGTTCATCGCAAAAATATGAATGCCGCCCATCATACAGTTAATGACAACATTATGTTGATATCTAGATGGATTAATGCGAATATGTAGATTGGAGATAAACGTTCAAAAGACTAAATTCATGTTATACTCATACAGAGACAAATTTTTTTTTATAACCAATAATGTTAGGGCAGGAAATTGTCGAACAGTCAGACCATATTAAATTTTTAGGTATCATAAATTGACGATAAGTTTAAATTTCCTCATCATGTTTCCCATGTATCTCCAAAAATGTCTCGTAGCTTAGGAATGCTTATCAGGCTGAGGGAATTTGTACCATCTTGTTTACTTAAATCTGTTTATAATGCTTTGATATATCCTTATATGAATTATGGGATAGAAATTTGGTACGGTGCCCCTAACTATCTCAGAAATGATATCAAAGTTCTTCAGAGTAGAGTTGTTAGAGTGTTAATTTTTTTTTAATTATAACGAGCATACTAGTGTTTACTTTATTCGAATGGAATTGTTGCCTGTTGATTATATATATTCTCTTAGTATTGCTTCATATATTTATCGAACACTTAATGTTGAGGATTTTGATACTGGTTTAAAAAGTAGGTTACGGACACTAGAAGATCAACATCGCTATCCAATAAGAAATCGTCAATTTCTTTTGCTTCCTAGGTTCAATAGAGTAAAAACTAATTCTCGCATTCATTCGGCTGGTGTAAAGATCTGGAATGAAATTCCTGATAGCATAAAAGTTTGTTCTTCGGTTTTGTCATTCAGGAAGAATCTTAAAAAATCCTTTTTTCTAACAATTGAGTGTGTTAGATGATATTCGAGAAAAGTGAATAATTTTCTGATATTCTATTTGATTCCTGATAATGTTTGTATCTACTTTGCTCTTATGCTGTTTTTTTTTCTCTCTCGATTATTGATAGGTAAGGTATGTTCATTGCCTAGACTCTAGACTCTACAGTCTAGAGTGTAGACTCTAGAGTCTAGATGCTAGTGAAAACCATTGAACAATGCCATGCGTTACCTTTATTTTAATACATACCACATTTGTACAACTTCTGCATTCCTGTAATAATTCTGTATTTGTTCAATTTGAAGTAAATAAATGTTCATTCTTTGGATAGGCTGCCCTAGAAGCGAAAGCTTTTCCGGGCCTAAAAATCCCATTTCTATAGCTGTCATTTTGTGTAATAAAGACAATATATTGACTCCGAATATATGTTCAATTGTAAGGAGTTTTTAGTTGAAATAAATGAATAAATAAAATAAATAAATATGTGATAAAAGAGTAAGATTTTGGGTCATTAAAATATTGGTGAAAATTATCTTATATATACCAATTTACTCCACTGTTTCCTCTTTCCCCATTTACTCCACTGTTTCCTCTTTCTCCATTTACTCCACTGTTTCCTCTTTCCCCATTTACTCCACTGTTTCCTCTTTCCCCATTTACTCCACTGTTTCCTCTTTCCCCATTTATTCCAATCTTTCCTCTTTCCCCATTTACTCCACTCATTCTTCTTTACCCATTTACTCAAATTTTTCCCCATTTACGCCACTCTCTCCTCTTTCCCCAATTAAGCCACTCTCTCCTCTTTCCCCATTTACTCCAATCTTTCCTCTTTCCCCATTTACTCCACTCTTTCCTCTTTCCCCATTTATGCCACCCTTTCCTCTTCTTTCCCCATTTATGCCACTCTTTCCCCATTTACGTCACTCTCTCCTCTTTCTCCATTTACTCCACTCTCTCCTCTTTCCCCATTTACTCCACTCTCTCCTCTTTCCCCATTTACGCCACTCTCTCCTCTTTCCCCATTTACTCCACTCTCTCCTCTTTCCCCATTTACTCCACTCTTTCCTCTTTCCCCCATTTACTCCACTCTTTCCTCTTCTTTCCCCATTTACGCCACTCTCTCCTCTTTCCCCATTTACGCCACTCTCTCCTCTTTCCCCATTTACGCCACTCTCTCCTCTTTCCCCATTTACTCCACTCTATCCTCTTTCCCCATTTACTCCACTCTTTCCTCTTTCCCCCATTTACTCCACTCTTTCCTCTTCTTTCCCCATTTACTCCACTCTTTCCTCTTTCCCCATTTACTCCACTTTTTCCTCTTTCCCCATTTACGCCACTCTCTCTTCTTTCCCCATTTACGCCACTCTTTCCTTTTTCCCCATTTACTCCACTTTTTGCTCTTTCCCCATTCACGCCACTCTCTCCTCTTTCCCCATTTACGCCACTCTTTCCCCTCTCATAGAATAAATCACTTAAATTACCTGTGATGTCAGTGTGCGATATGTGCGTGAAAGTAACATTCATTGCGCAGAATAATTCATCACATTTGACATCATAATGACTGTGTCATAATGACTCAAATATAAGGAAGTGGCAAAGTTTATAATTGTATAAAGTTTTATATTTCATTTAAAGTCATCATCAACGCATCAAACATTTTTTCTTTATTTAAAATTTTGTTTCTTCTCGCAGTTATTATTTACTATAAGACAGATAAAGTGGTTGAAGTCAAGCCATGATGTTGATTGGCGTAACAAATAGATACATATTATTCCTATTATCGTTAGGTATATAATATAATTTTGAATTTATTAGCACTGCAATAAGAAACTGAATAAGGCTGAGGATATCCATTACTAAAACTGTTCTACTCTGAGTTACTTCATAAAGGCAACCGACTGGAGACTAGATAATAATTTTCTTTTTACTCAAAAAAAAAATCATTTTTTAATTTAATGAACAGTTTCAAAATAGTCATATGGATTTATTACATTTACTTAATAATTAATAATCTTTATGAATATTCAATGACTACAAAATGTATATGTAATTAAGTACAATTTTTTGCTATTTTTAGATTTTTTTGCTATTTTTAGATCTATATGCTTTTAATAATTTAGTAGAATTTTTATGTATCCCTATGTGTCCAACTACTGTTTTCGAAAAATATGGAAAATATTGTTTTGACCGTTATCCCTAGTCCAGTATAATGTATTTTTACTTTGTATTGGCAAATTTAAATTAAATGTATTCAGACCGGTAACTTACATAGGCAGCTTTTATAGTTTTATGTAAGTTTCTGTTTTTATGTAGATTTTATATTTTTATGTATGGGTTTTATCATTTTCTCATTTTTGATATATTGTTTATTTTTAAGCATGGATTTCATTTTTTTAGGTATATGTTTTATGTTTTTAGGTTGGATTTACACTTTTAAGTATGGCTTTTATATTTTTAGGTATACGTTATATGTTTTTTTAAGTTACAGACCGACTTTAAAAAATTAGACTGTTTGTATTTTACAAATGTATTACTTTTATTTTGTATTTTTATGTCAACCGAATTCAATAAACCATAAACAAAATAATTTATTTCATTAATTTATTTCAATAAATATGATGATTAATAATTCATTTCAATAGCGAATAAAAGTTATAACTTTCTTCCAATTTTCTACGGCTAACAGGTAATTAGTAACTCAGTTCTACAATAAAAGTTATTGTCAAATTATACTAAATTACTAAACAAACATGTTTGATGACATTTACTTCTTCGTTATCTCCACTATATAAAAACCTTATCACTCATTTGCGATAACACTCTCATAACAAAAATTATTAATAAGGATAGGCATTTTAGTACATATAATTTACGTACAATTAATGGTATATCGTTAAGATAGTTAGCTTCTCTAGTAGTCAATTTTTGAACTGCAATGATGTAACTTTTACCAAAATGATGAGTATTTTAAGATTTACATGTCTTGTATGGATGTTTCGAAAATACATGTTTTTGTGTTTATGACGATGTTAAATGAGAGAAAAGAAAGTAGTATATACAAACAGATTGTATGTTTATTAAGTAAATATGCCATAAATAATGAAAATATTAATACAAGGTGTCGAAGTGATTACAGTATAGAGAACATTGAGTGTTACTTTGACATCACTGTGATTAATATCGGGTCTATGCTGATTTTCCGAAAACTAATTCACCGAAACGAATTTTCCGAATACGTGTTTGCCGAATCCAAAATTTGCCGAAAACCAATTTTCCGAATGACGAATCAAATTTAATTCATTTAAAAGAACATTCTGTGGAACTTTGCAGCTCTCATCATTATATCTTATTGAAAAAAAAACACATATCTTATATGAATATGATTTGCTATATTGCTATTTAAATTTGTGTTCCACTAGTTGGTATTACAAATAAAAGGCTGATAGAAATCAATGTTTTTAACTGAAACTAATTTATTCATGCGAGTGACACTATCGTTGAAGCCAGAGGTATATTGGGAAGATATAAACATAACTAATTATTATGTTATTCATTACTAACAATTTTATATTTTAAACGCAATAAATGGAATGAATATTAATAATGTCAGCCACAACACACCTTCTGTATGGAATACTGTTAACAACTGAATTCAAAATAAGAAACCCGTGCGTGCTTTATATGCCGTATTTACACAAAGAATTTTAGTTAATCAATCACACAAAGTTGTAGTTTATTTAACTCGCCGTAATATATATAATATATCATTCCTGCATTGATAGATTATTTACAAAAAAAATAATAAGCACCTTAGAGTAACACACAATCTAAAAACAAGCCAAACGCTAAAATGAATGAAATATAACATGCACCCAAAACTAAGTAACTGACTGATACTGACTGAATAAAACTTGAACGTCTTTAAAATAAGAACAAAGACAAAGAATCATTTAGTGGTACAAAGATAAACAGTTACAGATAGAATAATTAAAGGATCACTTTTAGTGTAACTAAGGGTTATGCTTTCTTTTCTTTTCTGTAACTTTTTGCATATTTTACATTTGGTTTTAAATAAGTCTTTCGGTAAATTTGACCTTCGGCGAATTTGTCTTTCGGCAAATCTTCACTTCGGCGAATCTGTTTTCGACAAATTTGGGTTTTGGCAAATTCGTATTCGGAGAATCTGGTTCAGCAAATTAGGGTTCTGCGAATTAGTTTTCGGAAAATCCGCCGGATACCGTTAATATCATCACTGTTATTAATATCTACAGGTGAGTACATCACTGCGATTAATATCTACAGGTGAGTACATCACTGTTATTAATATCTACAGGTGAGTACATCACTGCAATTATTATCTACAGGTGAGTACATCACTGCAATTATTATCTACAGGTGAGTATATCACTGCAATTATTATCTACAGGTGAGTACATCACTGCAATTATTATCTACAGGTGAGTACATCACTGCGATTAATATCTACAGGTGAGTACATCACTGCGATTATTACCTACAGGTGAGTCACTGCGATTATTATCTACAGGTGAGTACATCACTGCGATTATTATCTACAGGTGAGTACATCACTGCGATTAATATCTACAGGTGAGTACATCACTGCAATTATTATCTACAGATGAGTACATCACTGCAATTATTATCTACAGGTGAGTACATCACTGCGATTATTATCTACAGGTGAGTACATCACTGCGATTAATATCTACAGGTGAGTACATCACTGCGATTATTATCTACAGGTGAGAACATCACTGCGATTAATATCTACAGGTGAGTATATCACTGCAATTATTATCTACAAGTGAGTACATCACTGCAATTATTATCTACAGGTGAGTACATCACTGCGATTAATATCTACAGGTGAGTACATCACTGCGATTATTATCTACAGGTGAGTACATCACTGCGATTATTACCTACAGGTGAGTCACTGCGATTATTATCTACAGGTGAGTACATCACTGCGATTAATATCTACAGGTGAGTACATCACTGCGATTATTATCTACAGGTGAGTACATCACTGTGATTACTATCTACAGGTGAGTACATCACTTCGATTATTATCTACAGGTGAGTACATCACTGCGATTATTATCTACAGGTGAGTACATCACTGTGATTACTATCTACAGGTGAGTACATCACTTCGATTATTATCTACAGGTGAGTACATCACTTCGATTATTATCTACAGGTGAGTACATCACTTCGATTATTATCTACAGGTGAGTACATCACTGCGATTATTATCTACAGGTGAGTACATCACTGCGATTATTATCTACAGGTGAGTACATCACTGCGATTTATATCTACAGGTGAGTACATCACTGCGATTATTATCTACAGGTGAGTACATCACTGCGATTATTATCTACAGGTGAGTCACTGCGATTATTATCTACAGGTGAGTACATCACTGCGATTTATATCTACAGGTGACTGTTACACAGAGGAGGCGTGACGATTCACTCTCTTGTCACGGTACTTAGACAATACATCGCAATGGGGTGATTATCGTCACAATATTGGGGTGCCACCGTGACGGTACTCTCACTAGCTTCCCACTGTCGGGGGGAGAAGGTGCTATATTGTATAACTCTGGAGTTTATATTTAATATCAGAGTAAAGGAACTATTAGCAAAGGCAAAAAGTATTAGTGACCTATTTACTGATGATTCTTATTCGTAAATTTTGATTAATTTAAGCATCATATAATTTTGTATTTTTTATCAACATTTTTGCATTCATTCATCCTGATGATTTAATATGTAGGAAACTAAGGAAACTTAATTATTATTTTAAAATTAAAATATCCCGTTATTTAAAATATTGGAAACTAACTAAATATAGGAAACCATTAACAAAACATAATATAATTTCCACTCCAGGTCAGTGATAAAATATTTATGATAATACTGAAAATGAATTTAAATCTAAAGTGAAGTACATACTCTTCCTCCTCAGCTCATTTCTATGATGAAATAGACCGATGATAACATAATAAAATGCTCAATAGCAAGTTTTTTGTCTGTTTATTATGTACGTCTGTGATACTTTTAGAAGCAATTGAAGCAGTTGCTAGGAACGACTCTTATTACTTGTCAAGATGGGTAGACAAATCTAAGGATTTCCTTACCCTCAGTCCTAAGCTAAAGAAGGAAATAGAAGAAGCAGCTAAGGATAAAGTGGTGCTAGAAACCGTGGCAGAGAATAGTTTAGAAGTGGTGGAGAGAAAGAAAGAGGCGGAGAAGAGCAAGAAGAAAGAGGTGGAGGAGAGTAAGAGGGATAAAGATGATTCAGATGACAGAGTTCTTTTCAACAGGCCCAGTCCCACCGCCAGGGCTTCATTCAAATCCAAACCCCAATTAACCAGGAGACCCAAAGACCCAAACCTGTTTCGGACACCACCATCCATAGATCGTAACGATGTAGGATTTAGTGATAATTACAGAGACGATCTTATGACAACGGCGTCAAAAATGTCCCCGATACGCAACTCGAGACTGCCTGATAACAAAATGAAATCTTTTGTAAAGTTGAAAACTGTTCACGAGACAGTGAGTAGCAATGGCTGGAGAACGAATGAAGTGAAGAGACAGGAAGGAACGAGACATCCTAGGTGTGAGTGTTACCTTCACTAACTTACTTTCCTAATTCTCTTGTTAATAACACAAACCTTATTAAATGTTCAACATGAAATGGTTTCAAATTATGAGAATTAGGAATTCATTTAAAGCATTGATGTTCTATGTTCTAAGATAGATAGAAACTATATTTTTACATTACTTATCTAGTATAGGTACTTATCTGACATTATATATCAGTATATAATATACAATGATACATATAAAAAATTATAAAATTAATTGCAATTTATATACACAGAAATGAAGCTTATGTGTATTTTGTAATTAATGGATATCTTCACACTATAAGTTTAGCAGTTTGAATGGCCTATTAATTATAACAAATATTAATAGTTGATATTTTTTCATTATTTAAAATAATTCAAATCCAACCGCGATTTAAAATTGAATTACAACACTTAATTTTTCATTAAGATCAAATAACGATATTCTATCTATTTTGCAATAATCTCCGTTATTTTTAATATATAAGCTACATATACTTCTCAATTTTGTGAACTATTCATCATACGCCAATTTTATCTAATCTATTTCCATTATTTCCATTTTCAGTTTTCGGATGGAAAAAAGGTAAGTGACCGTAACATTCCACCTTTCAGTCTAAGCCTGAGCAGCTTAGTACTATCTCTATCTCGTACTGTCTCTCTTGTCACAAAGAGATACGCTATCTCTTTTGAGGAAAAAATATCTCGCTTTGAAATTTCGAGCAGTGTGATAGGGGTGAAGATAGCTGATGTTGGTATCTAAAATGTAACTGAATAACCTATTGCAAAGACATATATAAATTCTATAGTATAGATTTTCAGTGATGCTTTGAATTTCAATATAAGTGACAAAATATCTTAACGATTGACCATTTTTACTTTCAAATTATACGAAATTTAGTAAATAATCCTGTCTGTCTTATACCTATCTCCTAGTTTGAAAATGTTCACAGAAAAGTTCTTTCACTACATGTCATACCACTCGCAATTTAATTAAATAACTCACAGAGTCTAATATAGAAGCAGTAATCTTCTTAAATAATACCTAGGGAGATCTATTCTCTTGCTACATACTCAGGGGAAAGAAATCCCCTGTAATAATAAATCCTTTCTATCCCTGTCATATCTGCCACAGATACCTACTTTTTGCACGGTAATAAATGGTGCACGATAATTGGGTGTAAGTAATATACCAGTAGAATTGCTAGTACAATAGGTAATTTATAAACATTTAATAAAAACCTTTAATTAAATACAATGATCATGAAAAAAACTACTATTCTAGGCTTTGAAATTCTATTTTTCGAGTAGGTAAAATTTTGACACGAGTAGCCATAGAAGGAAGTAATGTTAGCAGTGTGTGTTCATACCAAATATTGGTGTTTTGATCTGATATTCGCTACTGTCAATAGAAACTCGATATTTGCATCGAAAATAGGATGAAAATATGTCTGCAGCATCGATGAGACAGACATGCGACACTGAAGATAAAGAATTTACAGACTGATGTGTCAGGAACTAGTCTGCAAAGAGATAACTCTAAAGAAATTGGAGGTAAATAGGGTAAAGGCTATATCTAACATATGCGAGTAAAGGGCCTATGGTCCAAAAGATATTTTACTCACGGAGAATTGGAACTTGAGTTTAGATAGATCCTATATCTAATATAACTGAGGAAAATTTAGCCTTCAATTAATGTATGGTTTAGTGAAGATACTCAACAATTTATAAAATCTTGTTTCATTATTGAGGAAAATTTGATTAAGAAGTTTAACTAACTTTGTTATTATTAGTTCAAAAGTGACTTAACGTCTACTTAGAACCCACTGTCCTTAACATTGATGTCAAAAGTAAATCAATACAAGGGATATCAAAGAAGCAATCAAAAAATAAGTAGAAAAGCAACTCCGTGAATGCAGTCACTTCAGCAATGTGACGAAAAGGGACACAGGCACCGTTAGCTGCACTCACGGATAGATGAGGAAAATGAAGAGGTGATAGAGAGTGAAACCTATACCTAACTCAAAAAAAAAACCTCTAGATATTTCGAGAGTGTGATCTTAATTGTCTCTTCTAATACTGAAAATAACACTGAATGAAAAATCATAAGTATAGTCATTAATGAAAAGATAATCCATAATTCAAATTACAACTGCGATAATGAGCAAGATGTTATATTTGTTAGATCTATAGCTTTCTCCACAAAAATTACTAAGAGATGATTTTAATAGAGCAACAATTAGGAAATTAAAGGAAACAAAGAGACATATTACTATACCTATCAATCTATTAAAACACCCTAATTGCAAGTAACTGTGCTTCAAATAGTCAGTTAAAGAAATCATTTACCATTCTAAACTGTCAACAATATCCTTAAATATCCTCCTAAATTAAATACAAAATGCAATGATCCTTATTTAGTACAATTATTTTATTAAATGAAAAGAGAGACTGCAGAAACTGTCTGTAGCTACCTAACTATAAAATAATTTTACCTATACTTAAACTAAACAGAATTCATCCACTTCACTGCAGGAGAAGCTACAAAAACCTGTATTCTCCTCAGACCTGCTATCATCAAACAGAATGTGTGTACTATGTACTATTAAAGATAAGAGTCTCCGTATGATGCTAATATCACAAATCAATTTTTAATTTCTTACTATTATCAAATCTTACAATTTTGTCATCGTGTAACTATACCAATTTTAAAGTATCTACAAACATTACAATTAGTAAAGTTCCTTTTTGCAAATGTGAAATTAGTAAACTCTGAAAAAATACGGATACATTTTTTTTGACTATGCATATCATCTACAGTGCGGTATCACAAGATGCACATTATGAAAATATTACTCACGCATTTACCAATTAAAAGAACTTCTCATCCACCATATCGAAAACTTTGTGCAATTCGTTGAACGCTTTCGACAACTTATAGTCGTCCTATACTATAACTCGGATGAAATTATTTACTGTTGCCTGCTACTTCATATCACAGTCACATTTATCTAAAATTAGAAAATAAAAAATACTATTTATAACGATAATCTGAAAATTACCTTCAAATTTCAGTATTCAAGCATTTTATTGATAAAGTTATTCACAAATTGGTTTAATTAAAGAATTCACTCGACTACATATATCTTCATTTGAAAATAATATGGAGAGTTTGTTGAACCAGCCTCGATTATATTCTTTAATGTTTTCCATCAAACAAATCAATTAAAGCTGCCAATTCAAATAAGCTCTTCAAAAACAAATAATGATATGTACATCGTCTATTCCTAATTTCACAATAAGTTTTATTTTTCTGTACTCAAAATAAAAAATCTATTGAGTACGTTCATGAATTCTTTGATAATCGTCCAGTTTACGTAATTTCTAAACAACAATGCGAGTGATTATTAGAAAATTAGGATTTTTCTATCAATAATTGGGATAATATTGACATACTTTTTTTACAATCGAATAAGTATATAGTTACATATGGAAATTTAGTGTATATAATTGATAAAGAAATAACATTTTAGACAATAAATGAGTACTTTCCGTGATAATTAATACTGGTGAACATTATATTCAAAAATTAAAGTAAACCCCGGAATCTCAAGAAATAATGGATCCTTTACTAGGATTATTTCTACTATGCTCTAATCGATTTACTCTCCCATTCATAAAGTTTACCAATATTCAATTTAGACACCAATGATATAGCCAATAAAGTTTATCTTATTTTCTCCTCCATATAAGCGCAATAGCAATCGTGCGCCGCCCCCCTGCAAGCTCTACAAAACTTATTGTTTTAATAAAAACTGAACTTTAGGATTCTATTGGATTTGCATTAACGGTCGTATATTGCATGTAAGGAACTGAAGGAACTTTACTTCCACTCCTGTGCTTATGTCATGTTTTTCTTGTTGTTTTTTATCCAAAGTTTATGTCATTTGGAAGAACCGAAGAAAAATCGGGGTAAAATGACTAAAATTCGAGTAATGATTCAGCCCATCCTTTAATCCTTAGGAGTATAACTTGCAAACTAAATTATCGCTGACTAAGCTATAAATAAAAGAAGTAAAGATATTATTAATTAGATGAGAGAAATATGACATGAGGAAGATCTCAGCACTCGGACATGTATGTATAGGCTTGCAGTAACTAGGAAAGTGGATGTTAACGTAGGTCTTTATCGGTCAGTTAGAAATTTATGAAAAGGTCAAACTGTTAATGACCATCGTCCATTTTCCGAATACTGTGAGTGTTAGAGTATTGCGACGTCCTCTTCTTTGTTTATTTGTAACTAAGGAAGTGACTGATAAATTACTGCTTCAGTACCTAGGAGACTTTACTAACTTTAAGGTGGATCGATTGATAATCTATTTATTAGAAGTTTTAATTACATTACTGCAGGCAGTGTGATCGGTATTCAAGATGAGGTTTCCGTCTTATAGGTTACTATAATCAAAATATGAAGGCTGTGCCGTAATAGGAACTATAAATGAACTATAAATCCAGTCAAAGCGGTAGGAAGATTCTGTAAAAAAATTGACATGACTATATTGATTTAACTGAAAAAATCACTCGTTTTGTACAATCGGAAATAAGATTATAATTCAATCAATTTTCAATTAATTCATAAATATACAAGGATAAATAAATGGCGTAATAAACTTATTATACTGAACAATGTAAGAAACTGTACATACAATGGAATAATAGTAATAACCTCTAAGAAAAAATGAATGAACATTAGAGAACATAGTGCTTCCTAAAGGACTTAACTTTTAATTAGTACAATTGCAATCAATAACCTTTATATGATTACTATAAAATAAGGCTTAACTCAGTGTACAGTACATGGCACATTACAGTAGATTTCGGTCTGCAAAGAGGGTACTTCTTTCAGTCTCAACATTTGGGGCATTTTCATCTCAAACCAGAAACTATTTCAACACTAATAAAATATTAAACAAAACATCTTCAACTGGCTACATTAAACAAATATGACGACTGACTACAGGCCTAAGTTTGCATTACGATTCAATCTCTGCTGAAACCTGAGTGAACGAACTAACATAACTTCTTCTGTAGGTTCCTTTCTCTTACTTAAAGTTCCAAATCCAGCAGCCCCCAAGATATAGCTCTAATTCTCCATTGGTCAAATCACATCAGATTAATTATCAAAACTTCACCAATCGGCCAATAGTCAATGTGTATCCCAGCAAAAGCATATCCTTATCTTAACTTCAAAACGTTGTAGCAAAATATTCCAATGTTTAACTGACTTGACTTTCCTCATCAATCGAGAAGCATAAGAAACTAAAATCCTTTTCGTAGTTCGGAAATACTATGCCAAAATACATCTAAACTGCCATTTATCCTGCTGGCTCGTTATTTATAACCTAGTATCCTATTACAGTCATTTAACCCTCTAATGTTATAGGTGGATGTCACTGATAATCAAAACCTGGTAATTGATATCCTAACCAGGAGTCGCTACTAAATATTATACAGTTTACTAAACACTCACAGCACTCGGAAAGTGCGTGTTAACGTAGGTGTAACTTTTAGAAATATCTGTTTGACCTATCAATGACCTATGTATTGACCCCCACTTTCCGAAAACTGATACGTTACACTAAATTACATTAAAAGGTCAAATAATGCTAGTATATTTTTAATAAAGGAAGATAAAAATTAAAACTTACAATCGTGTTTGGCCCTTTTTAACATTATAATTTAACTGTATAGCATTCAACTGTCATACCTAAAATGTAAAATAAATCTTTGTTTTATAGTTTCATTTCCCACTCGCGCACCATTATTTTACAGTTCTATTTATTATGAATAAGCGGAATATTATTAACTATTACATAGCAAGCAGATTTATTATTACAATAATGGTTAAATGCCAAGCAACATTACTAAAATATGGACAGTGGCATTCAGATCTAATAATGCAAAATAATTCCCCACGCAGATTCTTTTTGCTAATTATTATAATATAGGCGAGAGTGCAATAAATTATTCTGATATTCTCCACATCAAATGAACTTAACAGAGTCATTTTGATGGTAGAATGCAGTCCTCTGAGGTACGAAATGTGACAAAGTAAATAGAGACATCGTTAGTAAATGAGTGAGTAATTTTAAAGGTAAATATCTAAAGCTTATGAATGGAGTGATGGGGTTGGTGTAAATGAATTACCTGTTAAATCGTTATAGCTTTCATTCCAAAAAGTGTAATTTAAATGCATTTCTTACGCTGGTTAGAAATAATGTTTTTTGTTTCAAAATATAATATTTAAAATGCCTTACTTTTTATAACAAACTATATAAATTTTTATCCGTTATTTAAGGTTTTTGATTTTTTAATTGCAAATATTTAATCTAAATATATAATTTTGTCTTGTATATTGTTGCACTAATGACGTTTACTGCATTTAAAAAATACGTACAAAATTTTCCTGACTCTAATTAATTAAATAATGAAAGGCGTTTCAATTTGGCACAACACAGGGTGTACCAAAAAATGCAGTTACAGTTCGAATGATGAGATAACATTCATTTATAGACACAGTGTGAAATGAAACAACTTGTGATACAGAAGACAAATGTGTTTAAGAATTAACTTAACAAATGTTTAAATTGATGACAATTATTGTCCAGATAAAGCTGATTACGCGCACCAAGGAATTTACAAACGTAACGAAACAGGCCATTGGCAATATAGCAATTATTATATTAATCATTTTTCAATCTCAATGCATCTATTGCTCTTGGTTTGATGCGATAAAATATATCTGTGAGATATGTCCATTTAGAGTAATCCTTGAGTGTGAGGTCTGGTGGTACCTTGGTATTCTTAACTACATATGCTACTATTTTAGGGTACGTACTGGCACACTTCGTCATTCTGCAGTACTCGGAAAGTGGGTTTTAAAACAGGTCTATCAGATAAGTCTAAAGGTCAGACTGGTCCATGACACATGGCAACACCCACTTCCCGAGTACTGCGCCTCTAATCACTTAGACCTTTAACCCTCCTCTCCCGATCAGTTCTACCGTACTTCAGCCTCGTGACCATCCGTCCCTCCCCCTGTGTTACCGGTACCGGTGAGAACGGAACGTGTTACAGCGCGACACAGTGTTCCGCACTCCAAGGATCGGGAGCTTCCGGCACTTGCGCTGGTGGATTCGGAACATGTTGCGTCTGTGAGTACACAGTAATCTTAATCGTCTGTTATTGTCTGTTACGGTAAATATCGAACGTATTTTATTATAATATTTCAAAATTTCGGACATTTTCTTCGTGATCATTTTTTCGCGGATGATCGATGATAGATTATAAGTTTTCTTATTTATGATTATCATTACCCACGGTGATAATTTCTTTCAAAGCAGATACAAAATAAAGTTATAAAAGAAACATGCATATTTTAGTCATAACAACTAATGACACTATAAAAAATGTAGTCAGTGTATATTGAAACCAGAAAATCATTAATTATTCATACGATAAAATTATGTAACAGGAAAATTATTTATTCATTCAGTTGCATAAGCTTTATTTAGTTCATTTAGATCATTAATAGCTTTTACAATTAGAACCTAACTAACTCTCTCATTTCATTCATTAAGTGGTTACTTGTATTTTATCTATTTGCCCGCACAGTTCAGTTGACATGCGGCCAAACCGCCAGTCAGAACTGTACCTACTTCGTCAACACTAACTACCCACAGCCGCTAAATGGGGACTCTTCGTGCAGCCTATCCATAAACAAGATAAACAACAACATCTGTCAACTGCGGTGAGTACTAACTATACTCTATAGTAACTATAGTGAGTATAGAGTCCTAACTATAGTCCAAACTATAGTTCTAACTATAGTAACTACATATAATGAGTTCTAACTATAGTCCTTTATGTTCAGTTAACGGAACAGTGCCACTCTTTTCATCATTCATTTTATAACATTACAAATAGAGTTACATCATTTGGACACATCCTAGAATTTTTATAAGAATAACGATTTGGGTGCATAACTGAATAGTCAGTTTTGCCGCTAGATGGCACATGCAGATATGGTGACAAATATTATGAACACAAATATTATGAAGGTTTTTAATAATGAAATAGATTCATATCATTCTATTTTTATGGTTTTCATATAAGTTCATTCAGATTTCAGTCTCAAAGTATAATAATGTTTCACTTAGACTTTAAAATTTTCCGGCCATCGAATTATCATTGATATTAAAGAGTAACTTATCACAAATAAATCTATTTGGTCCATTAAAATAGTAATTGTACATTGGTGGTTAAAAGAATGTTTCTCACGTTGTGGCACTCATCTCCAAACTCTAGAGACAAAGTTTACTCTCTCTCTCTCTCTTCTTCAGTCTGGACTTTATTGAGTTTACGATGGACGGGCCTGAGAGTACCAATCACCAGTGCCTGACAGACACCTTCAAAGTTCTTGGCACCTCCTCCACACCCACCATCTGTGGAGTCAATACTGGTAGTCACAGTGAGTAAACAGGGGGGAAAATATGGATTTAAATACATTCATGATCAACGGTGAGAGATATTATATAAAGAATGATAATCGAGTAATTTCCTAATATATATACCTACTGATTAACGCAAGAACGACCAAGAAACCTGTCATTTTAACTGCTTTTTAATTTTCAAACAAATTTATCTCAAAAATTATTATGGGTGGATACTTGTAATTTTTCGACGAAAAATTGTCAAGTATTTACATATATGCCAATAATAATTTATGAGATAAAAATATATATATTATTTTGTTTGACTGATTAATAATTCCTATATTAATCATAATTTTGTTAATTTATATCTTTGTTAGAAGCGTATACCTGAAGAACGATGTAGTTAAATTGAATACTTTAATTTTATTGCTATTTTCTCAGTGTACGTCAATTTGGGCCCAGGAGTCACATCACCGTCGGTACTCATGGCAATAACATCAGGAGCAAACGTCGATCGCAAGTGGAAAATTAAAATCACGCAAATTCCCTGCGGTGTTTCGTACGCAGGTAAGAAATTATCGGCATCAGCGTTAAATCGCAATCCAATGAGAACTTTTGCTAAGTTTTTGAACACAAATTGACCACAAATAATGACCTTTAGGACTTTGAGTAATTGATTAAAAAAGGCAATGCAATTGAATGTAAATGTTCCATCATAATGAGCTCCATGCAATATTCATTGTATGTGTCTGTATTTAGTTTGAATTAATTTATATTTACTATTCTTTTAAACGACGATTTGTTTATTGAACTGTTAATAATATTATTTTTGAGCGATACGATTACAGTTATATTCAATGGATATTGCACTCAAAAAAACTTACGTACAGCTCCGTCTAAATGCATCCAGTACTATATGCTTTTAATTTAACTCATTTTCCTTACTTACAGCTCCGTCTAACTGCCTCCAGTACTACACTGGAGTTCAAGGGACTGTCTCCAGCTATAACTACAATTCTGCTGCTGGACTCCAGCTCTCCAATCAGGACTACTCCATCTGCATCAGAAATGAACTCAACTTCTGTGGCATTCAGTACACGGCTTGTACCGATTCAAGTATGTAAAATTGAAGAACCTAATCTTGTAAATGCATTGATATAAACAGCTAGATGATTCATATGTCTTTTACCAAGTGTGGTCTGCCACTGCACAAAAGAGTTTAGTTCCAATTGATATTATGGTAGGCATGTGAAGAAAAATTCAGCAACTGGATTAATTATATTCACTAGAATAAAGGGTTACATGTATTGAAATAGTTTCGTGTGTGTAAGGGTAGCCTGTAAAAATAATACAAATTGATAACTAAATATGAATTTTACAGAACTGTAGATGTAAACAAAACATCATTACAATATTAAAATTTTATTTGGTGTATGCAAAAATTGATAAAATTAAATTTAAATAATAACTATTCAACATTTTATAACAGAAATTACACGAATGATATATTATTACAGAATATAGAAATTATTAGTAAATTAATTCACTTATTAAAATTGGCTGTTACTTGGTGTAGTATGCAGATAATAATGAGGTTCGAACCCTAGCTATGAACCAAACATTCGGTTACTCATAGGACAAATATGAAATATTACCAGCGTTCACCAGTTTTGTTTAATTTAAAAAAAAAATTTAAATGAGGTGAAAAGGTAAATTTTCTTGCTGGAAAGCCTTAATAGCTTCTACTTATTTTGAAAACAGCTTCGATCGATGTTTGAGAAATATTGAGAATTTACATCAGCATTTATGATTATTTTTTCTGTTATTACCTACCTAGCTCTCTGAATCCACTTTCTAACTTCCAATGTTTGTAATTAAGAAACAAAAATAAAAATATTTTATATGACTATTACAGTCTATCGATTTAATGTTTTATTATTAATTAGGTACTACAGACACATAAAAATATTGTTAGAGACACAAATTATCGAAATATAATATATTGAACATACGTATAAATTGATTTTAAATTCTCTTAATTTACTGTTAATTTCAAAGGTATTTAATTATGAGAATAATTAATTAAGCTAGTGATCAAACATCATTACATCTTGACAGCAAAGCAACAATTCAAGCTAAACGGAATTAATGTGATTGTCCAATTGAACATTCTGATTGATGGTAGATCAGTGCTCTGGAAACCAAACAAATTAGTTTATCATCTATTTATTTAAAATAGACATTTTTAATATGACCAAAATGAAGTCTTTACGAAATACATTTTTTAGATAGTAAAACAACATAATTATCTTTAATATTCTGAATACGTGTTAATTATTAGCTTAGTACAGTGGTGTCAAACTATTTTTTGAGTTTCGTCCACACATATTACGATTTTCCAAATAAAAATGATATTTTTTAGCATTTAACATAAGGTATCAATCTGCTGTTTTTCTAAATGTGATAAATGAAAATATGATCTTTTTGTTGTTAATTTATATTTTCTGTTTGTAGCAAACACTGGTGAACCACAGTCCTTCATAGTCTCTGGGTCCGCAGCAAACAGAAGAGGAGCCCTCGTGGGGGCGACTAACTGCCCCAACGACTGGATAATCATCCCTTGCTTGTCTGACAGCGCCCTGACACCTACCAGCAACTGCCAGGACCGACTGTGTGGAGACTATTTCAACATACTCAATGGGGCCAATGCCAACGTACAGTTATACAGTGAGTACAGTGAATAGAGGACAAATAGGGTAAAGAAACAATCTAACAGTTGAATAGTGTCCTATTCATCGGACACTCACAGTACTGGGAAAGTGGGTGCTAACATAGAACATGAAGGCTCAAACAGATATTTCTTAAGATATTATTAACACCCACTTTCCCCGTTTCAGTTATTCTCACCATTAGTTTTTCTTCAGGTTTCGTGACTCCCTTCACCATTTTCTACCACACCAATGAGCTGGAGGGGGCACAGACCCCCTCAGAGGTGGACAACAGGGGCTTCTGCCTCAACTACTCCCAGCAACCCTGCTCTTGAACAGGAAAAAAAACGAGAAAAAATCTCAAAGTGAGCGCAGTGCGTCAAAAAAAAACCACCGACGTCAGCCATTTTTAAAATTTACCTACAATAAATATTCACCAGTTTTTCATCCTCAAACATCACAGTTTCAGATCAGATATTCGGAATTTCTTATCAGGAATGTCCGTAGAAGGACTAGTATAAGTGTTTTCGATAAATTACGGTTGAAATATTGACTTAGATAATTTATCTCAGGTTGTTTATAACCGATTAAATAACGATGAAGTGTGGTTATAATTTTCTGACTGTGTAATTTCAATGAGGAAGATATAGGAATTAAACCATCTAAAAGAGAAAATAATGAATTTATACGGACAGAAAGACATCTCCAGGTAAGGGTTCTATTTTGACTTTAACTAACTCTTTCATTTGAAGTACAGTTTTCTTATATTTTATTTATTTCAATATTTTTTCGTAACTAAACCCTGACAAGAAAAGATAATATTCGAAAAAATTATTATAATTTATTTAATAGTGAACTGAAATAAACAAAATAGTATCATACTAACAATAATTGTAATTAGAATAATCTTTAGAATTAGAATAGATAAAATTTTACTATTATTTGAGAAATATTTCTTTTAATCTAAAAAGTACGGACCATAAAATAGGAAACCCGAATTCAACTGCTCATAAATTTGGAATTAATCAATATATTTTAATTCTTCTTATTGCATTGTTTTCAGAAAAGTGTTTTTTGTCACTCTAGTTAGCAAATGACGTTAAATTGGTAATATTTTAATTGTTAATTGTGCTGAAACACAGTGGTAAAAAGGTAAATTGCTTAAAATCTTAAATTTTGTATTTATTTTGTCACACAATTTTTTTATGAGGGAGAATTATTTGCAGCTGTTGAACTGAGAACTTATCCTGGAACAAAAATAATTAACATGTATTTTTTCATTCTAAAGTAAATGAGTAATTGAATTCGGGTTTCATTTTTTGTGGTCCATACTGTATAGGACCTAGAGAATATTTGTTATATTATCACTTGCAACATTTTAGTTTATTTATTTAATTTATAAATACAATGAAAAATATATATCTATCGAATATGATACATTGTATAAAGTGAATAATTAATGTAGAAAAATTTCTTAAAATTTATCTTAACTATTGTAAATAATACATAATGTTCAAAAATTTATAATATATATATTTGAATGCTCATAATTTGATTTTTTTTTAATAGTAACCTATAGAAAGTTTCATTTAATTCGCCTCAGATAATTGGTACTTTACCCTATTAACATTTAATTCTATGTACTATAATTAGTTTGATACATAAAGCATATTGATTGAAAAGATTTAAACTCTACGCAAAATTACCATATTATCGAAAGGTGATTACGCACTCAACGTTCAATGTTTTTTTTTAGGTATAAAGCTTTCTTATAGAAAAATGTCTATAGTGGAAAACTTAATACCTAAAAATCTTGAGCGTTGAGTAATTACCCACTTGAATATTGTACATTGCCTACCTTTTGCCTATATTTAGAACAGTGCCTACCTTTTGCCTACATTTAGAACAGTGCCTACCTTTTGCCTACATAAAGTACAGTGCCTACCGTTTGCCTACATAAAGTACAGTGCCTACCTTTTGCCTACATAAAGTACAGTGCCTACCGTTTGCCTACATAAAGTACAGTGCCTACCTTTTGCCTACATAAAGTACAGTGCCTACCGTTTGCCTACATAAAGTACAGTGCCTACCTTTTGCCTACATAAAGTACAGTGCCTACCGTTTGCCTACATAAAGTACAGTGCCTACCTTTTGCCTACATAAAGTAAAGTGCCTACCGTTTGCCTACATAAAGTACAGTGCCTACCTTTTGCCTACATAAAGTACAGTGCCTACCGTTTGCCTACATAAAGTACAGTGCCTACCGTTTGCCTACATAAAGTACAGTGCCTACCGTTTGCCTACATAAAGTACAGTGCCTACCTTTTGCCTACATAAAGTACAGTGCCTACCGTTTGCCTAAGTATATCTCATTACCTACAATATATGGTAAATCTCGATGTGGTTTGTATTCAGTGTAACTTTGCCAGGACTCTAATTACATTAGCCCCTGCGCGTTCCTTTGCAATAACTCATTATTAATGTGAGTTGCTAACAAATATACTGTTAATTAATGCTAGCCCTATTGAATAAGTAATAGAATGTATTCCGTAAAATAACTATAATGATACAATATCTCAGATGGAATATATTTAATAGGCAGATTATTTAATGCTATTATTTCAATGAAAGTGTATTTTAATTTCGGTCATTATATATTTCCTTTGTCGGGAATGTCCGACGAAAGATGACTTTATAAGCGCTTGCATTACGATAAGACGATTGGATATTATCGAGTATTTATCGTGTTAGATACAAGATTTTGCTATCAGTGATTATAATCTCGAAGGGTGAATATCTAACATAATTTTCCAATTGGGAGAGAAAATGTTACTTCTTTTTAATGACATCACAGTCTGTACGATGCGCTAGGGAATAACTTTCATAAGACATATTAATGAATACATAAAATATGTATAAATTGCATGAGTGACTGGGAATATTTAGCAATGATATATTCAGGAATATTGGGAATAACGTATTAAGATATTCACTGTAAGGTTCATTGGGAACTAGAGTTAGTTATTTGTTTTGAAAAAGGATTATTTGTTTGCTGGGGGTGAAGCAAGGAAACTCTAGTATTGTTAAGGGATTAAATAGTTCTTTGGAATAAGATAGTTAGATTTATTAGTTGTGGTTAGCAACCGAATATGGTTGGAATATATTAACTGTTTAGGTGTATAGATTGGGAAATATTTCAGCATGGAGCTTCGTAACGGATTTTAGACGGAGGTTCTGAAGACCTAATTGAATTAAAGTATTGAGGGGAAAGGTAGTTTAGGGTGATGAAGCAGGTGGTGATTCAGAAGGAGACAGGAAATAAGATTGAATGACGAAGTTAGTTCTTAGATATACTTGAGGGGAAAAGCATTTCTCAATATGACAGTTAGGTTATTGCCTTTTGGTATTGTGATTAAGTAGCATTAAGAAGTTGTCATGTGACAGCCTGACCGAAAGCCACAGACCATTTCCTAACTTGAGATGTTCATGAATGTTTGAGTAGCTTGTGTACTGTCATGCGTAGGTCAGATCACTAGCTAAGTTTGTCTTTATAATGTTGTTTCATTTATCCTCGAAAATTCAGGAGATTTTGCAATCATTCATAATTATTCTATAACTGAGAATAGTCCAAACCCATATTAGTATGGGGTTCGACTTCTTTGGAGAGATAACAATTGATTAGCTACCGTAAATCGAAATGATAGAAATGGAAAGAAGTTAAGAGTGAGAAGTTAAATATATAAAATAAAAGTAGCAACAATTTAAAGGCCTGATTCTACCAATAGATAGAAAAACAACGACTATTTTTCAAGAGTTTGGTCAGATCCACTTATTTTATATGTACAATTTAAAAGTTTTTATATTTTCAGCGAGTGTGATTGTAAGTTACGACTGATTACCAATGAGGAGAGTGAAGCGCATTGCAGCGTGATAAACAGGGTGAGAGAGAATGCTACTGTCAAAATAGAAGAACATAACTCACTGCTGTGAATAAATAAACAGCCTCTGAATAAGGAGGAATAAAGAAGTAACTCTTAGGGAAATCTTTACCTCGAGTGCAGCCAAAAGAACCAGATGTATGGCTACTGAAATTGAACTGACGAATAATTTATAGCCCGCATGAGTATCGGCAGTTGCGGGGAAGAGGGAAAGGAAGAGGTGAGTGGGAGAGAGAGAGGAAAGGGAAAGAGGGTGAGAGGGAAAGAGAGGGGAAAGGGAGAGAGGGTGAGAGGGAAGGTGAGATGTATTTCCTTAGTCTAAATATTCAAACAGATATGAAAGTAATATCTTTTTTGTTTGTTTTATTTTGTTACTTTTCTCTAAATGTGAAACTTAAGACTAAAAAGAATAAAAAATAGAATATATTTCATAGAGAATCATGCAAATAGGATCGTAATTACAAAATATATCAAATTGGTGATACAATAATTACTCTTTTTCTCTTCTTTAAAAGTTTTATTATTCTTGTTTTTAATGAAAGAAATTGTCTTCAAAAAAAATTTAATAGCTGCGTTTTGAGAACATTCTGGTACTGTGCTGGTTACGCAGGTAAATTTCTCCACACCACACTATTACGACACGGCAGTTTAAATGCTGAGTCAGCCTCTGTGACGGTTAGCCATTACGCAATTTGAGAGATTTATTATTTAGCTACAGAGGCAAAGGATAACAAAGTCATTGATTTAAGAAGGAGACTGACTACAAGTATTTCATTAACTTACTCTACAGAGTGTATCTCTTTCACTAAAAGTAATATAAACATTTAACAGCATTTAAATGATTGAGTTGAATAAGGGATTTATCAATTATAATTAATTTACATTTTGTTTCAAAAAAATTATTCTCCGTCTATAGATAGAAAAGTTAAATAATTATACTTTTAAGTGATTTTTTGAACCATTTAAAGAATTTACAGCCATTGCTTCAATACGAAATTTAGGTTCTATTTTGTATTTAATCTTTAATTCTATTTTAAATGGAGATATTGTCACATTGGTAAATTTATATATTTTAGATTGATTTACAACATTCAAGAAATTCTTTCGTTTTATTTATTTCTTTGATTTTATCTTTTAATACCTCAGACGTTTATGGTGGGGCCATAGAAGATTAATAAGACATTCCTTAAATCTTCAATGGCCTACCATAACTTTCTTCAAACAATTCACTGCACAATATACAATAACTCTAGTGTGACTTATTAACAAAATGTGTATAGTATTACCACTCAAAAACTGCAGAGAAACAAAGGAAAACACATTTTTAAAGTCTTCTTCAGCATCACAAAAACTCGTGACTTTTCATTTTTAAATTGAGTATAATAAATTAGTCATTTAATTAAATTGAATTAAGATCTAATTAAGAACAGGCACATTATTGAAACTAAATCAGATAGATGAAAAACAACAAAATTTCCTTTAAAATATTTATTTCAATATAAAATAATAAATTTAAATAACAGAAATATATAATAAGGATGATAAAAATAATACATACTATTAAATAATATTTAATTAAGAATATTAACTGCAACCTTACAATAAATAATTTAAATTTATTATAAATAAAAACAGTAACTTGTACCATAAAAAAAATGAGACGAATGATGTTTTTACAATATATTTTTTTTATTTACGATATTTTTAAAATTAAAAACAGAATTTTACATCACGAATGGTACTGTGAGCAACAGCTGATTAAGTATGTAAGTTATAGAAAGTAATACTTGTAATCTTACACAGATTGAAATGTAAAATAATATATAAATAAAAATTGTATATCATTAAATTTTATTATTTTAGTATTTTAGTATTTTAGTATTTATACTATATCGTTTTAGGAATTGAAGATTTAATATGTCATTGTTTAACACTTTAATGTGAACATAAATTAATTAACTTTGCACATAGAACAATAATGCTATTCACATTTATGTGTGTTTTAAGCTGAACATTTTATCTATAAAAAGTATTTAAGAAAAATAAGTAAAAGAGAGTATAATACCGTAGAGTTTTCAAGCACAAGGTTGCTGGGAGTAGTTGAGGCAGAACCCCCGGTTGCTTTCCTCCGGTGTGGGGGTTTGCCCGTTCTCAAGACTGTTGGTGTGGTGGAAGATGGTGAAGGGGGTGACGAAACCTGAAAAAGGAGGGGGGGGGGGATTATATGATATTATAGGGTATTTGTAAGGAATATCCTTTTAAATAATGTTACCTATGAAATATAGCTTTCAGGTAATTAGATTGAGAACCCATTACCTAACTATCATTAAATGGGTACAGAATATTAGGTATAAAGTATTAATCGAAAAATATTAGGTAAAAAATATTAGGTATAATTTAATATGTACAAAATATTAGGTATAAAATATTCGTTAAAATATATTAGGTACAGGGTGGGGCGTAAGTTTGGAAGCAAATGAAAGTGCATATTATAACCCAACGAAAAATATATTTAATTATTTACAGTTATGTATTATTACATAAGGGTTTTAAGAATTCAAAAATCATAAATTTATTCAAAATATCCCCCCTTGTTTTTAATAACAGCCTCAAATCTCCTCCGAACTCTTCCTACTGCGGCACGCAACTGTTCTTGTGAAATTTCCTTCCAAGATCTCTGGAGCGAACGCTTTAAATCATCCACACTGCGATGGAATTTACCACAGGCCTTTGATTCAAGAATGGACCATACCGAAAAGTCCATAGGATTAACATCTGGGGAGCAGGGAGGCCACATTTCTTTGGACGAAAACCGTGGAAGATGATCATTGCACCAGTTTTGAGTGACATTTGCAGTATGCGAAGTCGCGCCCGTCTTGCCGAAATGTCCATAGAGTGTCATTACCGAAGTGATCCTTAGCTGACTCCAACATTGGCGTCAAAATATTCTCAATATAACATTTAGCATTGATTTTGGCGCCTTGTTCCACAAAAATTAAAGGAGATCTCCAAGTTTCTGAAACGGCGGCCCAGACCATTACTGAAGCAGGTTTCATGGTTCTGTGGACAGTTTTTTGGTTGTATGGGATGTCTTTTGCACTTTTACCAATTATTCTGTCATTCCTCCGGTTGTGAGCCATTTCCACTGTGAAATTTTTTTCGTCAGACCAAACAATTTCACCAGCCGTGCCAGACTTCAATTCTCTCAGAAGTGCTTTGCTTCTCTCCAATCTCTTTTTCTTTACAGCTTCTGACAGAGTCTGTCTCTTTTGGAGGGTGAAAGAGGACATCTTTAGGTCTTCTTTGACAACTCTTCTCATTGTTCTGGGACTCACATTAGCTGTTTTGGCTAACAATCGTATTGACCTTTTCGGGTTCCTCCTGATCTTCTCTCGGGCACATCTTATCAGTTGTTTGGTGCGTTGTGAGCGTGGTCTACCACTTCTTGGACGATCAGTTAAGTCTCCTCTCTCATTAAAACGCTTCACACACTTCCAAACAGTCGATCTCGCTATTGAGAGAGTCTTTGAAATGACGGAATCTGACTTCCCGGCACGGTGTAGAGCAATAATGGCTTCTCTTTTGTCTGACATTTTTGAATTGACCAAATTTTTGTAAAAAATAACACTGCCACGTCATAATGTAGTGTCTCTACTATAGTTCAAACCCTATCACCTACTTAGGAACTTATTTTTAAGAATTATATTAATGTTTGAAAAATTGCTTCCAAACTTACGACCCACCCTGTATAAAATATTCGTTAAAATATATTAGGTATAATATAATAGGTACAAAATATTAGGTACAAAATATTAGCTACAAAATATTAGTTGTAAGCAACTATGCTTTAATATAAACAGTCAAAGTTATTAGTATAGTGACAGACAAAGTCAAATCATTTACCAACAGAGTAAAGGACAAAGTCATTTGCATTGCGTGTTACATTAGTTTGAATTATATCAGATATGTTATTGGTAACATGTGGGCATTTTAAAAGGATAATTTATCCTATTTATTACTTCGCAGATTGCGGAAGGTTATATTTTAGGCAGCGATTATTTATTTATTTATTTATCATATTGTTATTCGCATAACTCAAAAAGTCTTCTACCAAATTGTCTGACATTTGGTCGGACGATTGGTCAATGTCCAGGAACCATTTTTCTCTATTTCGGGATCAGTTGGGTTGAAAGACAAAGGTCATGGTTATTTATAATTCTAATAACTCAAAATGTATTAAACCAAATTGCCTGAAATTCGGTGGGACGAATATTCAGAAACCAGTTTGATTTTGGGAGCGAACAGGTTAAAGGTGAAGGTCAAAGCCATTTATAAGCGGCGACGAAGGTATGCATTCTACGAGTGCCCATCATCTAGTTAACTCTCAATTTGAGAGCACACTATTACTTTTGCCATTTTGTAGTCAGATGTTCCAATAACTACTCACTATACAGGTTGACGCTACTGGTAGCTCCATTCTCTATGTTGAAACTATCTCCACACAGTCTGTCCTGACAGTTGTCAGTAGGTGTCAGGGCATTGTCAGACACACAGGGGATGATTATCCAGTCGTTGGGGCAGTTAGCTACCCCCACACGGGCACCTGCCGAGGCGGTGGTTGAGCCGGTCAGTGTGAAAGACTGGGAGTTTGCAGTATTTGCTGGAAATGGGAAAACTTGACGAGACTATCACATATATTTATTATGGCTAAAACATATTTTGAAAATAGATATGTAGGTAAATAGATAAAAATGCAACCTTATTAGTTTGAATGACGATAAATATAGTTTTACGTACTTGAATCGGTACAAGCGGCGTACTGAATGCCACAGAAGTTGAGTTCATTTCTGATGCAGATGGAGTAGTCCTGATTGGAGAGCTGGAGTCCAGCAGCAGAATTGTAGTTATAGCTGGAGACAGTCCCTTGAACTCCAGTGTAGTACTGGAGACAGTTAGACGGAGCTGTAAGTAAGGAAAGTGAGTTAACTGAACAGTATGTAGTACTTCAGGCAGTTAGACGGAGCTGTAAGTAAGGAAAAAGAATTAAATGAACTGCATGCAGTACTTATGCATAAAATCTTACTAATAGTAGCTAATTGCTTTCAATTCTCTTCTCCTATCTTTTCTCACCGGCGAAAGAAGAACTGCAAGGTATTTGTGTTATTTTTATCTTCCACTTCCTCTGTCTGTTTGTTCCTGTCGTCATCACCATCAGGACAGGAGGGGAGGTGACCCCGGGGCCAAGGGTTACGTACACTGGGGGATGGGGGGGGATTAATGACTATGTCTTCATTTGACTTGGTGAAGTCAATTTAAACATAAAAAGAGTTACCTATATGTACACTGTATATTCCATCCCAGTATATTCCATTCCGATAATTTCCACCCCGGTAAGTTGAATATATACCTGGGGTGGAATATACCTATAGAACCCATAAAAGGATATGTAAACAATAGAACAGAAATTTTATGGAATATTTCGACTGAAATCAAAACATTTTCAGATAAAATTGTTTTATTTATATAACATAAGTTTGATCGAAAATCCAAATTTATTATTTCCCGATAGATGACAATGAATCTTCATCGTTTTCAAAATGTCTGAGGTCACACTCTTAAATAAGAAATAGTGAACCAAATTTGAGAAATTTTCGTATACACTATATACATAAATGTACTAACTAAATGAAATATTTTTAAAGCAATAATTATGAACTAGCGGTACTCGTGGATAATCCACGTTTTTTTACATAGATTGAACACGTGTGTAGTATGTATATTTTTACTTAAATTGTAATCTCCATAAATTTGTATATAATAACAAACGATATGATGGCTCAATTCAAAGGGAAACTAAAAATAACAGTATTTAAATAATTATCATCCTTATACGGGTAGAGGCTAAATTTGCTTTTCCGATTTTCCGTTTATCTGTTTTTCCCGAATTTTCATTTTCCTCGATTTTCCAGTTTCCTAATTTTTCGGTTTCCCGATTTTTCAATTTTCATAAATTTTTTGGTTTTCCGAATATTTCAGTTTTTGTTTGAAACTGAAAGTTTTCTTCTGTTTTTGTATTTTTCGTTTTTTTTTTCCAATTTTTTTCTGAGTTTTCCAGTTTCTATTTACAAAATCTTTTTCAGTCTTTCCAGATATTTCAGTTTTCGAATTTTCCTGATTTTCCATTTTCGTATTTTTTTTCCATTTTGCCTGCTTTTTAGTTTCTCTGATTTTTCGTATTTCGACTTTTATGTGTGTCCAAAAATTTGTGTCCAAAAAATTTGTGTCCAAAAAATTTGTGTCCAAAAAATTCGTGTCAAAAAAATTCGTGTCAAAAAAATTGGTATCAAAATATTTGTGTCAAGAAAATTTGGTTTATTAAGATATCGATTATCTGAGCGTAACACATGTACTAACTAACAAACGAACAAGCAGAATATAATTATGAATATTATAAGCCAATATATGTACACTTAAGCGATTTAAGTTTAAGATTAAGTTTAAGTTAAGATTTAGGTCTCGGAATGATAAAAGGACTCTCAACATAAATGGCTGTTATGTAGTTTGTTGTATACGCTAGTTTTTTATATTGCAACCTTCATTATTGTTTAATGGACTGGCATAGGAGACTTCGGGAAGTGGCATGACCCTACACATCTAACTGATAAGTTTTTCTTGCACCACAGACCGATAGCTCCGAGAACTAATTTTTCTCTCAAATCTCATGTTAAATAGATGTCAAAACATGTCAAAATTACTAATGTTACGTATCATTTTACAACAGTTAATGATGTTATTCACTTTTAAGAAATACACTACATATTTTAGTATTTATAATTTCAACTTTTTTTGTTATTGTTCTTTCGCCAAATCATTATAAAACGAGACCGAATTCTGTTAAAACTCGATTTATATCAAGATGGCGCTTTTTCCGAAAAATATCAAATTTTCATTTCTTTATTAATAACTACTGTTAGCTGATAATGATTACTATTATTAATACTATTGAACAAAGTATATCATATTGAATATACTGATTCCATTAGGACAAAGTTTTATTTTACTTGTTGTTTTAATAATTTTTTTAAATTTGTAACAGTATACAGCTATTGTAATTCGAATAATGTATACATTATGAGGATGTTTTTTATTAATATTGTGAATGTTTGCGAGATTAAAATGAATTTGAAAAAAGTTTAATGAATAAGATATATATATATATATGTATCAAAATAGTTAGATTAATATAGTAATTATAGTTTAATAGTAGTTATTTTAGATATTAAAATACACACATATATTTTAATTTACGTAATGTGCATATAGATTTACATCAATAATCAGATAATAGAATTTAATAGAAAGCAATAATTTTACTTAATATGCAATATTTATATGCATTACACTCGTTAATACATATTCCAAATGTATGTAAACTTATGTAGATGATATAATAATAAAATTACAGAGAGAAATATTTCACAACAATCTGCCCCAAGGAAGAAAAGCAAAGAATTCGCACTCTTTAATTTTCCAATGGAGTGCTGCTAGAACAAACAGATTTAATGGCCCAGCAAATATTAGTGTTTAACCACTTACCTCCGAGATAACTAAGTATTTTATGTACTTGTATATAGGGTATTTCAATGCTTATCTGGTATTAACATTTTGCCTTGCAGTAAATGTATTTTAGTAATCATTTCATGACTTCAACCATATGAAAGTAATATTTCATGGATTTGTCATTTATTCATAATTATAAAGTACAGAGGTTCCCAACATGGGTCCACAGAGCTTCTAGCGGATCCACGAATATATATATTTGGGGGGAGGGGGGGGGGGGTCTAAAGGGGAAGGAAGGGGATCCACCGAAGAATTTACCATACTTTTGGAACCGTTTTCATGATTAAATTGGTACTATCATAAAAACTTTCGTCAGCCCGCATCTTTCTTTATAACAAAGACTATATAAGTAAAGACAAACCTATTTAAGGACTAGACCAAGTTTCTAGGGACTAGACCAAGTTTCTAGGGACTAGACCAAGTTTCTAGGATTGCTACCAATTATATCAAATTACCTGCTACCAAATTATAGCGAATTGCTACTAAATAGTATAATGTATCTGATGTACATTATATTTGTTGCTGTAGTATGTATCTGATATACATTACAGTTGTTGCTGTAGTATGTATCTGATATACATTACAGTTGTTGCTGTAGTATGTATCTGATATACATTACATTTGTTGCTGTAGTAAGTATCTGATATACATTACATTTGTTGCTGTAGTAAGTATCTGATATACATTACATTTGTTGCTGTAGTATGTATCTGATATACATTACAGTTGTTGCTGTAGTATGTATCTGATGTACATTACATTTGTTGCTGTAGTATGTATCTGATGTACATTACATTTGTTGCTGTAGTATGTATCTGATATACATTACATTTGTTGCTGTAGTAAGTATCTGATATACATTACATTTGTTGCTGTAGTATGTATCTGATATACATTACATTTGTTGCTGTAGTATGTATCTGATGTACATTACATTTGTTGCTGTAGTATGTATCTGATGTACATTACATTTGTTGCTGTAGTATGTATCTGATATACATTACATTTGTTGCTGTAGTAAGTATCTGATATACATTACATTTGTTGCTGTAGTATGTATCTGATATACATTACAGTTGTTGCTGTAGTATGTATCTGATGTACATTACATTTGTTGCTGTAGTATGTATCTGATGTACATTACATTTGTTGCTGTAGTATGTATCTGATATACATTACATTTGTTGCTGTAGTAAGTATCTGATATACATTACATTTGTTGCTGTAGTATGTATCTGATATACATTACATTTGTTGCTGTAGTATGTATCTGATGTACATTACATTTGTTGCTGTAGTATGTATCTGATGTACATTACATTTGTTGCTGTAGTATGTATCTGATATACATTACATTTGTTGCTGTAGTAAGTATCTGATATACATTACAGTTGTTGCTGTAGTATGTACTTAGGCTCTAGGACAACTGCCATGCGGACAACTGCCATGCGACAAACTGCCTTGCAATATATATATAATCTTATTTTGGTTTAATTGTAATGTGCTTGTAAACCTAACATTTCTCAGTTTAAATTCTATGTGAAGTATATTATTATTTCAACTCAAAATTTTAGTATAAAAATATTAATTGTATATTCTGAAATTGTAAATGAAGAAGCATAGAAATTAATATTGAAGTAATACTAAATTTCTTTCTCTGTGACAATCATTTTCTTTCATTCACATTTAACGCCATATAAATGATCAAAAAGTTGACAAAAGAATTAAAATCTATAGATGTAAAACTTTCTTTTCAAACATTTCAGAATACAAAAATAGTACAAACATATAATCTTTACAGTTTAAAAATTTCAGTGAGTGTGGTTTTGTATCATATTATTTAAGAGTTGCTTTCACACAACACTGGGCAAATGTGAGTTAATTACAAATTGATTTATTATTAGTATAATAACAAATTCAAAAAAACATACTTCAGTAATAAATATTCAGATATTTTGACACTTTTCAAATACTTAAAAGTCATATAATTTATAGATTTCTAATCAGTGGGAGCTGGAAACAAAGGAACGATAGAAGAACAAATTCAAAATTCAAAGTTACTGAGTAAAGTATACTTTGTAAGAAATTTTTTAACAAAGAATAAGGATAGTTTCACTACTCCAGTTTCTAATCCTGAATCTAACAACAAAGTTAATTTTTACAAATAACACAATGAAAAATTAAGATTTTTCATTGTAAGAATGAAAAACCCAATAAGATGCAAAATCACACTCACTGGAAATCGTAACCTGTAAAGATTGTGTTTGTACTATTCTTTGTATTTTGAAATGTTCGAAAAGAAAGTTTTGCATCTATAGATTTTAACTTTTTTGTCAACCATTTGATTGTATAAGGGGTTAATGAGTTAAATATGAAAAAATATGATGCAACAAAGAAATAATTTAACATACTTCAACTTCAAATTCTGAATCTACCGTCAATATTAATTTTTATACTTCTTCATGCACAATTTCGGACTATACAATTAATATTATTATACTTAATTTTTAGGTTAATATAATAATATACTTCACATCAAATAAATTCAATGAAAAGGTTAAGTTTACAAGCGTATTACAAATCACCCAAATAAAATTATAATATAGTGCATGGCAGTTGTCCGCTAT
Source organism: Caprella mutica (assembly GCA_947561585.1). Classification (NCBI taxonomy): domain Eukaryota; kingdom Metazoa; phylum Arthropoda; class Malacostraca; order Amphipoda; family Caprellidae; genus Caprella; species Caprella mutica. The sequence goes on along the minus strand of CANNZV010000085.1, from coordinate 179,663 downwards.
GGCAGTTGTCCGCTATGGCAGTTGTCCGCTATGGCAGTTGTCCGCACGGCAGTTGTCCGCATGGCAGTTTGTCGCATGGCAGTTGTCCGCTATGGCAGTTGTCCGCTATGGCAGTTATCCGCATGGCAGTTGTCCGTACACCCTGTACCTGATGTACATTACATTTGCCTTGGCAGAGATTTTCTTTACTTAAATTTTAAATCTTGTCAAATACTAATTATGTTTTTTGAAATTTATCGTCTAATTGTTTTTACTCACTGTGTTGACCAGTGTTGATGCCACAGATGGTGGGTGTGGTGGAACTGCCCAGAACTTTGAACGAGTCGGTAATGCACACGTGATCTGTAGTCTCAGGCCCATCTAGAATGAACTCTATGAAATCCAGCCTGTGAAAAAGAAAAACAGATGTTAAACATGTTAGTAAGTCAAACGTCTCCTCATGTTAAATACATTATAGGTCTATCAGAAATTTCTTAAGGTAGAATTGGATGATGACCCATGTTAACAGGCACTTTCTGAGTACTGTGAGTGTCCTATAATAGTTTGAAACCTATTCATAAAATAATGAATTGGATCTAAATCACATCACAATCAGCTACACTAAATATATGAAGTATAAGTGTATGTATTATAATTGAATATATCTACCCGTAAAATCTATAAAGAAAATACCAAAATGAATGGTAATTTATTGGGAACAAAGAATGCATATTACAAAATATATTAAAATTTAGTGCATGCAATTCTCCTCACCAAATAAAGGTGAAGATTTAAAAAAACAAAGCGTTAGTTTATTCATGATTTATGAATAATTTATTATTCATCAGTTATTAGTTGGAGATAAATGAAATTAGTTTTATTTTATATCCAGGTTCTCTTAACATTGGAATATATTTAAATTGTAATAATAATTTATGAGCTGTTATCACATAAGATGTTGTTATTGCGTAAAAGTCCTATTTTTCCGATCTACTACTCAATTAAGTCAATTAAAGTATAATCTATGGCTTCATTTGCATCAATAGAAATGAATAGAAAAATAGGTAAGGAAATTAAGATCATAAATTTTAAAAGTGAGCATCGTTCACTTTTATTATGTAAGTACATTATTTACACGAAAACAACATGTAAAGAAATAATAAAATATTCGAAAGATCTCAACACTTTTATGTGAAATGCTCTGAATTTTAATCTTATTTTGCTTATATTTTAATTCAAATATCGTCTAATCAGTGATTCTTATGAAGGCAAACATAGCATTTATTATTCATAATCTAAGCAGCCAATTCCATATAAAGCTACTCCAAAGTACAATAAAACTAAAGATAATAAAGCTATAAGTACAAAATAGACTAGTCTATTAAGTTATGACAGAATTAGTTTGAGTAGTAGTAAAATATATCTGTCTGTCTGTCTACCAATTAATAAATTGCTTCAATGCATTTAAAGACAGAGAAAATAGGCCTGCACTTACATTTTCTTTATATATAGACGCTGGAGGAAAAGATAGAGAATACATTTGAAGCTTTAGTGCTAATTAAATGAAAAGGATTGCAGTATTAGCGCCTTACTCCATTAAAGACATACTTTGGCCAATGAAAACTGTGATCCGTTTGGAACTGTTCTAACGGGGAGAATGGTTAGAAACAGGAGATGAAACACATGAGAAAACAGTCTATGACTATCATATCGGGTCAACTTGACCGTTAATTATTGTGCTGTTGATCAAGTCGATTTGACTAACCTCATTTCAGGGCAAATTAATCTTCTTTCACTGGTTATATTGACTATCAATATTTGACCTACCGTCCCAGTAGAATATCTGACGGTTTCTTCACTTCTGTTTTTATCATAAAGTAACTACAATTTTAGCAAAACTTTTACTATTACTGTAATGAAAATGTCACAGGGTGTGGGATAACAAACTGTAAAATTAATGTGATATAACTGTGACCCGTGAAAAGGTCATGACATGACATGTATGTGAGGTCAGAGTCGACTCATTTTGCCCCATTGTTTTTCCATGTAAATTAGCACTTTATATTGATATTATTATTAGTCTTTGCTTATCAGAAATAACTTATTTTAATAATATCTCTAGTGTGTGACCACATATTCAGCTTAAACTAGTAAATGCATAATGACGATAATATCGTAGAGAATAATGACGATAGTATCGTAGAGAATAATGACGATAGTATCGTAGAGAATAATGACGATAGTATCGTAGAGAATAATGACGATAATATTGTAGAGAATAATAACAATAATATCGTAGAGAATAATGACGATAATATTGTAGAGAATATAATGACGATAATATCGTAGAGAATATAATGACGATAATATCATAGAGAATAATAACGATGATATCGTAGAGAATAATGATGATAATATCGTAGAGAATAATGACGATAATATCGTAGAGAATAATTAAATACAAAGATGTTCATTCTAGCATAAAAGTACGTCTTTATTACCTTCGCAGAATGCGGGAAGGTCATATTTCCATCGGAATTTATTTATTTATCATCTTGTTATTCGCTTAGCTGAAAAAGAGTTCAACCAAATTGTCTGAAAGTTGGTGAAACGATTTGTCAATGTCCAGTGACCTGCTGGTAGAATTTTGGAAGTGACCCGGTCAAAAAACCAGGTCATGGTCATTTATAACTCAAAAAGTATTGAACCATATTGCATGAAACTTGTTGCGACGATTGGTCAATATAAAGGAACCGTTTTGTTAGATTTTGGGAGCGATCGGGTCAAAGGTCAAAGATCAAGGTCAAGGCCATTTGTAACTCAATAACTCCAAAAGTAATCAACCAAATTGTCTGAAATTTGATGGGACGATTGGTCAATGTCCAGGAACGATTTGGTAGAATTTTGGAAGCGATCTGGTCAAAGGTCAAGGTCATTTATAACTCAATAACTCAAAAAGTATTGTACCATATTGCATGAAACTTGGTGGGACGATTGGTTATTATCCAGTTAGCAGTTTCTTAAAATTTGGAGAGAACGCGTCAAAGTGGAGGCGAATGTATGCGCTCTACCGAGTGCACATAATCTAGTTGTCATTGTGCAGTAAGAATAATTTTCATCTCTTCGTGTGGTACCTTCATATTTAAAATAAAGTAGTCTACTTTATTAAGTGAGAATTAAATTATCCACCCTTATTAAATAAATTAGTTACTGCAATAATGTAATAATTAGTAATTCTATTGTTATTTAATAACATTTATGATTGTATGAATTCAAATATTTGAAAATGAAATTTTACTTACAATTCCTATCATTTATTTCACTTCATTTTTACTCGTAATGTACATTGTAAACATGAAAGCAACATGTGAGTACAGCACTACAAAAAAATGCACAATGTAAATGCACATAGCTTCTTATCAATGTACATGTACATACATTCCATGAATGAATCCTAATTTCAACTTGCATGAATATTACAATATATTTATTTACCAACTCTGAAACAGTCATTTGTATCAGAGGGGTAGGTTGAATGTATGCTATTATTTTTTTTTAGCAAATTACCAATTTATAAGAAAGTCTTTCAAATACCATCTAGGCATAAGTACCTTTAGTTTATCCATGTACATATATTTAATATATGTGCCTAGCTATTTAGCGAAATTGTTGTACTTTTGAAATAGTCCTAATCTATTGTAGCTAAGTTAAGACTTCCCTTCTACTGGATTTCAGACTTAGACTTCAATTCCCCACTTTTCGAGTACTTCCCTAACAGCCCACATTTGCTGTACTGTCCTTTTGTATATTAGTGCTGATAAAAAAAAAGCGGTTATTTATTCACTTTCTTTTCCTGTGTAATTGATAGACAATAATTAAATCAGATACTGAATCATTGAAATAAGAAAATACTCTCATTTGAAGCTAAAGATCTATTCGAAAAATAAATAAGATATATATGCAGTACACAATACAATAACACTTAACAATAAACATTTTACAATAACATTTAACAATACACTATACATTATGGACCACGAAAATGTTTTCGCTTTTTCAAATACTTGTAAATTTGAAGCCAATGTTTTAATGGACGAAAAAACTGTATATTCTCTTTTTCTCCACCTCTTATTGTACTATTAACAGGTGAAAACATTTTTGAACTGATGGATATAGTTTAAGAACAGGTAAGCAAAGAGTGAGGTTGACTATTTTTGTCATTGCGCGAACGTTATTCTTAGAGCTAACTCTCTGATTTTACTTACTAAAAGGCAGTGAATAAAAGGAAAAATATTATAACGGTAGACAATATAATAAAAGGAGCTTACACTTCTTCCTTGGAAACTATTTGGAAATAGAACAACTTCAGTGACATTTTGATCTCATTGAAGTTTTCACTCTGAATATTCGTTCCTCGCTTGTTCATTGCATGGTTTAAGTCCTGCTTCATACTTGCATTTTTAACAGCGCGGAAAAAAGCTCTTCATAAAATGTGTTCACACTTGCATTTTTTCATCGCTGAAGTGAAAAATTAATATGATTTTTCCATTAACGATAAAAAAAAAAACGTTTTAAGAAGAGTTTTTTTCTGCGGTGTTAAAAATGCAAATGTGAAACGGGCCTTAACGAATATTCAGAGTGAAAACTTCAATGAGATCAAAATGTCACTGAAGTTATTCAACTTTCTAATAGTTTCCAAGGAAGAAGTGTAAGCACCCTGTATTAAAATGTCTACCATTATAATATTTTTCAATTTATTCACTGCCTTTTAGTAAGTAAAATCACAGAGTTATCTCTAAGAATGACCTTTGCGCAATGACAAAAATAATCACCCACACTCTTTTCTTACCTGTTCTTAAACTATGTCCATCAGTTCAAAAATGTTTCTACCTGTTATTAGTACAGTAAGAGGCGGAGAAAAAGAGATCAAGATACAGTTTTTCTGTCCATAGGATAACGATTTACAAGTATTTGAAAAAGCGGAAACATTTTTGTGGCCCATTCTGTACAATAACATTATATAGTATAGTACACAATAACATACAAAATACACAACACAATAACAATACACAATAATAGAATAGATCACCACACGCATCACCCCGCATCTTCCACAGTGAGAGCAGCTTTAAATATCCACACTCTTCACGCGTTTCATTTTCTGTTGACTCAGCATTTCGAGTAAAAGATTTCAAGTCCTTTATTGGCTTTGGAACGAAAGCCGAAATGTGGCTAGTGATGCCTCATGAATTAGGACTAATATTAATGCCTCATGAATTAGGACTAATATTGATGCCTCGTGAATTAGGACTAATATTGATGTCATGAATTAGGACTAATATTGATGTCATGAATTAGGACTAATATTGATGCCATTAATTAGGACTAATATTGATGTCATGAATTAGGACTAATATTGATGCCTCATGAATTAGGACTAATATTGATGCCATGAATTAGGACTAATATTTATGCCATGGATTAGGACTAATATTGATGCCATGAATTAGGACTAATATTGATGCCATGAATTAGGACTAATATATATGCCATGAATTAGGACTAATATATTGATGCCATGAATTAGGACTAATATTGATGCCATGAATTAGGACTAATATTGATGCCTCATGAATTAGGACTAATATTGATGCCATGAATTAGGACTAATATTGATGCCATGAATTAGGACTAATATTGATGCCTCATGAATTAGGACTAATATTGATGCCATGAATTAGGTCTAATATTGGTGCCATGAGTTAGGACTAATATTGATGCCTCATGAATTAGGACTAATATTGATGCCATGAATTAGGTCTAATATTGATGCCATGAATTAGGACTAATATTGATGCCATGAATTAGGACTAATATTGATGCCATGAATTAGGACTAATATTTATGCCATGAATTAGGACTAATATTGATGCCATGAATTAGGACTAATATTGATGCCATGAATTAGGACTAATATTGATGCCATGAATTAGGACTACTATATTGATGCCATGAATTAGGACTAATATATTGATGCCATGAATTAGGACTAATATTGATGCCATGAATTAGGACTAATATTGATGCCTCATGAATTAGGACTAATATTGATGCCATGAATTAGGACTAATATTGATGCCATGAATTAGGACTAATATAGATGCCTCATGAATTAGGACTAATATTGATGCCATGAATTAGGTCTAATATTGGTGCCATGAATTAGGACTAATATTGATGCCTCATGAATTAGGACTAATATTGATGCCATGAATTAGGACTAATATTGGTGCCATGAATTAGGTCTAATATTGAAGCCATGAATTAGGACTAATATTGGTGCCATGAATTAGGACTAATATTGATGCCTCATGAATTAGGACTAATATTGATGCCATGAATTAGGACTAATATTGATGCCATGAATTAGGACTAATATTGGTGCCATGAATTAGGACTAATATTGATGCCTCATGAATTAGGACTAATATTGATGCCTCATGAATTAGGACTAATATTGATGCCATGAATTAGGACTAATAGTGATGCCATGATTTAGGACTAATATTGATGCCATGAATTAGGACTAATATTGATGTCATGAATTAGGACTAATATTGATGCCATGAATTAGGACTAATATTGATGCCATGAATTAGAACTAATAGTGATGCCATGAATTATGACTAATATTGATGCCATGAATTAGGACTAATATTGATGCCATGAATTAGAACTAATAGTGATGCCATGAATTATGACTAATAGTGATGCCATGAATTAGGACTAATATTGATGCCATGAATTAGGACTAATATTCCAATATATTAATAATATCGTGACTGCATGATAATAATTGATTAACTCATTACCTTCGCAAAATGCGGAAGGGTATGTTATAGACGGCATTTATTTATTTATCATCTTGTTACTCGCATAACTGAAAAAGTATTCAACCAAGCTTCATGAAATTTATTGACACGATTGGTCAATGTCCAGGAACCTGCTGGTAGAAGCTCAAGGTCAAGGTCATTGTCATTTATAACTCAAAAAGCATTGAACCATATTGCATTGAAACTTGGTGGGACGAATGGTCAATATGCATGAACCATTTCGTTAGATTTTGGGAGCGATCGGGTCAAAGGTCAAAGATCAAGGTCAAGGACATTTTTAAATCAATAACTTAAACAGTTACCAACCAAATTGTCTGAAATTTGATGGGATGATTGGTCAATGTCCAGGAACCATGTGGTAAAATTTTGGGAGCAATGCGGTCAAAGGTCAAGGTCATTTATAACCCAAGTATTATTTTATGGTCAAGGTTATCTGTTAGCGGCGGAAAGGTATGCACTCTACCGAATGCACATAATTCAGTTATAAATAAGTTCATATACTTATAAGCTATGAATGAATGACATAAGTGGAATAAGTTTTATAGTGCTTACATATTTAACTTTAGGATTATCGCTCTGATAATAATTATATTTTATCTAAAGTCATCATTAATTCATATCCAATATAATATTGATATATTTATGATGATATACAGGGTGACCCGCAAAAAAGTGTACTCAACTTTGAAATAACATAAACGTTGCACATTACAATCTTAAGCAATGACGGTGATAGAATGGATACATGTGAAAAATCTGATTATTAAATTTACATCAACTCATCTTTTTTGTATTTATAAATACAATATTGATATTAATTCAATGCTGGGTACACTTTTTAGTGTGCCACCCTGTATATAATTGGTGTGATTATGAAAGTAGGGGTAAGGAACGATGAACAAATTGGAATTTATTATCGGATATAAATTCCAATACGTATTATAGTTTAAAACGCATTAGAATATATTCCTATTGTGTTTTTTTAATAACAACCTATGGAAACTTTCTTCCGGTACCTATATATTTCCCATCTGGAAATTGATTACGGAAATGTTATCCTGTTTGCATCTGTGTTACAAAATATTATTTTGTTCAATTGAAGATTTTTTAATTTTTTATATTAACTTAATTCTAGCTCTATACCTAAATAAGAGACACTTGATTGTTTTACTTTTCTTGATGATGAAAAACTTACATGTATCTTATTTTATATGTATATTGTAATAGACTTTCACTGATTTATATTTAATGAACTGTTCTCTCATTTAAGTTTGAATTTTTTTAAATATATTTTCAAATTTTTTATGGAATGTGTACTTGTGTTATTTTTGGTTATATATTTCTTTTGTTTGTCCGATAATTTACATACATATTAAATAAAGTCATTAACACACATTGAATATCTCACCTGAGTTGACAGATGTCGCTATTTAGTTTACTGACGGTGAGTCTGCAGGAGGAGGATGTGGTCACAGCTTGCGGGTAGTTAGTGTTCACGAAGTAGGTACAGTTCTGCGTCACAGTGTCACCACATGTACTTTGAACTGGTAATGGAAATAGGATTTAATAATTCTCCTGATATATCTTATATATTGATTCAAAAACATATAAACGCATGTACAAAGAATGTACGCAACTTAAGTTAATAAACTGTTATACATATGGAAATCCTTCGATTTCGTTAGAGGATCAACTAATTTTCACTAATTCCTGGAATATTCCCTTGATATCGATAGGGAATCAACTATTTTTCACAAATTCCTGGAATATTCCCTCGATATCGATAGGGATCAGCTAATTTTCACTAATTCCTGGAATATTCCCTCGATATCGATGGGGATCAGCTAATTTTCACTAATTCCTGGAACATTCCCTCGATATCGATAGGGATCAACTAATTTTCACAAATTCCTGGAATATTCCCTCGATATCGATAGGGATCAACTAATTTTCACTAAACCCTGGAATATTCCCTCGATATCATTTTACGATAGCGGATAATGAGGGAATATATAGATATCGAGGGAATATTCCGGGAATATATCAATATTACCTGGGAAGGGATGAATGGAAATTCAAGAGAAACAATATTGAGATCGACTTTTTGGAAACTTGCAAAGAAAATATGTTAACTCCACAATTCTCAACTTTAAGTTATACAGGGAGGACATTCGTAACACAGAGCAGTGTGAAAAATTTCAGCAGCTACTTCAGGATAAAGAAATAGATTCAAAATTATCTTCAAAGGATGTACTTAATGATAATAGGAATAATTGTTTCAATTTGTTACGCCAATCAACATCATGGCTTGACTTCAACCACTTTATCAGTCTAATAAATAGCAACTGCGAGAAGAAACTGAATTAGGAGATATATGTGCAGTTATAAGAATATGTATAATTAATTATAATAATATTATCATATTCAGCAGAAAAATGTAAAAAATTGATTGTATCGAAATGAACGATTATTTTCAGCAAGCTTATAATTTATAATTTTTTCATACATAAATGAATATAACAAAGATACCGAAAATGCAAATGATAAATATTTTATCATATAATTTAAAACTTGAAACACATATCGGAAGGAGGATTTTTGTTAATCTGTCTTGGAAATTACTATCAATATCTGTAGCCGAAAATGGTGAATCTGAAATAATTTTCTTCGCAGTTTACTAACTTCACTCTTCCAAAAAAGAATTTTTATAATTGTGATGCATGTAGATATTTAGAACTAGACTCACAAACACAACAAGTTCCAAGTCCTGAAGCACATGAACCGGTGCCGCTACCTCCCAGAGTTCGACACTCCACTGCCGTTACGCAGGTGCCGTTATCGCCTGTCCCGGTGGTGCAAGGAGAAGGCACGATTTTGATGAAGGAGAACCACGGAAGAACAGCTGAGACAGTAAGAGATATTTTATAAATCTGAGATTAGTAACTTTATTTTATGGTGTGCTGCAGGGTGGCCGGAAATTTAGGTCTGGAAAATTCGGTTTCAGAATGAAAAATACTCAGTCAATGGACTCAAGCACGCCTGCCAAAAGTTCAACTATGAGTGATGGTTTCCGGAAAGAATCCCACAGGAAAAATGCTCACAGGAAAATTGCCTACATGAATATTGCCTACAGGAAAAATTCCCACAAGGAAAAATGCCCACAGGGAAAAATGCCCACAAGGAAAAAAGCCCAAAGGTATGAAAGCCCACAACTACGTAATATTTATAATACAGAAAAACATAAAGGTGTTTTAAATAAGGGCATAAATTAACGGCAAATATCCTAAAATACAGCTATATTTAATTTATTTTAGTATAGGGTTTAACGTCAGCTTTCATCCATTTTGGCTATATCGCCGACATCAAAAATAAATTAAAGAAAAAGGACTGGAAGAAGCAGTCAGAAAGGTAAGTAGCTCCATTAACAAAGTCACTTAATTACTACCGTCGGTGACGAAGCTAATGGATGTAAAAAAAACTCCATGAATGCAGTCATTTACCAAGGAATTTAACGAAAAGGGACACAAGCACCAGTGGTTGCACTAACGGATGGAAGAGGAAAATGAAGAGGTGATAGTAAATGAAGCTTACGAGCCTACCTAATAAAAATATCTAAGATCTCGTAGTTGAGGAGCATAAACTTAGCGCTATTCTCTAAAACTGCAAGTAGCGTTAAAAAATATAAATATGGTAAATATGAAAAAAGACAATACATAATCCAAATTACAACAGTCCTCAAACAGCTTCAGGATAGAGCCCCTAAGGGGCAAAATATAATTGAAATGGTAAAATGATGATCATGGATGATTTTCAACTTTATATTCTATAAAATTTAAATTCAACAAGTATACAATTAATCTTAGCGATGAAGGCTTTCAAAATGAGACAAAAGGTGCAAGACATAGAAAACTAATTGAATATTTGTGCCTTTGTAAACTTATGTCCTTATTTAATACATCTTTATGATTTTTTGTATTTTAAAAATTATGTAGTTGTGTTTTTTTTCCTATGTGGGCTTTTAAACATGTGGGCTTGTTTCCTTATGGCCATTTTTCCTGTGGGCTTTTCTCCTGTGGGCTTCTTTCCGGTCACTATGAGTGATATAGCGGTATACAGGTCTTCATTTTTTCATTACTAGTACAGTACCATTACTAGTAAACAATATCGAGAGTTCAACTAATAAAATGGGTTTAAAATTATATTCAAATATATGCATATACAATATATATCGAAACATGTCAAAATTACTAATGTTATTTAACATTTTACAACGTTTAATGATATTATCCGTTTTTAATAAATACACTACACATTTTAGTATTCATAATTTCAACTTTTTCTATTATTGTTCGTTACTAAAATTTTCATAAAACGAGACCTAAAGTTTCGATACTGAATTTTCCTAGAACCATTTTGCAGTTCCTGAATAGAGGATTACTTACCTTGCTTCACTTTTGAGAAAACTGAAATGAAAAAAGGAGGATATTAGATTAAGTAATGTAATAATTATTAGTGATATATTAGGCAGATCACATTTCTATTTAAAATTTGAGAACATATTATGTTAAAATGTACGGCAATTAATAAAAAAGTTAGTTAGTTGAGTAACGCAACTTCTGATAAGTCAGGACGCGGACGTTAACGGAACAACATCTGGGGGTTTGGGGGGGGGGGGTGATCAAAAACACAGATTTCTATCAAAATCGCTGTTGATCTTATTGTTAACTGGCTGCAGAAACCAGTGTTAGAAAAATTTCAATGCATCGAATGCTGAAACGTCAGTACCTTGAGAACTGAAAAAATTCATCATATTGTGAATGAGAGCTATAGCTTAAGACATGCTCCCTAACTTGGTGTTAACAGATTAGAAGAAATTTAATATTCAACAATTTGTGAACATTCAGAATGATTGAATTTGAAATTCTCAAATTCAGCTAAGTATAGGATTGAGACGAGACGTCAAAATGCACAGTCTGTGATGGTTTTGGCATCTGTGATGGCCACTGGAATAACTGCCATCGTATTTGTGCCTTGAGAGGTCAAAATATTGAACTCAGAATTGTACATCTCTATATCATTCTGGAATCGAAGTGGCTACCATATGCTAAAGAACTCTTTCAAGGTTCACTATAGAGTCTCCAACAGGACTCAGCACCATAATATAGCTCCAAATTTACCAAAACCTAGATTCAAAGGAACATTCCATACTTCATTGGCAAAGATGTTTGGCTAGCAAGGAGTCCAGACTAAAGGGCCGTACACACGAGGGTTTTTTAAGTCTTTCCACCAGACTTTTTACTAAGCTCCTGCAGGTATCATGGATACCAACTAAAATAAATAATTATTATATCTTTTTTTCTTATATTCCGGTGCAAAAAGTAGGAGGAGCTTAGTAAAAAGTCTGGTGGAAAGACTTAAAAAACCCTTCGTGTGTACGGCCTTTTAATTCATTAGACTTTTCTATTTAATTTTAGAGTCAAGGTCTCAGCTGCTCCTCATACTTCTCCTTGTAAGCAAAATTGCTAATGGAATGGGAAGCAATTCCTCATGAACAGATATATACTGTATGTGACGGTTGTAGTGAAATTGTTCTTAAACTGAAAGCTACACTGAATAAAAAATACGAGTCAAATTGACTCATCCTAATGTTTTACCCGAAAAGAAGAGTCAAATTGACTCCTAATTCATAGACAGATTGACTCAGGTAGAGTCAATAAGGAAAAAAGAATCAAATATTGGAATTTTACCAGCCTTGACTCAAGCTACGAGTCAGGCTAATTCACAAAATGGAACACTGTATCTTTCCCTACCTTTGAATTGCTATCTTTGAAATCAGAATTAATAGCTTGAATTTTGTTTGTTTACTTAATACCAAAATAACCGGAATTTATTAAATTTAATTAATATATTTTTACGGTTGAAGGTTTTTCTTCTGAAACTTGGTTATATTATACTCGATATTGTTGTCATTTAAATAACAAGAAACTCAGAGAAGAATTCAAAAGTTCGCCTGTGCCTTTCATTCATAGCTACTGATAATACATTTTGGGATTAGATTTAAGACCCAATTGAGTAATTAAATGTTAAAACAATGAAACCTAGGAGAGGAATGATGTTGTATAATAAACGAAAATCGGATAGTACAATCAAAAATCCAAAATAAAATAAATTGTATACTTAAGAGTAAAAAATTTGAATTTCATTTGTCATTACTTTTAATTATTTAATTGATTGTCACATTTTGTTATTTTTTGTTAAGTTAGGTTGAAAATTATATATACTTTCAGATTTTCACCATTGCAACTAACAGATGCAGGGATATTGTTAATGGATTTGATTTACAAATTGACCTCAGCTAGATATCACTTAATTATTATTGTTCTTCATATATTTGTAATGTGTTATTGATGTAGCTTGCATCTTCAATATTTTAACTACACAGTGATTTAGTTAATTTACAATATATCAATGACCTAACTGCTGTAGATACAATTAAAACATACCTTTCCATTAATTACACACTATACCTTTTGAAGAACTTACTTGTACTGCCAGGGAAAGTTTTAATATGCGGTGAGTAATCATTGGTAACTGATATTCCATTTGGATCATTAGGGATGTGAACAACTGAAGAAGTAGATGGTGCAGAGACAAGTGAAAGAGATACTCCTGATGGCTCACTGTTCAACTGAGACACTGACTGTAACTTTTGGAGACTTGAACTGCTATTACTTTTTATCACATCTTGTACTTGAAATAACTCTGAATCTTTAATATTCGTCGTGTTGTATGGTTTGAACATAAGATCTATGTCTTCTTGTCTGTTGATATCAATTTCATTGGAACTGTGATGATGACTAGAGTTAGGAGTATCCTTTATCTCATTTAAATCATTAGTTATATATTGGGAATTTTTGTCCAGCGGCGCATAGAAAATTGGATTAGCCCATCTGTTGATGTAGTAAGCGTCATCTCTATTGCTTTCTACGAAATATTTAAGAAATAAAACTTTCAAGGTAATGTAAACAATCAAATTGTGCATTGTGCAGTAAAATGAACGTGAATTTAAATGCAGTTCAATGCCTTGGGTATGATTTTGTCCGTTTGAAACACTTTCAGTCATCCATTACAGTTAGTTAGGTTTTCCTTTCACCAGTCAGTCGCACAGCGTGTCAGATGAAACTGAGAGGACAGAGTAAAACTTTAGAATGGTTAGACTGTAGATAATTGACTAGCACTTAGCACCTGTAGATTTAATTACGCTACCAGCTCTCTCGCTAGTTCGACACTCTCGCTTTACCCGTAGCAGCGTGACGCACGTGTACTGAACTGTGCAGGTAGCAGCTACTCTTCACGCTCGTGTGGCCTGAAGTTGGTGTCCTGATTGTAGATTTAATGGCAATCAAATAGATCATTAATAGCTTTCTTTTTAACCATTCAGAATCGATTTGCTCGTTTTCGATTTTTCTTAATGAAGTTTGATGTTAAATGTTTGACTATATCTATATATATCATGAAAAATAGGCTGTTACATTTGGCAAAAATTTTATGTACGTAGTTTTATAATGGAATGAAAAGGATCCTTAATTTCATCTTTTCATAAAATTAATGATGACATATTTCAGAGATAACTAAAGTTCGATTCCATAGTCGAAACAATCTCCAGTAATTCTGTAGGGTAGCATGGGGCAGCGTGGCACCCCTAAGCTCTTTCCATCATATCCCCTATACTATTGGAGTTAGATAATTGATTTTTTTACTGAAAAGGAAACATCAAGGAATTGGCAACACATGATAGGCTGGCAGCACATGGTCATATATTCAATTTAGAACAGTTTTTCTAAAAAGTGTCAAAAAACCTCAATGTCCAGTGCATGTGTGAAACAAAACGGCCACCCATGACAGGACAAAACGGTCACGGGGTGCCGCTTTGTGCCCTTTACTAAATTTTTATATATTTTAATTAAGGAAGTTTAAGAAAATCATACATTTTTAAAATCAACAAACAGGCTGGAATATTGACAATTTGAAAATTCATCATTATTAACTCAAAGCTATAATAACAGTTTTCTATGTTTTACTGCATGCTCTGTTGAAGACTTGTAGCTATGACTGTACCCTGCATAGTTTTTTTTTTTTTGTTAATTATACAAAAACTCCCTCACAATTCGAACAAGAATTCGGAAACGTCTGCTTATTGACCGATGTTGAAATCAAATTTTGTATATAATCTTCTTTACTGACCAATAATGAAATGATCTGACCACCATGATCTTATTATGTCTGTTTCCTATTTAAGAGTAACATAAATTATTGACTTTATTTCAATTACGGGAATAACCTCCTATTCGGGATTACAAAACCGATGTACAGGTAACATTGAAGAATGTCAGACCGATGTTTCAATGGTAATTTTGTGCCCTGAATATATTCCTTATCGGCCCAAATAATTCAGCTAGCAAATATTGAGTGCAAATATGTTTACCAACATCTGCTGGGTTGCAGACTCTTGTCGTGACAACAGTTGGCTTCATTCAAGACTGACACGTGCCCCTTTGCCCAACTTGGTTGGTTATAGCATTCATCGGTCCGACTTTTTAATGTTGCTTTAGTAAGTGCTCTGTCACTGAGCATCCATCCACACCTTTAATTCCTTAAATATACATAGGATATATAAGATATTCTCATTGGTGAAGTGATTAAATTACATCAACATTTTCTTCAGTTACCTTTGAAATTTTAATGAGCCTAAAGTTTTTTGGGCTGCAATCTGTTTCCTTTATAATATAGACAAAATGGTACAGTGTTGCGTTTGTGGATATTCTGAGAATGGTATAAAATAAACGACACACCGTTAAATAATCGCTCGTAACTTGATACTCAATTAGATCGTAGTTAGCCCTGGGTAACTGAAATCACGAATATCCTATTTTCTACATATAATCACTGAAAATTATAAATTTCATTCAATGAAAAGCTATATCTACAAACTGCAATATGAAATGAAATACTCTGATATCCATAGCATATAATTCATCGAGACTGACGGGAACCAAAGTTCCCATCTGTAACTATTTTTATCCTAGTAAGCATCATACTTTCGAAAATCCTTGGAATAATTTCTGCATCCTTAGAATGGTTAAACTAATAATTATTGGTACCTACTACCTGGACTCCGTAGAAATTACATGGAATTGGAAATCAACGAATAGGTTTTGGGCTTGGTCTATTCAACAAAAATCAACCTGACAGGCGGTCAAATAGTTTAAATATGGAGTGTAAATTAATTTTTTCCTTATTATAAAATATCTTTCAATTCGATGGAAATAGAAAAAAACATTTATTGAATTAACTGGAAGCTGAAGGTGCCTTTTGTAATAGGGATACACATTATGTACACATTAATTTTTTTTATAAAATAACTTTTAATTTCATGTAAATAGAAATGATTATTAAATTAATCGGACGCTGCAGTTGGTAACATGGATTAACATTGAATAAAAGTCTTTCGGCCAAATGTCCGTTCAGCCGAATTTACTCCATATCTATTTTCGGCCAATCGTTTTTCGGCCAATTGTCATTCGGCCAAATAATCGTTCGGACAAATGTCCTTCGGCCAAGTCTCCATTGGCCAAGTGTCTCCCCACGACTTCCTACACCTTCACTTCTCCCATCATCACCTCCTCCACCTGTACACTTCCTCCACCTTCAATTTCCCTCAGCTACACATCCTTCACTTTTCCCACCTACAATTCTCCCACCCTCACTTTTTCCCCCTTCACTTCTTCCACCTTCACTTCCGCCGCCGATATTTCCCTCACCTTAACTTAAAAACCATTCAATGCAATAAACTATACAGTATTTTAAACAAATAGGTTTGTTTATCCAGTATTTTTATGTTATAATAAAGAAACAATTGCATATTATGAAGATCTAAAGTACCTAAATCATTCTTTACAAAAAATATCTATCATCCCCCATTTTTTCAATATGTACATTATTTTTGCGCCTGTTTTCTGTCTGCTTTCATTGATCTTCTGATCACATCGATCAGGATTAACCTTCAAGAAATCCAAATCAAGTGTTATTCGTTCTTTAAATTGATGCCAATTGGCAAGTGAGGAGGAGCTTGTCATTTTTCAATAAATCTCACAAGAAAAAAATTGCAAATTGTTAAATCAGAGCTCATCGGAAGCCATACAATGATATGATTCATGGCAATAATTACTCCATGTTCAAAAATTTCGATCAGTCGCAAGTGTAATGTGTAAGTAGATACAGGGGTATCATTCTGCTTCCACCATACTCGATTCAGAGTTTCTCTATAGATATGTCGTACTTCCGGAAATATCCACTGATTCAACATAAGGGTTCTTAAAATCAATCTAATTTTCAGAGATAAAACTTACTCTTTCAATAAGCAAGTTTTGTAATAAGCTCCACATAGCGTCTTTCACCACCCTCTACGTACTTAGAACCACGCTGTATAAAACTATTGGGAATATAGAAACAAACGAACAATGTGCTTATAGCTGATAAAATTCTGCATTAGCCAAAGAAAACCAAACGAAGATCTCGTACCCGCTTTTTTTACCCATGCTGTAGGTACAATAAAAAGTGACATACACTAACACACACGCTATGATGCGATCGTATTAGTTTATAGATTATTTAACTTTTATTGTATTTCGAATCCATAATACCTGCAAGTTTCATGGATTCGAAATACAATAAAAGTTAAATAACAATTGTTATATATTTTTTCTTACATTATCGAAAATGTGGAACCGTCCATTAACTCCGAAGCTACAGTTCCTAAAATATGGAATCGTATCTTTTAGAATGTAAACAAATCCCCGTCCATACCGGCCTTGAATCCTGGCAAATTTATCAGACTACGGACCTTTAGTCCTTTACGAAAATTATAGGCAGCTTCTTATTAGTTTATTTAATACATTTAACTAGATTTATTCTCTATAGTCTGCTTAATAATGTCCATTCGAATATTTTGTAATTTGTTTGGTCATAATATTAGTTTGACTCAACAATATAATTCAATTAAAACTAATCCAATATTTTCAAGATTGCGAAGTCTCCAAATATCTCACTCTCTGTCAAATAAACTATGCAATTCTGCTAGAGTTCTTCAATCAAGGTAGGCATTTCAATGCTATTAAAATGAAAATGTGTGAATTTGAAAGTTTGAACCTAGATATGACATATGAGTTATGACAGTCAAATGTTTCAAACTTTCAGAGGCTGGAAAATTGAAACCCAATTTTTGACCAGGACTTTGAGCCAAAATTTCACTATTATTCTGAGCCAAGCCAATTTGAATTTGGCTCATTTTTTTGAAGATTTCAAGCCAAAATTTAACATGGTAACATAGGAATTAATTCATAATTTAAAGCCAATTTTAGACATTCTTGACCTTTTGAATTTTAAGCCCACTATGGAAAATACCTTAGGCTAACAGTCTAACAGATGAGTTTTAGAGGCTAAATGCTGCAGATTACCCAGTCTGCAGAAACTGATATATTGTTCGTAGAGATCTCTTATTCTGTTCGTAGCAAAATTAATGTAAATATAGGGATTAATTCAGAAGTGTTCGTAGCAAAATTAATGTAAATATAGGAATTAATTCAAAAGTGTTCGGAGAGAATATCCCCCATATTCTGCAGACTGGCAGATTACACAGTTTCCATTAATTTATTACTGTATTTTAAGCTTTGCTAAACTCCAACAGTCTAACAGAGTAATTAATCCATCAGAAAAGAGTCAAAAGACCACTTTTTGTCTTTTTCATTTTCCAGAGTGGTTCTCCAGTCTGCAGAATAATGAGAATATGGAACATTTTCCCAAGACTCTCTGCGTGAGTTTTTGATAGAATTTTAGAAACTTGAGAGTTGAGATCTCTGCGGCCTGCGGGAGATTTTGAATTAAATTCTATGTTACCATTAATTTAGCTGCGGGAGATTTTGAATTATTTCCTATGTTACCATCAAGTCTGCAGAATATGGGACATTTTTAACATTTTCTGTGCGAACAATCCTTAATTTCTCCTATATTTAAATGTACTTTAATGAGAACAGAAGCCAAAATAGGGGATTTCTTGGAGAACAGTTCACCAGTTCCTGCAGTCTGCTCTGGGTTACCATTAATTTAGATGTGGGAGATTCTGAATCTGTCAATCTGCTACTGAGAGTCAGAGATTAACTTGTAGTGATTACATAAACATTTTCATATATTTATAATATTTCTTCTTTCTTATGATTACAATAAAAATTATAAATATATACCAATTAAAATCTAATCTAAATAATAAAATAATTTCTTTCTTTTATTACACTATTTTATGTTCATCTTTTATTTAATTTCAATTATTAAATTAGGCTGATGCAATCGACATTCCGATTGCATCATTCTGAAGTTTCTGGAAGATATTTTAACCGTTTATTTATAAGATATTTAGTACAATGTTCAAATCTTAATATTAAAACTTTTGCTTTTTCAAAAATACTCTATATTAATTAAATATTTATTTTTGTTAGTTTAACTATGTAAAACTGATGCATTAGATTCATTTAATATTAATTATCTTAAGGAAACTTCCATGACGTCATCAAAACTTGAGTTTGATTGAGCCGTTAACCGGAAAGAGAGACACTTGAACCCGAGATCTTGTCACGCGCAGACTTATAATAAAATTGCTGCCTACAACGCTTTCATTCCCCAGCCTACTAAGTTTATTTTATTTTGTGTGGTTAGAAACTAATTAATAAATACAAATAACTGTAAATTAAAACCAACTACCCCACAATTGGTGACCGGAGTGCAGTGAATTTGTGAAAATCAACGTACCTACATACCAAACGAAACTGAACCTACCTACGTAGGTACTGCGCAGTTAGGCAAGTGCAGTTACTTTCACTTACTTAACAAATTTGTGAGTTTGATCTTAATTAAAAATAAATAAAAACAACTAAAATGGGAGAAGAGCAAGGAAGTCCTGGTACCCAAGGTCAAGAAAATCGTCCTATCAAACACATTTCTATAAAGGCTCCAGAGTTCATGGAGACCGCGCCAGCAGCATGGTTTTCTATTATTGAAGCGCAGTTTGAATTGAAATCCATTACTCTATCATCTACCAAATACTTCAATGCTTTATCGCATTTACCTGCTTCTGTAGTTACACTCATTTCACCATCAGTGTTTGAATCCAAAAATTATGAAACTCTAAAACAATCAGTTGTGTCATCATACGAAAAATTGAAACCCGAAATACTCGAGAAGCTGATGTCCCAAACAACCCTAACTGGACGAACCTCTGTTTTCCTTCAAGAAATGATGTCCCAAGCTGTAAAAATAAACGTTGGAGAAAACATTGTTCGTCACAAATTTATTCAGGCGCTCCCTCAATCCATTTCCCCAGTGATAGCTGCTCAGAGCAGTTTGTCCATCGAAGCGCTTGGCAAACTAACTGATGATCTTATGCCTTATTTCTCTACTAATGCAAACATCAACGCAATTCAACCTAGTCGACACAACCCTAATTCTAGGAACTCAAGGACTGACAACCGTAGACCGCACCACTCTACCGAAGACTCAACATCAACTAACTTGCCATTTGGACTGAAGCCGTTCACGGAAAATCAAAGACCTAAAATCTGCAGAGCGCACCTTTACTTCGGTACCAAAGCTGAAAACTGCAAACCGTGGTGCCATTGGCCAAATAAATCGAAACTGAATATTTTGCCTAACTCAAGACCCTCATCACGATCATCTTCACCAGTAAATTCAACAAACTAGCAGGGCGGGCCGCAAGAGCTCCAGCTAACCCGCCTCTCCTTGAAGTAGCCGCTCGGCTTGGAGCCACCAACATTAAATTTCTTGTGGACACTGGCGCCTCTGTATCGCTCATTCCACGACACTTAATAAATGGGTCTAATACAGCCCACACCAGTTGCTCTTTCTACTGCATCTGGTGAGCAAATCAAGATCCATGGACAGAGAACCTTAGATATTGTCATACCATCTCTGCGACGAGCATATCCATGGACTTGCATAGTAGCTGACGTCACCCGACCATTACTTGGGTAAGATTTCTTAAATCATTATGGCATGACCATCAACTGCAAAGCTTGACAATTAAAAGATTTGTCAACTGAAATCACCACAAATTTAAAAACTACTAATTCAGTCATTATGAATGTTCGCAAAGCTGCCAAAAAGTGTTGGATAATTATCCATCACTAACATCACCCCGAAAAGAAACTAATAAGCCACCAACCACGTTCTATCATCGAATCGACACAGCCAGCGCACCTCCAACCTTCTCCAGACCTAGAGAAATGTCAGAAGACAAACGATCAGCTGCCAAGGCAGCCTTTCAACAACTACAGAGCGAAGGTACCATACAGCCTTCCTCCTCTCCCTGGAGCTCGCCACTACACTCAGTTGCGAAGGCAGACGGAGGCACACGCTACGTAGGAGACTATAGAAGTCTCAATACAATAACTATCCCGGACAGGTATCCTCTTTCAAATTTGCATAATTTCACATCAAAGTTATATAACAAAAGTATATTTTCTAAATTAGATTTAATCAAAGCATTCCATCAAATACCCGTTCATCCTGACGATGTTCAGAAAACTGCCATAACTACTGAATTCGGATTGTTTGAATATAAATATATGCCTTTCGGTCTTAGAAATGCCAGTAACACCTTCCAAAGATTCGTTGATCATATTTTCAGAGATTTGCCTTTCATATTTGTATACATTGATGATATTCTAATATTTTCTGATAATGAAAAATCTCATTTAGACCATTTAAACCAAGTTTTCTCGATACTTGATTCCTATAACTTAAAGATTTCTCCTGCCAAATGCATCTTTCGTGTACCTGAAATTGACTTCTTAGGTTATTCAATAAGCCAGCATGGCATAAAACCCACTAAAAGTAAACTTACTGATTTTGATCAATTTCCTTGCCCCTCTGATTCACAATCTCTACGAAGATTCATTGGCATGATAAATTTTTACAGAAAATTAGTCCCTAATTATGCTTCTATTGTTCTACCTTTAACTAATTGTATTAAAAATAATCCTAAAAGTAAAAATATCCAATTCAGTGAGGAGGAAAAGAATTCATTCAATAAAATAAAAACTATCCTTAATGAAATATCTCCTCTTGCTCACCCTCAACCTGGAGAAGTCCGTTACCAATTGGTTACCGACAGCTCCCAGTTTGCAGTTGGTGGAGCATTGCACCAAATGATTAATGGTAACTCTATTCCAATTGGATTCTTTTCCAAGAAACTCACTGAACCTCAAACCAAATATTCTGCATATGACAGAGAATTATTAGCTGCCTATCATTCTGTTTTGCATTTTAAACACCTGATTGAAGGAAGAGATGTCCTCTTATTAACAGATCATAAGCCTTTAGTAAGTGCATTTAAAAGTAGAACTTTAGCTAAATCAGACAGACAACAGCAACATCTCTCCCTTCTATCAGAATTCACTCATGATGTTCAACACATCAAGGGTGAATCTAATGTAGTTGCTGATTGCCTATCACGAGTATGTAATGAAATAACTTTAGATATATGTGATCTTCCCATAATATCAGAGCAGCAACTAGTTGATGATGAAATGTCGGACATCAGAGACTCTCTCACAGAATTTGAGATAAACAAAGATAGTAGTGTTTTCTGTGATTGCAGTCTACCTTACCCTAGACCTTACATTCCTAAATTATCTCGCAAATTAGTCTTCAACAATTTTCATAATCTTGCACATTCAGGCGTTAAATCTTCCCTCAAATTAATTAAAAGTAGATACTTTTGGCCTGGAATGGATAGAGACATTAGAGTTTGGTGTCGTGAATGTTCATCATGTCAAGAATCAAAGATTCACCGCCATACTAAATCCCCAATTGAGCCATTTTCACTTCCATCTCCTAGATTTCAAACTGTTCATATAGATATAGTAGGCCCTCTGCCTGCTGTAAATAAATCAAATTCACCTTATCCAAGTCCATATCGATATCTTTTAACAATGATCGATAGAACAACAAGGTGGATGGAAGCCGTCCCACTTACCGACATTTCAGCATTAACAGTTGCCTCTGCCTTCCTAGAAACTTGGATATCACGTTTTGGTGTTCCCCTTCATGTCCTCACAGATAGAGGAAGCCAATTTGAAAGTGAATTGTTCTTAGAACTCTCTAAATTAACTGGCTTTCACAGATTAAGAACAACGTCATATCACCCTCAAACAAATGGTATCTGTGAAAGACTACATAGATCTTTGAAAACTGCTATAATTGCCAGAAAGCAGTCATGGTTAGACGCTTTACCAATTGTTCTCTTAGTATTGCGTTGCATTCCTAATGAATCTAATTTTTCTCCATTTACAGCCATGACAGGAACTAATATTTTAATGCCTAAACTACTAATTTCTAAAAACAATTCAACCCCTTACAACCATGATGAGATATCCAAGTTAGCCAAAGAAATGTCCTTACTTGATATAGATAATCTTTCCTCTGGAAAAATCCATCCTAATAGCTCTAAGTCTTATATTCCAAATGATTTAAAAACTTGCGAGCTTGTTTGGCTGAGAACAGATCGTGTCCGCAAACCTTTGGAAGCGCCATATTCTGGTCCTTACAAAGTTTTGAGGCGATCTAACAAACATTTCACAATTGAATTAATGAACAAATCTCACTCGACTGTTTCTATAGACAGATTAAAACCTTGCCGTACTCCTCTTCCACTAGAAAAAGCCTCAGCAAAACAAGCAAGCAAGATAGAGACAGAAGAATCAGATTCTGACTCTGGTGAAGCACCAAATCATAAGTCTGGTCCTGAAGTCGACCCAATAAAACCTCCAACTGCAACACGAACTCGTTCCGGTAGATCTGTTAAATTTTCACGTGATAATTCATATCACTATTTTTGAATAAATTGCACTTCGTAGCTCCGCTACCGGATGGGGAACTGTTGTAGTGATTACATAAACATTTTCATATATTTATAATATTTCTTCTTTCTTATGATTACAATATAAATTATAAATATATACCAATTAAAATCTAATCTAAATAATAAAATAATTTCTTTCTTTTATTACACTATTTTATGTTCATCTTTTATTTAATTTCAATTATTAAATTAGGCTGATGCAATCGACATTCCGATTGCATCATTCTGAAGTTTCTGGAAGATATTTTAACCGTTTATTTATAAGATATTTAGTACAATGTTCAAATCTTAATATTAAAACTTTTGCTTTTTCAAAAATACTCTATATTAATTAAATATTTATTTTTGTTAGTTTAACTATGTAAAACTGATGCATTAGATTCATTTAATATTAATTATCTTAAGGAAACTTCCATGACGTCATCAAAACTTGAGTTTGATTGAGACACTTGAACCCGAGATCTTGTCACGCGCAGACTTATAATAAAATTGCTGCCTACAACGCTTTCATTCCCCAGCCTACTAAGTTTATTTTATTTTGTGTGGTTAGAAACTAATTAATAAATACAAATAACTGTAAATTAAAACCAACTACCCCACAAACTGACTCTGCGGGAGAAGAGACACATTCTGCAGACTGGGTGGTTCTAAGCCAATTAATTGGCTTTAACTGACATACTCTGTTACATTGAATGGATGACCGTGACCCATGTTTTAAATTGTGTTAGGAAAGTCGCCAGTTTAGTGAGAAATTGGATCCAGGTCGCCACATTTAAGATACTTGAAAGCCAGTCTGCAGAATATGGAACTCTCTGTGATCTCTAATAATCTCTTGGAGTCTTGAGACTATTTTGCCTTAGGGAGTGATTTAGTTTTTTTTTTTCTTGTTATTTTAACTTATTAGTTATTTACAGGTTTTCAAACTTATTCAATCCCTCAAGGCTCAAAAGTCACCAATATACTGGCGACCCAGTCTGCAGAATATGGGAGATATTTGGGATATTCTCTCTGAACAATTTTGAAATAATTCCTATATTTGCATTAATTTAGCTACAAACATTTCTGAATTAATCCCTAAATTTACATTAATTTTGCTACAAACAGAATAAGAGATCTCAAGAACACTTAATCAATTTCTGCAGACTGGCTGATGACTGAATAAAATTAATGTAAGTATAGCCTTATAGAAAATAAGGATTATTTCAGAAGTGTTTGTAGTGAAATTAATGTAAACAGGAATTAGCTAATTCAAAATTGTTCATAGAGAAAACCCAAATATCTCCGATATTCACATCCTGCAGACTGCCACTCCAGTCTGTAAAAGATGCATGAAGTAGTGAAGTTTATCCGGTGACTATTGAAATTGAGGCCATTAAATTTCAAATTTGTCTCCTGAATTATCTGGCAAAAATTTTCTAATTAATTCCTATGTTTGCATGTAATTATTATAGAGTATTTTAAGTTTTTTGGCCATTTTGGAGAGAAATTTGAAATTCTTTGAAGAGAAATTTGAAACTCTTTGAAGAGAAAATAAGAAATTGTCCCAAAAATTGAATATCTGTTAATCTGGCGACTGACTATGCATGCTTTGCAGCAGAGCTGGGTGTTCCGCACGAATGTTCGCGAACCGGTTCGGACTGGAAAATGGGTTCGGACATTCGGATTCGGAACCTCTTCAAAAGCGGTTCGGACTTCAGTGTTCGGAACGTCTTTTTCGCAAGTCCGAACCTCCGTACCTGGGGAAAACTGACCTGTTCATTTAATTATTTTACGTTCTGAACTTGTACCGTAGCGTCGGACCAGGTGGCTTTGCGCATTTTCCGCATACTTTGATTTTACGAAAAAACTAGAGAAGTCAGCAATCTGATTTTTTGTGTGCAGATAGATGAAGGATAGACCTAGCTGCTTACCAAGTTTCAACTCTTTATGTTCAATAGAAAAAAAGTTATCATCGAAAAACTGTGCGCAAAGATCGTGGGGATAAACCGGGTGAATTTTGCGCAATTACCGGGTGTACTTGCGCACTGCGCAAATTCACCCAATGTGAAACTGCGCAGTGCGCAAGTTCATCCTATGTATAAACTGTGTATAGAAAATCTAACCCCGATATGCTATGCAACTGCCGTGAATCTGCCCCAATCTTCTATGCAACTGCCCCAATCTGCTGTGGAATTGCCGTGAGTCTGCTGTGGAATTGCCGTGAGTCTGCTGTGGAATTGCCGTGAGTCTGCTGTGGAATTGCCGTGAGGCTGCTGTGGAATTGCCGTGAGGCTGCTGTGGAATTGCCGTGAGGCTGCTGTGGAATTGCCGTGAGGCTGCTGTGGAATTGCCGTGAGGCTGCTGTGGAATTGCCGTGAGGCTGCTGTGGAATTAACGTGAGTTTGCTGTGTAATTGCCGTGAATCTGCTGTGCAATTGCCGTGAGTCTACTGTGCAATTGCCGTGAGTCTACTGTGCAATTGCCGTGAGTCTGCTGTGCAATTGCCGTGAGTCTGCTGTGCAATTGCCGTGAGTCTGCTGTGCAATTGCCGTGAGTCTGCTGTGCAATTGCCGTGAGTCTGCTGTGCAATTGCCGTGAGTCTGCTGTGCAATTGCCGTGAGACTGCTGTGGAATTGCCGTGAGACTGCTGTGGAATTGCCGTGAGACTGCTGTGGAATTGCCGTGAGACTGCTGTGGAATTGCCGTGAGACTGCTGTGGAATTGCCGTGAGACTGCTGTGGAATTGCCGTGAGACTGCTGTGGAATTGCCGTGAGACTGCTGTGGAATTAACGTGAGGCTGCTGTGGAATTAACGTGAGGCTGCTGTGCAATTAACGTGAGGCTGCTGTGCAATTGCCGTGAGACTGCTGTGCAATTGCCGTGAGACTGCTGTGCAATTGCCGTGAGACTGCTGTGGAATTGCTGTGAGACTGCTGTGGAATTGCCGTGAGACTGCTGTGGAATTGCCGTGAGACTGCTGTGGAATTGCCGTGAGACTGCTGTGGAATTGCCGTGAGACTGCTGTGGAATTGCCGTGAGACTGCTGTGGAATTGCCGTGAGACTGCTGTGGAATTGCCGTGAGACTGCTGTGCAATTGCCGTGAGACTGCTGTGTAATTGCCGTGAGACTGCTGTGTAATTGCCGTGAGGCTGCTGTGCATTTGCCGTGAGGCTGCTGTGCAATTGCCGTGAGTCTGCTATGGAATTGCCGTGAGGGTGAGGCTGCTGTGCAATTGCCGTGAGGAAGAGGCTGCTGTGCAATTGCCGTGAGGACGAGGCTGCTGTGCAATTGCCGTGAGGGCGAGGCTGCTGTGCAACTACCGTGAGGCTGCTGTGCAACTGCCGTGAGGCTGCTGTGCAACTGCCGTGAGGCTGCTGTGCAACTGCCGTGAGGCTGCTGTGCAACTGCCGTGAGGCTGCTGTGGAATTGCCATGATATAGGAGTATCGGGGATGAATATCACAGGTTTATTAATGAATAAGAGCTCTTTAACTTTATTAATAAATGTGCGCAAGTCCACCCGTGAATTAAAATATTCCCAGGGTGATCTTGCGCATCTAGTATATTGGTTATATCTCAATAATTCATAATTATTATTAAAATCATCTTACATGACGTTAATCTGCAGTAAATTATGCGTATCCAACGTAAATTGCAATCAAATTGGAGCATAATTATCAACACTACAGCATAGTTCTTGGTGATTCGATTCTAGTCCAAAATAATTATTTTGCCATAAAAAACATAGATCTCTGTTTGAACACTTAGTATCTATACCTAATCTCATACGATTTTCGTGAAATTTATGCACTAGGGGGTTTAAGAGCTGCTCTTTCCAATGGTGTTGTTAGATTTGAAATTTTTTTCACGCATTCACCGTCAATTACCGATGCGCAACTTCACCCGGAATGTTGAAGTGCGCAAAGCCACCCGGTCTGACGCTACCTCTCGGCTACTATTATATACATAGGTTTCTGCTTAACACTGAAGCGAATAACATGTTTCTTTTCCCGCTCTTCTTCCATTACGTTATTCATCCTTTCTTGAATAGCGGTAAGTTTTATAATAATCTTAACAAGTTAATTCATTAATAATGGTTTATGTTCCCTCAAATCTCAATTAAAATTGCTTGAAATGTGTAGAACTATAGGTAAGGTTATAAACAAAGTAAACGTATATATTAGGTAACATTACATAACACCCTACCCTAGTACCTTAGCCGTTGGCTAACCAGTCCTCATTGAAAAATAATAATAACTTAAATTCAAGACCGATTTTAAAGCTGTCTTTTCAATTGTTTAATTTTTCGCATAAATACATACGATTAGACAAAAACGAAGGTGATAAATGGTAATATACTCATATTATTAGCATTTATTCAAATCTATAATAGTATTAGGAATATATCAGAGATCTTTCCAGGCATTAGATGCAAGAATGTTTTTCACTACATGTATAAGGGTGAATATTTCACTATAATCAGTTAACTGTAACTCTTATAGCGGCTTAGCGAGATCAAATATGTGAGAGAATAATTGCGCACATCAAGCTTCGTACAATAACATCTTATAAATATAATTTGTTTCTTGTCTTAGCTTGTTACTTTTATTTTGAATGATGATTTTTTCTTTTGCTTTTACTAATGTATGAAATACTAAATATCTAATGAAGGTTTTTAAAAGAAAAAATATTGAAATGACTCAAATGAGCTAACTTTTGACAGCTAAGTAGGTAGGCTGAATAAATAATTTAAGATCGAGTATTTGGATATTCGCTTTACAATTGAATTGATTATAATTTATATATAGGTATTATAATATTATATGTATAGCTATAAGTTATAATATAAATAACTTTGAGAAATATTCACAGTAATCTTCACTGTCTGACCTTTCTAATATATTGAATAGAAGAAAAAGTTAAGCAAGCAAATAGAGTATAGGAATACCATAATACGGTATCTTATAGTACTTTCATATTCAAACAAAATGCAAAAAGTTTTTATATCATCAGTTCTCTAGATAGAATTAATCAAAAATGTTGTAATATAAATGAAAAATTGAAAACTAATAGTAAAAACTTAAAACATATTTAATTAGATACTTGGATATTTTAATATGGATACATTGTCTTGCATTGTTATTACGACAGAGTTGGTCTTAATTTTTCTTTGCATGAAATTCGGAGGTCAGAATAAAATTCAGAATAACTTAAACTATACGTATTGGAGTAGAGAATGGAGGGGAACTTTAAAGATACTTAATGCTCATTCAGTCATACTCAATGATACTAACTTATTAAGTATAGTAAGTACAGTGGAACTCTCTTATAGTGCACTCCTGTATAGTGAATCACGCTGAATAGTAAAATCCGGTATAGTGAACTTACTTCTATAGTGAACATATTTAGGTTAGTCTACACAAATATTCGTAAGTTTTCTATGAATCTCTTATTCCTATTTAGTAAATTCTCTAAATTAGTTGTATTTCATGAAACAGCAGTTCTACCAGTGCAACTCCTCTATAATGTAGTCATATGAAGTCACAGTATAATTATTATTATAAATTTAAATATTAACCCAAATGAATTTGACGTATGTTTTATAGGCATATATTTTTTAAATTACTTTATATATTTCATGTCATTTCTTTAAATTTACTGGCCTTTCTTGACTTTGTTGCTACATAAATACCAACTATATTTTTTTAATTCAAAACTTAAATATTTACGTATCGGCATAAATCAGCGTAAATTATGGAATTAATTGTACTTTAGTGACGTGTGGCAATGTAGAAATACAGATTGGTTACCCAATACGCACGAATATGTCCACGTTTTATGTAGTAGAGACAAATGCGCGAGCTGTGATTGGTTCACACTCCATCCAATAACAGTTCAGCTCACTCAGTTGCCAATCTCTTATATAGCTATGTATTTATTTCTCCTTATATATTCAATATTTTTACTTGAAATTTGGTACACATTAGTTTAGTACAAAAACTAACAACGTGTAAAAATACAGTAACGTAGGTTTATAAATAAGACATGTGTTTATTTAACCTAGAGTGAAACCTTCTGGTTGTAACTTGTTTCTGACAAAAAGTTAGTATCTTGTTGAAAAAACTGTTTTTTTATATATAGGTTGCCCTAATAGCCTTAGAAGCATAAGTTAGTAAAAGGGCCGAATGTAAATGTGTAGACTGTAGTTCACTTTTGTTTTTCTTAATTTTTAGATATAAAATATATACCTAAAAAATCAGAGGTTAGCTTACAAATGTTCGGACTAAATGTTTGGTTCGGAACAAATGTTCGGACCAAACTTTTCCAAATTGGGTTCGCTATACGGAGGTTCGGAGCCCAAAATCTACAAAGATTCGGGTTCGGATTCGGAACCTAAAAAAAGGTTCGCGCGCCCAGCTCTGCTTTGCAGACTGGCTGCCACTGATGGGGTTAGATAGACTAAGATGCTTAGAGCCTAACCCATAGTTACCTAACATGCTGAAATTTACCTGCTTTACAACCAGTCTGCAAAGTGTGTCAAAACAGTCAAATCTGACTCCAAAAATAATCCAGTTTACAAAATATAGGACATTTTTAACATTTTCTGTGCGAACAATCCTTAATTTCCTCCCATATTTACATGTATTTTGCTGAAAATAAGAAGGCAAAATAGAGGATTTCTTCAATTTTCTTGGAGAAAAAGTTCTCCCAGTTCTTGCAGTCTGGTGCAGAATACGGGAGATATTTCGGATATTCTCTCCGAACTATTTTGAATTAATTCCTATACATACATTAATTTTGCCACAAACACTCCTGAATTAATCCCTATATTTACTTTAACTTTGCTATGAACAGAATAAGATATCTCTACAAACACTTTACCAGTTCCTGCAGACTGGTTAATTTCTTCCTATATTTACATGTATTTTACTCAGAAAAGAAGCCAAAAAGGAGGATTTCTTGGAGAACACTTTACCAGTTTCTGCACTCTGGCAAAAATTTATTTTGAGGAGAATTTATCTCCAAAGATTTTCAAATCTGTCTCCAAAATTCTCTAAAACATCTCCAAGAATAACATGTAAACATAGGAATTAATTAGAAAATTGTCTCCCAAATCTTTCATTTTGCATAGATATTTTTCCCCTCAAATAATGTCTCCAAAGATCATTGGCGACATAGATGCGCTTTGCAGACTGGCTTCAAAAGCTTACTGAATATGCTATAATCATGCCAAGTAAAATAGTATGGATCATAAACTCCCTATTTATCTCCACAACTCTCTCCAAAATGATCAAATTATTAAAAATTCTCTCCAAAATAACATTGTAGCATAGGAGAAAAATAGATATTTCTCGCCATTTGCAATTGAAAGGCTCAAAATAACTGTCACAAATTCGCCATTAAAATTGCGAGTTTGGACATACTTTATTAGCTGGCGATCATGTACCTATCAGATAAATAATATCGCATATGTCATACTCTGATTATTGCATATTAGACTCATTATCACTCTGCACTCATAATGTCAGCCACTCTGCATTCTGTCTCTGATTCTGCAATCTATATTATGATAATGTGTCTCAGACTCTCAATGCCAATCTGTATTTGGTGCACACATTCCTACTGACCTTTTACAAAGCTGATTAAATCCACTAACAATTTCCAATAATTTGCTGACCCACAAACATTTCCCAAATTTATCCACCTAAAATTAATAGTAACAAAACCAGTCTGTGAAACATGGGACGTTTTTTAACATTTTCTGTGCAAACAGTCCTTAATTTCCTCCTATAGTTACATGTATTTTACTGAGAAATAGATATTTCTCTCCATTTGCAATTAATAGCTATAACTGTCACACACTCGCCATTAAAGTGACAAGTAAAGATATGCTTTATTAATTGTTTGCCTGGGCTACAGCCCACAGGCGCAACTCAAGTTCTCAACCATATGTTTAGATATTTTAAAATCTCAGAGAATTATTAAATTACAGTAATTCCTATTTTACGATTATTTTAGATGGGGTTATTTCTGAAAAATTGATTGTTTCATAGAGCAGTTAGTTAAGCCCATATAATTGAATCTGCTACTGAGTGTCTGAGAGTAACTATATAAATTTCAAATTTAAATCTGAAGAGTCAGAGCTAACTTATTTATTTCATCATATCAATGTATTTATGTTAAGCCTTACAATTTCTTTTTAATTCCAGGTTTCCAATAAATGAATACTGGGGCTTATCGGCTGACTACAGTCCAGATTGGACTTTGAGTGATTCACAGAAGAAATTGAGGAGTAACTTGATCGATGTTTGCCAATCGACTATCCGACCAGAGGGAGTGAGTGATCAATATTATCTAGATTATTAGGATTCTAGCTATATGTAATTTGGGATATTGTTTCATATATTACTTTTAGTATTTGGGATTATGAATACTATTATACTAACTAGTAACTACCTGTCATTTGAGATATTTGTGCCCATTTTAAACACAACAAAAATTTATGCTTTAAACTCTACATTCAATATTTCTACAGTTAGTCAATTATATAAAGTTACTGTCCAACAATGTTCTTATATCAAAATAAACAACTCATTGTGAATAAACTTCTTGGAGTTCAAATATTTAGCAGCATAAATAGGTGAAAATCTTTAAAACTGTTATCAGGAAAGTATGGTATTCAATAGTATGTCTTATTTCAATGTATTGTACCTATTCTTCATTTCAATATTTCAGTTTTGGACAGTGAATCCTTGCTATATAGCTATAGCTATTAATATTGTATTCCTATTTCCTACATTGGTCTCTTTTCTCAAAAAGTTATTCTCTGTCAGAAATTATAGCCATTCTCTTTTTAAAAATTAATAGTTATTATTTTATTTTACCTTGAAATGTTTTAGAAGCTACATTGAAATTCAAATAAAATAATTCTATATTTTAATTTGATTCAACTAAATGACTTATTAATATAGAGTTTCAAATTCCAATATTTATTTTTCGTAAATCCAATGTTGCCTTATCTGAAAATAATTGTAAATTATTGGTAATTTGGTATAGTATAGCTAGCATACAAATAGTTGTAGATTATTGGTATAGTATAACTAGCATACAAATAATTGTAGATTATTGGTGTAGCTGCATCCATCACGCTATACTCAGCTATAGCTACTTTTATTCCACATCATAGCTACTGCTACTATCAATGAATCTTTTTTAATAGGGAACTCAAAAAACTATTACAATTCCTATTTTATAATTAATAATACATTTTTTAATCAACTGATTTCTCTTTAACAGATACGTTGCGATGAAACATATAAATTCCCTCATAAATCAATCAAAGCCTTAGCATCTCTCAACTTACTTGGCCTCATAACACCCAAGGAATTGGGAGGCCTTTCAGAGAGTCATGTCAGTGTGTCTATGGTCATTGAGACCATTGCAAGATATGGCTGTCCATCAACAGCCATGATATATAGTGAGTAGCTATAGGTTTTTGTTACAGTAATCATACCTAATTAAAATATTATTAACAAGGAGTGTGGTATCACCAGAATTAGGAGTCTTAAATTAATTTAAAAAAATGGAAATACTTTTAATTTATAAAGCTAAGGTTGTAGCTATAACATATAACAGTTAGCAGAAAATAAATTGATTAAGTATTCCGTTCACAATTAATTATAAAAGAAATATTCACATTCCACTTTCACTCTTTCTAAGGTTCAATAGAAGAACAAGGCTGCATTCTAACTTATTAAGTATTATTGTAAATTTAATGGTAATTAGGTATATAGGTTCACTTTTAGATAGCTACCTAAAGTTTTTTTTTATGGTAATGGTATTTAGATAGCAGAATAGGTATGTCTGAAAGCTTTATTATAGTTTTGAATTTTTCAAAATTCAGTGGATCCTTTTTCTCCGATTGAAATTCTGAGGTTAGAAGTGAAATCACAAGAATAAATTATATACATGTTATGATTGTTATGATATAAAAAAATGAGAGTGGACCTTTAAACCACTCACAAATATAAATTATAAAACTAAGGTCATAGTAAAATAAAATGCAAGATTAAATAATATAGTTCTATGTGTAAATTAGCTAGATATAATATACTGGTATCTTGTTTGAAGTGTTGAAAGGAATTTAGTCAGCTGGAAGTGAAGTAATCATAATCTACATTGAAAATTTCCCTTCGTTCTAGCTATGCATCTAGGAGCTGTTGCTACTCTACTCATGAAGTACCACAACCAGCCTCACTTGACTGATCTGCTCTCTCGATTAGATAGAGAGTGTTTGCTTGGCACAATATCCACCTCTGACCCAGCCACTGGTAAATAAAGCAGTCTTCCTCTCTACTTGAGAGTACCTAATATATTTAGCTGTAGCTATTTTGGTCTTGACTGTCTCCAGAGGATCTCCAAACTGTTGTAATTTGCTGTAGCTACTAATTGTGTTTATTTTTACCATGTTTATCTTTTTGTAACGCTACTTACTGTTTTAGAGGATAGCGCTAGAGTTATGCTCTTCAACTACGAGGTCTTAGGTTTTTGTGTTAGGTATGCTGGTAGGCTTCATTTACCATCACCTCTTTCTTGACAGGTAGTTATGCCTGAAGTAGCACTTTAATTTACTTTATAGTTTAGAGAATGTATGGTGTGTATTTTGCATGGCATTGAAACTGTTTTTTGGCATTGAAACTGCTAACGAACTATCCATCAATGTCTTAATTTATAATCTATGTATAGCTAGCTATCCAATTAAATATTTTACTTTAGTCAGTATCCTTTTCTGGTTATTGTAAGGTAGTCACTCTTGGATGTCCCTCTCGTCAAAGTCCCAGTCCTTAGATGACCAAACCACCAGAGTTCTGAAGTTTGGCTCTTGGGCCACTTCTGCCGGTGAAGCTGACTGGTATGTCATTCAGGCTGTATCTCCTCACTTTAAGAAGAATTATGCCAGTCTCGACGTCTACCTGGCTTATAAGGTTCAAAATAATATTAGGTATAATTTACATTAGTGTGTGTTGAGTCTTATTGCTAAGAAATTCTAATGTGTATACTACATAGTGATTAGATAGATGCCTACTACTACATTTGAGTATAAAGCATTGCATCTTTTGTATAGCGAGTCCTGTTTCCTTCCATTGATAGTTTTTCTTTATCAGGATGAAGTGCGCTACAATTCCAATGATTGGAAGTCACTTGGAATGCATGGCAATCAGTCTGGCCCCATCATGGTGGACTGTAACTTTTCCAATGAGAGACTCGTGGGGAACCATGGGGAGGGAGGAAAGGTAAATCACATGGGGAGGGAGGAAAGGTAAATCACATGGGGAGGGAGGAAAGGTAAAGCACATGGGAGGGAGGAAAGGTAAATCACATGGGGAGGGAGGAAAGGTAAAGCACATGGGAGGGAGGAAAGGTAAATCACATGGGGAGGGAGGAAAGGTAAATCACATGGGGAGGGAGGAAAGGTAAATCACATGGGGAGGGAGGAAAGGTAAATCACATGGGGAGGGAGGAAAGGTAAATCACATGGGGAGGGAGGAAAGGTAAATCACATGGGGAGGGAGGAAAGGTAAATCACATGGTAGGGAGGAAAGGTAAATCACATGGGAGGGAGGAAAGGTAATTCACATGGGAGGGAAGAAAGGTAAATCACATGGGAGGGAGGAAAGGTAAATCACATGGGAGGGAGGAAAGGTAATTCACATGGGAGGGAAGAAAGGTAAATCACATGGGAGGGAGGAAAGGTAAATCACATGGGGAGGGAGGAAAGGTAAATCACATGGGGAGGGAGGAAAGGTAAATCACATGGGAGGGAGGAAAGGTAAATCACATGGGAGGGAGGAAAGGTAATTCACATGGGAGGGAAGAAAGGTAAATCACATGGGAGGGAAGAAAGGTAAATCACATGGGAGGGAGGAAAGGTAAATCACATGGGGAGGGAGGAAAGGTAAATCACATGGGAGGGAGGAAAGGTAAATCACATGGGAGGGAGGAAAGGTAAATCACATGGGAGGGAGGAAAGGTAAATCACATGGGAGGGAGGAAAGGTAATTCACATGGGAGGGAAGAAAGGTAAATCACATGGGAGGGAGGAAAGGTAAATCACATGGGGAGGGAGGAAAGGTAAATCACATGGGAGGGAGGAAAGGTAAATCACATGGGAGGGAGGAAAGGTAATTCACATGGGAGGGAAGAAAGGTAAATCACATAGGAGGGAAGAAAGGTAAAGCACATGGGAGGGAGGAAAGGTAAATCACATGGGAGGGAGGAAAGGTAATTCACATGGAAGGGAAGAAAGGTAAATCACATGGGAGGGAAGAAAGGTAAATCACATGGGAGGGAGGAAAGGTAAATCACATGGGAGGGAGGAAAGGTAAATCACATGGGAGGGAGGAAAGGTAAATCACATGGGAGGGAGGAAAGGTAAATCACATGGGAGGGAGGAAAGGTAAATCACATGGGAGGGAGGAAAGGTAAATCACATGGGAGGGAGGAAAGGTAATTCACATGGGAGGGAAGAAAGGTAAATCACATGGGAGGGAGGAAAGGTAAATCACATGGGGAGGGAGGAAAGGTAAATCACATGGGGAGGGAGGAAAGGTAAATCACATGGGAGGGAGGAAAGGTAAATCACATGGGAGGGAGGAAAGGTAATTCACATGGGAGGGAAGAAAGGTAAATCACATGGGAGGGAAGAAAGGTAAATCACATGGGAGGGAGGAGAGGTAAATCACATGGGAGGGAGGAGAGGTAAATCACATGGGGAGGGAGGAAAGGTAAATCACATGGGAGGGAGGAAAGGTAAATCACATGGGAGGGAGGAAAGGTAAATCACATGGGAGGGAGGAAAGGTAAATCACATGGGAGGGAGGAAAGGTAATTCACATGGGAGGGAAGAAAGGTAAATCACATGGGAGGGAGGAAAGGTAAATCACATGGGAGGGAGGAAAGGTAATTCACATGGGAGGGAAGAAAGGTAAATCACATGGGAGGGAGGAAAGGTAAATCACATGGGGAGGGAGGAAAGGTAAATCACATGGGGAGGGAGGAAAGGTAAATCACATGGGGAGGGAGGAAAGGTAAATCACATGGGAGGGAGGAAAGGTAAATCACATGGGAGGGAGGAAAGGTAAATCACATAGGAGGGAGGAAAGGTAATTCACATGGGAGAGAAGAAAGGTAAATCACATGGGAGGGAAGAAAGGTAAAGCACATGGGAGGGAGGAAAGGTAAATCACATGGGAGGGAGGAAAGGTAAATCACATGGGAGGGAGGAAAGGTAAATCACATGGGAGGGAGGAAAGGTAATTCACATGGGAGGGAAGAAAGGTAAATCACATGGGAGGGAGGAAAGGTAAATCACATGGGAGGGAGAAAAGGTAAATCACATGGGAGGGAGAAAAGGTAAATCACATGGGAGGGAGGAAAGGTAAATCACATGGGGAGGGAGGAAAGGTAAATCACATGGGGAGGGAGGAAAGGTTAATCACATGGTGGTTTATCTCTATAATTACCACCTCAAAAATTAGAATCACTAACTATCTCAAACAAATTTAGTATTTTTATGTGTAAGTTGCATTTAGTAAAGATTCATCCTAGGTCAGATATATTATAAATATTTTGAAACAAATTTACCTAACTGTTTTGTACCTCTTTAGATTTTAGCTGAGTCAGGTGTCCCGTACATCGTGTTCTGCACCTCGGCAGTGTGGAATGGGTTAGCTCTGGCCTGTATGGACGTGGCTAAGGCGCATGTCACGCAGAAGACGCATGGGGACGTTGATATGAGGATTTGCGAGTACCCAAGTGTGCAGGTGATATGTTTACAACACCTTCTATCATTTTTATCAAAAACTTATTCATTATTTTCTCATTATTTTAATTCTAATCAGAAACTATTTAGTTATATTATTTACACAAGAAATTTAGCAGTTATTAGTTATGATCTTATCATGCAGCTGAAAAGTAGGAAAATTTTGAAGCTATGTATACATTTTACCAATCTTCATAATTCAAATTTCAATTATATATGAAAGATAAATTATAGTTAATGTATGAATTATTTTATTCGCCATTGTAACAATGGTAAATACTTCACATTCAGAACTTCAATTGGCTATTCTGTTCCATGTGAAGTTTCTGCATATACAGCTCTTCGACTCTTCAGAATAATAATATTTCTCATAAAGTGTATCAGGCTGCAAATTATTTCTACAAAACTAGTCAAGAAATAAAACTGAACTACCCGGGTCATGCAGCCAAATTATTTTCGTATTTTACTATTTTGGTTTCCTACCATTAGTAGAGATCATATCAGGCTACCATTTGTAATTTGTTTCAATCGATTCATTTCATTATTGAAAGAAAAGATTTAACTTTTATGTCCCCAACAAGAGATAAAAAAGAGTCCATACAAAATTCTCTTATTCGCCATTAAAAATTAAAATTTTCCACATCCTGCTACCCAAGGCTTGTAGCTTTTACACCACACTACCTATTGGAAGTTATTTCAAACAAAGCAATTCACTATTGAAGAAGAAGAAGCATTTTCAGTGTCACTATCAGAAAACATTACAAATCCATGAAAGATTCTAATTTTTGACCATCAAAAATATACTTTTCACAATTATGCTTGGTATAAATTGTATCAAATACACCAGGCTACCATTTAAAATTTGTTTAGATCAAATCGGTTCACTTGAAGGAGAAGCTAGAAACAGTTTTCATAAAACCACAAGAACAATAGAGGGTGCTTAACTACACTGATAGCTGCAGCTCTATTATCATACCTAACTATTAGATATCTTACAGGACTATTTTGGGTCATGCATCGCCTCCACCAATGCATCCAGAGCTCTACTGCACCTGGTGATGAGTGCATTGGATGCAGCTACCAGTGACAATGCATGGCCACTGCAGCAACCTAAAGTTATGATGAAGAGGTGCGAACAATTATTGTCAAGAGTCACAATTTGATTCTTTCTGTGACTTTAATTCATGTTGTGACTTATGTGTCAAAAAATAGTGAGAAATGTTAAACATTTTTAATGTTTCCTAATAGAAACTTTTTATAAGGATCAAACCCTAACTTAGACATCCTACACAGTAGGTTAAACATTCTAAATTGGTACAGTAGAACTCCTCGATATTGAACTCCTGTAAAGTGTTCAGTGATCAAATTTTCTTTAGTCTGCCATGAATGGCCCTTAGTTTCATGACAGACCGAATAAAATTTATTTACTAATACTATATTGTACACTGTACAGGCTACTTCCTTACTCAAGACTCTAAGTTCACTATAGAGGAGCTCTACTGTAGAAAGTTCCTACCAGCAATGTCACACTCTTTCTAAATTAAACTTTTAACACCTTTCACGTCACATAACTTAGCCCATTAAAGTGGATTTCTATCTCTATATTATAGAAATATTTCTATAGTTTTCACCATGTACTACCACTATAAAAACTGTGTGTTTTCTCTCCTCAGAGCTCAGTTCTCTCACTGGATGTGGCAGGCGAAGTTATTCAGCTCAGACACTGTGAGTGATGTCAGTGAGAAGATGCTGCAGGCAACGGGGGGCAGTGGATACAAGGTAAGGGAGTGGGGGGGCTGTGGAAATAGGATAAGAGATGGGGGGGGGGAGATAGTGGTTATAGGTAAGGGGCTACCACATGTTTCTTATTATTTCGATATTGATCACAAATAAAATATGCATTGGTTGACAAAAATAAAATTGATTTGAAAATTTCTCTCTCAATCGTTGAAGAGTTGGGATTCGAATTATTGTTACAACAGAAAGTAGTACTCACCCACGCAATCGAAAAACTCATTCTTTTGGAAGACACTTTTGAAAGTGTTAAATCTCTCCAGATGTAGGTAACACTAAATTATTTTTTCTGTGATGATATTTTAAATACATGAGCTTGTGTTATAAGGCAAAACAACAAAAAATTACAATTACGAATCATCTAATTCCGCATGTAATTTTGTAGTGGGCAGAAGTAATCCTGAATTCGGGGGTAGGACACACCCTAAAACGAGCCCTGTATTGTCTAGCAAGCTGTGGCTATCTTTTAAAAGACATCAATTTAAAAGCCATTGATAAAAAAACTCCCGAATTTTTCCTTTTCAATGAATTTTGTCTCCATACTCTAGATTAACTAATTTTTATTTTATTAACAGATGAAAAGGTTTAACAGGGTGATTCATCCTTTAGATTGTGGTTTATTTCAAAATTTGTTTTTGTTCATTGATCATGAATGATATAGAATTGATTTTTAATTTAAATGAATTTCAGTTAGTTACCCTGTACAGACACTTGGCTCCAAAATATAACAACTCTGTTATTTTATCCGTTTAATGAATTAGCGGTGGCACCATTGTTTATAATGTATATAGCTACACATTACACACTGCAGGTATTTAGTACTCTACAATTTATAATAATTTTATTACAAAAATATTTGAAGCAATGGTTAACCAACTGTTTTTTATTGGTTAGGTTTTTTGTTTTAATTTTATCGAAATATTATTATAGGTGAAATGTTGAGCAACCCTCAGTGCCACCTTTTACATTTTGTACCACTCTTTCACTTCTCTTTCCAGTCTGAGGTTGGCTTGGAGAGACTCTTAAGGGACGCTAAGGCCGGTAAACTAATGGCCCCCTCAAATGAAGTCCTGAAGCTGTGGATAGGACACACAGCTCTCATGGGACTTAAGGACCTGGATATATGGTGAGTTGGGATGCAGTTACTACAGTAGGATTAGTCTAACCTGTTTGTGTAGCTAGTTTTCTACTTTCTAAAAAATAGAGTTAAGGGAAAGCTTGGAAGTACTAGTGGTTAGACTGTTCTTTACTCTGTTCAAAATGGTTAAAATATCAATTAGAATAGTAAGAATAAATGATAATATGATACTTGGCTCTATTTCTACTTCTGTTGTTTGAATGATTGTTTATAAATCACTTGACTGGTAATTTGGATCACTATTCTAACTTTGGTTGTACTTGTAATGTTATCCATAACTGTAACCTAATCAATTCATTTTGATAGCTAAATATTCTAATCTCTGCATCCCACTTTTTCTCTCCTAGGAACAGGAATCCTAATCCTCGCAAACTGCATCAGGAGCTGGAAAAGCTGAGTAGTGAGGAGAAGAAGCAGTTGCTGGATAAGCTGCAGAGGGAGTTGGAAGAAGACAAGGAAGGTGTTGATAACTCCTATCAGGACTCTGACTTTGATAATCCATTCAGCACTGCCCCTCCTACTTACTCTAAAGAGGTGCGTTATTTTTCATTGCTAGTACTATAGTATAGGTGCACATATTTAAGTAGGTAATTCTATACTTAACCATGGACACTTTGATTGTGAAGATGGTATTAGAGAATGGTTTTTTGATATGATGGTAAATAAGTTTTGATATGTTAGAAAATAGTTTAGAAGCGTTGAAGATTTTTTTTGCTCATCATTAATAGCTTTACTGTATCCTGATGTTTAATGTATTTCCCAGGCAGTAATTAGTGCAGATGGTACCGTGCACCACGCAGCCCTCTGTCCCAATGACTGGACTGTACTGAAGTTGAGTCACAAGAAACCAATGACTGAATGCATGACGTCATACCTCTTCAAACTACCACACGACTCTGACTATACCGGCCTGTTACCTGGACAGTATTTAGAGGTGAGTTACCGGGACAGTATTTTAGAGGTGAGTTACTGGGACTGTTTTTTAGAGGTGAGTTACCGGGACAGTTTTTAGAGGTGAGTTACCGGGACAGTTTTTAGAGGTGAGTTACTGTTACAGTATTTAGAGGTGAGTTACTGTTACAGTATTTAGAGGTGAGTTACTGTTAGCTACATTATTTAGAGGTGAGTTACTGTTACCTGGGTAAAATTTAGTGATACATGGTTCTTGCTACTTTATGGCTATTATCTAAATAACTATATTGAAATATAACCCAAGTTAGTTGTTGAACTGTGTTAGAAAGGGATTTTTTTATTCTTAATTCACAGTTTAGTGAATCAGGTGCAAATAAGTTAATTCTAACTAGGATAAAAAGCTTATATTGATTCATGTGTCAATTCTTTTAATTAGCTTCATTTGAAATTAGAACTTTTTGCTAGCTAGCTACTTTACTGAATACATTTTATCGTCTCCACATGGTAAATTTGTATCTCCTCATTTTTTACATTTCATCAATCTAGTTCCTGGTAGGAAAATATTTTAAGTTGTTTAATGTTAGCTATTAAAAATACTAATTATATAATGTGGCTATCTTTCAATATCTCTTACCCCCAGTTGCAAGTAATTGTGGATGGCAAGCCCCTCACCCGGTACTTTAGCCCCACTTCCCCC
Organism: Caprella mutica; assembly: GCA_947561585.1. NCBI lineage: Eukaryota > Metazoa > Arthropoda > Malacostraca > Amphipoda > Caprellidae > Caprella > Caprella mutica. The sequence goes on along the minus strand of CANNZV010000085.1, from coordinate 137,459 downwards.
ACCTCTCAATTTGGGGTGGTGGAACTGGTGAACAGACACGAGACTAGTGGCTCTATGAGCACCTTCTTCAGCACTATCAAACCAGGTGTGACTTTTTAACTAGTGAGAAGTACATACCTATAGGGCAGTGGCTCATGAAATTTTTTCTCGCACACCCCTTGCTTTTCTCAGGCACCCCCTGAGCATTTTATTGCATTGAAATAGAATGAAAAGCTACAAGTATAATATATTTGATTACTATAATTTGAGAAAATGGCCAATATACTTCATGTATTTTCTGCATGATATTTCCAGCAATAAAAGTACTTATTAGTAACATATAAAACAGCCATTCCAGGCACCCCTTATAAACAATCCAGGCCTCAAAGTGGGGCCAGGCACCCCACTTTGAAGGTCCTCTCCACTCTAAATTAAAAAAATTCTGGAATTGCTTTAAATTTGTAGAGCTAAGGTTATATAACATATAACAGTAAGCAGAATTTAAATCGATCAAGTATTCTGTTCACAATTAATTATATAAGAAATATTCACATTTCGCTTTTTTCATTCTGAGATTCATAAGAAGAAAAAGGCTCCGTAATTGAGTAGGTGTGTTCGTTCGTATATACACAGTACATACGTATTCAAATACAGTGTTTTAGAATGAACAGTTCTCTAGATAGGAAAAATGTTATGATGTATGAAAACTATTAGTAAGAAATACTTAATCAGGTACTTGGATTCTTTATATGGATCCATTATCTTGGAATCAGCTTTGTTATTGCTTTGAATTTGTCGAATCTAGTAGCCTATCGCACAAGGGGCTTTTTTTTGCTTGAAATTCAGAGGTGTAGTAGAAAGAACGGAAAAAAATCTTAAATTACATATAATAAAACTATAGAACCAAATTTGAAATGGTTTGCAGTTTTATGATCAGTAACCTTAGATCTAATGATTAGAGAAATGAAAAGATAGAGTGGAGGGGACCTTTAAGAATCACTGCTGTAGGGTATGATAGTTCTTATTGTTGTTCATGGGGATTATTTCACCAATTACTTCTGCAGTAGCTACTTCACCTATTTATTTGATTTTAGTTTTTAATGGAAGAGCATAGCTATGTCTTTATATTGTCTGGACAGATTTATGAAATTTAAATTAGTTAATTCGAAAGTTGACTCTTTGAGATCTAGATATTGTTATTTGGAATAATTTGAATTAAAATATAGAAAGTCTCAGTTCTCCCAAGTGGAACCCAAGTAATCCACTTGTTTTAAAATATTCCATTAGTATTGGAAATGGAACGTCGCGTTACATCCCACACACAATCCATTAAAACTGATACCTAATTGAGGAAATTCTTAAGAAATTCTAATTATGTTGCTAGTCTTTATGGGCAATCAGGATTAATTAATAACAAAATGACATGTATAAAAAAGTAATGGATGTTAATTAACCTAATTTTTCTCTGAATTATTCTAAATGCTCTCCTTTACATTGCCAGGTGACTCTGTTCAGTTCAGAGGCCCCTGTGGTGGTTTCGAGTACTCCGCCAACTCCTCTACTAGTGACGTGACTCTCATAGCGTCAGGCTCTGGCGTCACACCCTGCCTGCAGATTGTGCGTCAGGTGATGGCTGATAGGAGCGACATGACGCGTCTCAATCTACTCTACTTCTCAGAGACTTTAGAGGAGTTATTGTGTAGAGAGGAGCTGAGACAGTACCAAGGTAAACTCCTTAGAGTGTTACATACATTAACATTAGGAGAATAGTTCTACGCATTTAATAGTTTTTAAACAAGTGGCCCTAAGATCACAAATAATAAGAACTATTGAAAACTTGTAATAACTAACTATTATGTTAATCCGTATGGAAACATCACGCAAAAATTTATTGAAAAAGTCAATCAAAAATTACATATATGCTAAATCAATTTTTTTCTCACCAATCTTAAAACAAATTATCTCTTCAACTTATAATCACTAAAAATATTTTTCTGATTGTTTTGTGTCTTTTTTCAGACTCTGATGACAGACTGAGAGTTTACTTCACTTTGGGTGAATCTCCCCCCAATTGGGAGGGGGGGAAGGGGTTCATAGACTGTGATGTCATCGCTGCCAATGTGGACATGGCAGTACCGCCCCACAAACACAAAGTATGTCAGCTCGTTTTTTAAGACAATATTTTTCCAATTATAACGAGGAACTAGTAATCTAATTGAAATTTTTTATTCATCTGTTTCTTTAGAACAGTTGAATGTGATGACCTAAGTATTTTTTTTATTATAACACACCGCTATATTAAGTTTATTCATATGTTTTATGTTTAAAAAGTATATTAAATAGAACTTTTCTAATAGCTACTAATTTTTTATCTTAATTCACAATTTCGAATGGAGAAATAAAAAGTGACTATATTTTGTTGGTCAAGAGATAAATTGCTAACTATTGATTATTCTTCCGTTTCAAACTACTTCACTTTCCTCAGTTTTTGATTTGCGGTGGACCAGCAATGACCATGACCTGTGTGCGGGCCCTGCACACCCTGGGCGTACCCTCAGACAGGGTTTTCATCTATGGTCCCCTAGGTACTAACCAACTGAGGATCGTCTATGGCAAGGCAGCCAAACTATCCACACATAGGTTGTGACAGCATAGAACACATAGCGAATGAGTAGGTACTAGGGCAAGTAATTAATTATCGGTCAGTCCTATGTTTTCGGACACATAAGAAAAAGCTATATAACCAATTTTATTTTAAACTTTCATTTTAGTTGGTATCCATTAGCCCTTCAGGTATCATTGATACCAATTAAAATAATAGTTATTATTTATGTATAATTTTTCTTACGTGTCCGAAAATGTGGAAGTGATCGATAATTAATAACTTATCCTATTAGAACACATAGCAAATGCATACTATTAAATAGTCTCAACTAGTGATAGTGATTTACTGTTCAAAAGTGATTTTTTAGTCAATACTCAATAGATAGATTTTTATAAGTGGTTTTATAGATATTTGCTGAGTAACTTAATGAAAAAGTGTTCCAATTTATATCTTAGTGTTATATGAATACAAGTGCTAATCACTTTTGTGAATCTATTTAAGATTGATGCAATACTCTTCAAAATACAAAGTAGCAATGAATGACACCAATGTGTTTCTCTTTACCATTCAGTATGTACAGAGAAAATGTATTTCAATTTTGTGTTTAAATTGAAATTCATTAAGCCTTTCGATCCGACAATACAATTTTTTTATAAATGTAATATTGATGAAATATTTCTCAAGTATAAATGATTTGTTGATTTTAGTAGCAATGAATTGAATTGGTGATATGAGGTTACCTGTAGTAAGGAGAAGGTTTAAATCTATTCACCATTTCTAAACTAGCACACCTGTGGGTACACAAACGACACGCAACGTGTTAATATGTTTTCTACTTCTTGATAGAAATAGATACAATCAATTACGCTACTCCATATATAATGATATTAGATTGATAGATATTTTGAGGTGAGGGGATTCTTCTGAATGGTTATCATTCTCCTTAATGGAGAAATTGGTAACTATATTAGATATAATTTCTTCATTTATCTTTTATAGACAGAAAAAAATTGTTAGTGGCTATCTATAATGTTTAACTACGAAATTTACAACAAATACTCTGTGAAGTTATGATTACTAGATGCGAATTAAATATCGTAAGAAAATTCCAATCGGTTAAAAAAATGTCAAATTATGCGCATTGAAATATATGACTTAATATACAGCTGTTGAATGTATGATAATGTTCATATTTTAAATTTAATTCACATCTGGTAATTTTACTTTAAAGTTTAACCAAATAATGTTTCAATAGTTACTGGTATTTTTTAAGAAATTCATTCAAGTTTTCAAGTTTTTTCTACTTCCATAAGAATATTTGTTACTCCTTCCTTTATAACAATGTACAGTGTATATATAACATAAGTATTTATTGTAGCTACTGTGATACGAGGTGCATCATTTCAAATATAAATGTGGTGAGAGATAACGCGTTTCATTTGACTGCAATAAACACTGAAGGTGGGTAAGTTTTATCATTGGTGCAATCAATGCATTTAGAACTTTCACCAAAAGATCTGATGAAATTGGTGAATAGTATTAGGGATAGTTAGTGACTAACGGGAACAAATGAATAATGTGATGAGAAGATAAACTCTGTGACTGCACTGACTGTTAGTACTGCACTGACTGTTATTGCTGCACTGACTGTTATTGCTGCACTGACTGCTATTACTGCACTGACTGCTATTACTGCACTGACTGTTAGTACTGCACTGACTGCTTTTACTGCACTGACTGTTATTGCTGCACTGACTGTTATTGCTGCACTGACTGTTATTGCTGCACTGACTGCTATTACTGCACTGACTGCTATTACTGCACTGACTGTTAGTACTGCACTGACTGTTAGTACTGCACTGACTGTTAGTACTGCACTGACTGTTAGTACTGCACTGACTGTTAGTACTGCACTGACTGTTAGTACTGCACTGACTGTTAGTACTGCACTGACTGTTAGTACTGCGCTGACTGTTAGTACTGCACTGACTGTTAGTACTGCACTGACTGTTATTTCTGCACTGACTGTTAGTACTGCACTGACTGTTAGTACTGCACTGACTGTTAGTACTGCACTGACTGTTAGTACTGCACTGACTGTTAGTACTGCACTGACTGTTATTGCTGCACTGACTGTTATTGCTGCACTGACTGTTATTGCTGCACTGACTGTTATTGCTGCACTGACTGTTAGTACTGCACTGACTGTTAGTACTGCACTGACTGTTAGTACTGCACTGACTGTTATTATTGCATAGATTGCTATTACTGATATGAGCCCCCAAGGCCTCTATCCTGAAGCTGTCTGTGGTGAATGGAAGAGAGGGGGGTTGACGTCCCTTGGTTCTTAAACTGTTGTAATTTGGATTATGGATTGTCTTTTTTGATTTTTACCATGTTTATCATTTTTTTAACGCTACTTGCAGTTTTGGAGGATAGCGCTAGGGTTATGTTCTTCAACTACGAGGTCTTAGATTTTGTGTTAGGTAGGCTCGTAGGCTTCATTTACTATCACCTCTTCATTGTCCTCTTCCATCCGTGAGTGCAGCCACCGGTGCTTGTGTCCCGTTTCGTCACATTCCTTAGTAAGTGACTGCATTCACGGAGTAGCTTTTCTGCACCCCTGAGCTTTGTCACCGACGGAGGTTGGTGACTTTGTTCATGGAGCCACTTTCCTTTCTGACTACTTCTTTCAGTCCTTTGTATTTCATTCCCTTAAATAGTTTGTGATATGGCTTTTGGTTCCAAAACAGACGTTAAACCCCTACAAAAATATAATAAATATTACTAATGTGACTGCATTGACTGCTGCTTTCAGTGACTGCTACTGCCTTCATTTACTACTTCAGCTACAGTCTTCTATAGATGCATCAGCTGAATAAATACCTGTTGATTTCAATTAGCATATTTGTAAGTTGAATAAACTCTATAAAAACCTTTTATGACAGACGGCAAGAAGATCAAGAGAATCTTCAATCTAAATGTGTGGATGGAGTATCCTTTTGATTAGAGTGATAGTCTCCTTAATATATATTTAATATTACTCCAGTAGAAATGACTTTATTTTGCCCTAATAACTAGATTCTGCCACCCAGAAGTGTTAAGAGTTTGCTACTTTGCGATGATTTCGACTAAATGGGTCTGGTTCTGTGTTTCTAGTTGATGCTAATATATGTAAGCAACACAGGTTCTATTACCACACAATGGTGTGCTAACAATAGAGAGTGTATTCACACTGCACTACTTAGCATACAAATATAGGGGGTATCGTCTGCCAACCTAATCAAAAGGCTTCATTACACCTCCTGTGTTCAATCGGACTTGTGGAGACATCATACACTTCATCCAAATTTGCCATCGTCTATTCAGCAAAATTTATCAAACACTTTTTTGATTCTAATTGCATCATTACTCTTCGGTCTTTTGATACTTTGTTAAATTTTTGACTGGAAATTTGAATGACATGCGAATGACGTAATTTAAGCCACGTGCATATCGCTGAGACGGTGAAAAGTGTGAGAACTGTGGTGAGACCAAAAATTCCCTAACCAATTCGAAATGCGAAGCAGCGTGACCGTTAACTATCAACCTTTCGTTAAGATCCTCATTTTCATCCTTTGGAACAAAGTAACTAGTGTGTCTAATAATACTCAGTGGTTTTTCATTGCGTTCTTCAGTGTCACGTAAGTTAGTCCCTACTGCAAAGTTTGAACAACTAATCTCTCTAGTCGAGGTACTGAGGTGAGTCTTGATCTTTTTATCTAAATCATTGTGAAAATATGGAAAAAACAGTTTTATTATATATATTAAGTTTCAATTAATTCCTCAACTAAGCGATCCATGTAATTTTTGACCAGAATCTTTGTTTCGCATCTATCTTTAGATTGAACGTCTTTTGAATGTAAACAGAATTTCATGCGATTTTATATAAACTAAATAACACGGCTGTCTTCGGTTAAATATAGAGTGATCCTTTTATTTTTCAGTAATTGGATATACCCAATTAGAATATTCGTGCCGGTCATCGTCCCAAGTAAAAAGTAATTGGGAATTGGAAAACCAATTTCAAAAATTGAAAAGATGAAAATCTCTAGTGGTGATCGTCCGGATTTGGTCGAACGCTTCTTGGATCCGATTGATTCTAGCTTGAAATCTGAATTCGATGTTCAGTTGGCCCAAAATTCTAACAAACCAATTTTACATGCCAACTGTGACTGGAAACTATTCGACATGTCCTGGAGTAACGTATCCTCTGGACACTTCGTGGACTCGAGTTCAAGATTTGGTCAAAAGCGTTCTCACCCGCTGGATAGTTTGCCTCTGCTGGACATGCCACTGCACCTTATGCAGAGTCACGCCAAGAGGAACCAGGCCTCTGGTTCACCAGGTGACACCAGTGAACCCTGGACGAGGAAATCATCAAGTGGATCATTTCACGATCTGGTTCATCATATGCCCCATTGTTTCGAAGAATCCGTGAAGATTCAAAGTGATTTTGGAAAGAGCTTTTTCCCGGAACCATCCAATCTGTCCAAACTACTTTGGAAGTCTCATCAAATTCCTGTGTACGACGGACCAGTGCATAGAAACGTGAGTAACTTTTTTTTCGTTATTTTAACTTTGGCTATCATTTATTCCATAAGTGAACGTCCTCTACTCTGCATTAATGAAATCTTCATATTCTGTTTATGCAAAGTTTATGTGCTTATACCTATTTCGAGATAATTTAAGGCAAATATAGTCTGTGATCTCGAATCCGAATTCCTCTTATTCATTCTGGTACGGATTCTTCCTATTACTGCATACGTAATTATTCAGTGATAAATAATTTTGTTTTGATTAGATTGATTTAGTTTATTTATTGAAGAAATTTAGCTTCAAATATTAATTAGGGGTAAACGTACATTAAGTTTAATCAATGATAATTCGTGCCATGAAACGATCTCATTAAAAAACAATTTAAATATTTTTATTGAATGTATTTTTATGTACTATATAAAGAAATGGAACATTAAAATAGATTGATTTATTATTGCTCTCCATTGAAGTTGTTTTGAGATCATTATTTGCTTGATTTCAAAATTAAAACTTGTAGTATTTAAATAGATATTTGTTATTAAGCATGTGTATAAGTATTAAGCACTTTAAAATTCCCAGCTATTTATTTCTATGTTTGAGTACTTTTTCCTAATGATTGTGGGAGAATTTGTTCGTGGAGCCTATTTAAGTATCAAGTATCATACAACTTCTGTCCTTTTGATGTTAGCGATGACGTTTATTCTTTGCTTTAATAATTATGGTGTCCAATGCTTAATATTTAAACCTTAATTTGTCTACGCTCTACAACACTGAAGTTATTATTTTCAAGAGGGTAGTAAGAATCTCAATGTTAAAGTTTTTGTAGGATTCTGCTGATCCGTGAACAATAAAAACATCCAGTGGATCATTTGACGATCTGGTGAAATTATAAACAACTGTTTCGAAAAGTCCAAATAAATGATTGCCCTTAAGAATCTTACAAAAACTTTCATCCCTGAAATTTTAATTACCGTCTTGAAAATGTGGACAAAGTTTTTTAAGTCTTTTCACATGAAAATATTGTTATAATGCACCAGATAACGAAAAGGTATATAGTGAGTTTAGGTTAGTATGATATCGGAAGTTAAATATTAGATACCTATTCTCTATAATCACAAATGTATGATACGGTAATCACCACCATTTTTTATTAATATGTACCAAATTTATAACTAAAAATCCCACCATGCATTATATACTAGACTTTAAATAATACAAGCCCATCACTACCTCAGACATAGCCCACGCATCAACTTCACAAGCTATTTCTACATCCCTATTCGTACTCCCCGGCAGTTGGTCGCTAAGTAGCGTCCAACATACAAGCCAAGCGTACGTTAACCCTAGCATGTGTATATCTACACGACATGCATTGTTCTAGAGCTTTTTCTCTTTTCTTCAGAATAGTGGTACTTATAAATATTGCAACAGATATTATCTATGACATAATATTAACCTTTATGCCCTACAAATTATATAATGCTAATGAGTAAATAGGCATAAGAAATGTGGTCTATTTCTCATGAAAGTAATGTACCTTGTACATAAGTCCGAAACAGGCAATAGTTAGACAATTATACCAGCCTGCATAGAATGGACAGACTGCAGCCTGATATACTATTCATTTATACAATAATATTCATATCAATTGTCCTGAAGCGACAACCTGCCTATCTTTTGTTCACCATTAATCAATAAATATAATCCATTGTTCTTTATAATGTTCTGTGAGATCTTCACTGACGTTTCTGCGTCAATCTTTACGGAGACGCATTAGCTGATTTCTATGCTTATCAGTAGAATTAAGTATCATTTATCGGTTTCAATTTTGGTAATAATTGTTTAATGAGTTGAGAAGGAAGTGTAGAGGAATTTGATAAAGAGCGACAGAGAGGGAGAGTAAAAAATGGTGCTCCAAGTTCAAGGCCAGGAAGCGGCTGGTCATCTCGCTCCTCAACCGCGAAGTTAAGAGTGCCATCTGTCGCGAGATTCCAGGAAACTGGAGTGGTTAAGAAAGTGAATAATCGTGAAATGACTCTTATTAGAACCTATCATTGTTGACATGCTGTTTAGCTGTCTCTGTTCAGAAGATTCTTTTCCAGCTACGGTGTAGCAATCCGATGTGAGCCTAGAAACTATATCTTCTCCGTAATATGAAAGGAATATTAATAATATATGGCACGTAGGCATTGGCAACATTTTAAAAGAAAAAGTTCAAGTACTATTTCTATGCTTGAATACAAAGTAGCTACTGAAGATGTTATCCGAATACATTTGAAGATGAATCTGCTGGTGATAGTGAATGTGCTGATGATAGTGAATGTGCTGGTGATAGTGAATGTGCTGGTGATAGTGAATGTGCTGGTGATAGTGAATGTGCTGATGATAGTGAATGTGCTGATTATAGTGAATGTGCTGATGATAGTGAATGTGCTGGTGATAGTGAATGTGCTGGTGATAGTGAATGTGCTGATGATAGTGAATGTGCTGATTATAGTGAATGTGCTGATGATAGTGAATGTGCTGGTGATAGTGAATGTGCTGGTGATAGTGAATGTGCTGATGATAGTGAATGTGCTGATTATAGTGAATGTGCTGATGATAGTGAATGTGCTGATTATAGTGAATGTGCTGATGATAGTGAATGTGCTGGTGATAGTGAATGTGCTGATGATAGTGAATGTGCTGATTATAGTGAATGTGCTGATGATAGTGAATGTGCTGATGATAATGAATGTGCTGATTATAGTGAATGTGCTGATGATAGTGAATGTGCTGGTGATAGTGAATGTGCTGATGATAGTGAATGTGCTGATGATAATGAATGTGCTGATTATAGTGAATGTGCTGATGATAGTGAATGTGCTGGTGATAGTGAATGTGCTGATGATAGTGAATGTGCTGGTGATAGTGAATGTGCTGATGATAGTGAATGTGCTGATGATAGTGAATGTGCTGATTATAGTGAATGTGCTGATGATAGTGAATGTGCTGATGATAATGAATGTGCTGATTATAGTGAATGTGCTGATGATAGTGAATGTGCTGGTGATAGTGAATGTGCTGATGATAGTGAATGTGCTGGTGATAGTGAATGTGCTGATGATAGTGAATGTGCTGATGATAGTGAATGTGCTGATGATAGTGAATGTGCTGATGATAGTGAATGTGCTGATTATAGTGAATGTGCTGATTATAGTGAATGTGCTGATGATAGTGAATGTGCTGATGATAGTGAATGTGCTGATAATAGTGAATGAGCTGATGATAGTGAATGTGCTGATGATAGTGAATGTGCTGATGATAGTGAATGTGCTGATGATAGTGAATGTGCTGATTATAGTGAATGTGCTGATGATAGTGAATGTGCTGATAATAGTGAATGTGCTGATGATAGTGAATGTGCTGATGATAGTGAATGTGCTGATGATAGTGAATGTGCTGATGATAGTGAATGTGCTGATGATAGTGAATGTGCTGATAATAGTGAATGTGCTGATGATAGTGAATGTGCTGATGATAGTGAATGTGCTGATGATAGTGAATGTGCTGATGATAGTGAATGTGCTGATAATAGTGAATGTGCTGATGATAGTGAATGTGCTGATGATAGTGAATGTGCTGATGATAGTGAATGTGCTGATAATAGTGAATGAGCTGATAATAATGATATTGGCTCCATTCAAATATAATATTCGTATGCTAGTTCATTGTTCGTGATATTCATTTAGTTTCCCGTTTTCAGTGTTAATTAATCTTATAGTCTTTCCATTGAGAACTCTCTTGATCAGTACCTAGTTACTTTTCTGTATTTATTTCATCATTTATGTTTCTACCGTACCGGCAGAGATGGGCGAAAAGTACATCGAAAGTACTTAAGTACTAAGTACAAGTACTCGTAAATCAATGTACTTGAAGTAGTTGCCCAAGTACTCAAATAAAAAAGTACTTTCAAAGTACTAGTGCCAAGTACTTTTTAAAGTACTTAGAAGTACCAAGTACATTTACTATACAATTAAAAAACTAATAATTTATACTGTTAACTCTGATAGTACATCTCTTCAGTGACTTTTTTACTGATAGTACATCTTCTCAGTGACTTTTTTCTCTGATAGTACATCATCATAATGACTCTTTTCTCTGATAGTACATCATCGCAGTGACTCTTTTTTCTGATAGTACATCATCAAAGCGACTTTTTTCTCTGATAGTACATCATCACAGTGACTCTTTTCTCTGATAGTACATCATCATAATGACTCTTTTCTCTGATAGTAGATCATCGCAGTGACTCTTTTCTCTGATAGTACATCATCAAAGCGACTGTTTTCTCTGATAGTACATCATCACAGTGACTCTTTCTCTGATAGTACATCATCACAGTGACTCTTTTCTCTGATAGTACATCATCACAGTGACTCTTTTCTCTGATAGTACATCATCACATTGACTCTTTTCTCTAATAGTATTTCATCACAGCGACTCTTTTCTCTGATAGTACATCATCACAGTGACTTTTCTCTGATAGTACATCATCACAGTGACTCTTTTCTCTGATAGTACATCATCACAGTGACTCTTTTTTCTGATGGTACTTCATCACAGTGACTCTTTTCTCTGATAGTACATCATCACAGTGACTCTTTTCTCTGATAGTACATCATCACAGTGACTCTTTTCTCTGATAGTACATCATCACAGTGACTCTTTTCTCTGACAGTACATCTTCACAGTGACTCTTTTCTCTGACAGTACATCACAGTGACTCTTTTCTCTGATAGTACATCACCACAGTGACTTTTCTCTGATAGTACATCATCACAGTGACTCTTTTCTCTGATAGTATATCATCACAGTGACTCGTTTCTCTGATAGTACATCATCACAGTGACTTTTTTCTCTGATAGTACATCATCACAGTGACTCTTTTCTCTGATAGTATATCATCACAGTGACTCTTTTCTCTGATAGTGTATCATCACAGTGACTCTTTTCTCTGTTGGTCATCATCACAGTGACTCTTTCCTCTGATAGTACATCATCACAGTGACTCTTTTTTCTGATAGTACATCATCACAGTGACTCTTTTCTCTGATAGTACATTATCACAGTGACTCTTTTCTCTGACAGTACATCTTCACAGTGATTCTTTTCTCTGACAGTACATCACAGTGACTCTTTTCTCTGATAGTACATCATCACAAATCACAATGACTCTTTACTCTGATAGTAAGTACATCATCACAGTGACTCACTGTACACGTCCACACGCTTATAATTCGTCAATGTGTTTGGTAAATATTGGTTGTGATATCTAGGTATCAAAAATAATTATATTCAATGTACTTAAATTGGTCAATATAACTCATAGTCTCTATACATGATTGTGTGTCAGAATATATAAATATTCACCGTCACATAAAAGTATACAATGTCCTACAGTCTTAGTTTTCGATTCTACTGTTTGACAAAGTTTTCAATTTTACTGCTTGACAAACAATTTTCCAACACGTTGGACCTCTTCAAACTCTAGTTTTTATCCAGTTGCTGTAAATACAGTTTTGATGAGAAAAAGAATTAATTTTGTAGAGATTTTACAACTAATCTTTTAAAATCTCTTGACTGAAAAGAAAAATGTACTTTGCAAAGTACTTTTTACTTGGAAAGTAACAAGTACTTGTAAAAAGTACTTCTAAGTAATTATTCAAAGTACTTTTTGGAGAGTACTTCAAGTAGTACTTGAAGTACTTACTTGTTACTTAGTACTTTTACTTGGTACTTGGGAAGTACTTTCCCGCCCATCTCTGCGTACCGGTATACAAATTTTAAGAAGTGATTATTCAGTTTATAATTATTCTAGACTGGGACATGCATGAAGAATATGTGAGTGCATAATCGGGATTTTGGTTCATTCTTGGGGTCCTGTAATTTATTTATAACCATGGATGATTTAAAACTATAGGTTGTTGGTAAGATAGGTTCCAGGTTAACGTTGACATTGTTTGAAGTATATCGTGAGCTACAAATTATTACTGGCATGCTTATACCTCCCTACTAAATAGTATAAATTGTCGATAGTATTTACATCTTTTTTACTACATTATTGAAAAAGATTAGTTGAATATATAATGAAAATCGAATGATGAACCTCAAACTTGTTAAAATAAGAAAAGTGATAATAGGAATTTGTGAATTTTGATTTATGGTCCAATTTTGAAGTTTCAAAACTAACCATTTCCCTACACTTCCCTCTGTGACCGTATGACATTGTGAGCTTCAATTCGATAGAAAGGATAGTTAAAACTGTTATAAGCTTATTTTAAAAGAAAACTAATTCGTTTGATACACATATTGATAAAATATGATACATTATATGGTCAGTAAATGAAAAAAAATTACAACTCATTCACCCGAACCGCTGTAATTTGAATTATAAATTGTATTATATATAATAGATCAATATATTTGTTACATTTCTGGTTCAATAGGTTCGCAGAAGCTTCATGCATTTTCACCTATTCATTTACATCTTGAATATGCTAATGTAGAAGACCACATACATCTGTTCCATTTCGTCACATTCCTTTGTAAGTGACTGTATTTATGGGGTAACTTTTCTGCATTCATGAGCATTGTCTACTTGAGATGCAAAGTTACTGTTCAATGAGCACCTTGTTTTCAGACTACTTATTCAAAGTCCCTTGTACTTAGTTTTCCTTTAATATTAGTAATATGACCTTTTGTTCCGAAGAAGATGTTAGAATTCCTAGTTAGTTGCCTAGCCATTCATGATCTTGTCCTGTATTTTCTATTTTGTCTTTCAAAATAAAACATTTAGTCAACTTTATGTAATATAATATGTTCATGGAACTAGCTTATTTTTATGAACCTTTAGTATATTCTGCAGACGTGAACTCTGTAAATGGAAATGAATAATCAAAGAGGATATTTAGAATGTACCGCTAATTCTCACTAAATCGGTTGCCGGATAGTGACTCACTGTGTTGGAAAATTGCTAAATCTCACGAAAGTTATCACATTTCGTTTTCTGGAACTCTCTGTTGATGAGCAATGCAGTTCAGTTTTCCAGGTAGGGCCCCTATGGGCCACAGGTGAATTCTATCAGTGTAACTTGCAGCGCCGCGTCGTTACAAGTTCGATCCGACCTTATGCGCTTGTAACTAGAAAGAAATGTCACTTTATCTTGGCTAGGTATTGGGGTGCATTGGCATTTGTTCTTATACGATAGTCTAAATGTCTTTGGTTTAGATTCATAAGATTGTACTAGTGTTTGGACCGTTAAGTAATTTTAGGTGTTCTACTGAAAAAGAAAGTGTGCGAAAGGAGCTTTCCAGAGTTGGATTCTAATTCATAAGTGACTATGAAGTGACATATTGAAAATAGACCTCCACAACTACATTTGAACTAATTCCAATATAATTTTTACTGTTATTCAGTCAGTGTGTTTCTATATTTTGTTTTAGGTGCATGTCAAAGAATTCTTCAATTGTCTGCATTGTGAAAGATTTCTGTTGTAGTCCATATATCCATTTTCCTCCGTTATTGTCTCATGACAACTCAATATTTTACTCTAAATTAATAATTCCAGGATTTATTCGTTAAAATAAGTATAGTTTATCATATTGTTTTGCAATATATCTTCAATATTGTTAATTTTCCTTATAATTCCATGTTATCAGAGCCCTCTACCGTACGTTTTAAGAGTTACGACCCGCTTGCTCTGTGTGTTGGTACAATTGTACTGAATCAGTACCTTTTTCAATGCTGACTTATACATATATTTAGGTATTTCTCTATCTTTTTTACTTTATTTCTGTTAAAACAATAAATATGTGTGTTTATAAGTTTGTTCAGTTTAAAACTGGCTCATATTTTATCCCAATTACTCATTAGAATAGGTGACTATATGGTATGAGATGTGAGTACTAACGTACTAGGTTGCGCGGTGTGCGGTTGGTTGCAACTGCTATGCAGCTAGCGAGTGCCCCATGTTATTGTACGTATGTGAGTTGGTTTTCTCCGTGTGTTCTGAAGTGTGTCATGGATTCCAATATCGTCTAACTTCTCAAAACTGTTAGACAGCATGAATGGGTGGGCTGTCGATCAGGTAAGAATCTTTAGGGGACTTTTAAAGCTCCTCTTCTAGTGTTAGAAGGTTTGAAAAGGCAGCCTGAAACAACAAAGCTCCAGCCTGAATTATATATCCTTGATCTTCGGTAACTCGTGAGAAAGATTTCAAGGTTATATTCTGTAGCTTTAGGTAGGACTCTGACACGGGGCTGCAACACTCTGAAAATACTTAACATAACATGTTTTAAAATCCTTGATGCCTTCTTCTGCTGCATTGATGTTACCACTTTTAAACGTATTTAAATCCAGGAAATGTATTACCAAGCCTGTGACTTTAAAGCAAACTCATGCAGTTGAAGTCCAGGGGGAGGGATGATGACTCTTGTAAATAGGTCGGAGGGGACCGAAGGAACCTGGGGGGTGTGGGATGGGTGGGGGATCTGAAGGGGGTTTGACACGCATTGCATATTTATAAAGGCTCTGTGTGTGTACGTGCATAGGTGCGTACGCAACAGTTACGAGAAAGTGTGACGTAATTTTTGCACAGGTTTTAATTTTCTTGCGAACTCTATGAGTGCGCAATTTCTTCGAGGAATTTGCGCATCCTGAGTCTACCTAGTTTTCTTGAATCGCATTTCGCACTGTGAGGAAAATGTGCTTTAATTGGCAGGAAAATTTATCTATTTTAATTAGGCACTCTGGAAAAAAAGTGAATAATTTTCGTCTCGAATATTGAGAAAATATGTTTTGAAATTTTATATTAGTTTAGGTAGAATTTTTATTTGGTAGCGATATTTGGTTGATTAATTATTATTACTATTAACGTTACAGTTACGTGTTTTAAATGGGATACTGATAGTATTTTTGGTGATGTCTAACCAAACTTAAATTGATTATTTTTAATCGTGTATATTTTATGTCATTTCAATAGAAGTTTCATTCTCTCTCGCAGTAAATAAAATTATTGACCTTACCAATAAAATAATTGACCTTACCAATAAAATAATTGACCTTACCAATAAAATAATTGACCTTACCAATAAAATAATTGACCTTACCAATAAAATAATTGACCTTACCAATAAAATAATTGACCTTACCAATAAAATAATTGACCGTACCAATAAAATAATTGACCTTACCAATAAAATAATTGACCGTACCAATAAAATAATTGACCGTACCAATAAAATAATTGACCGTACCAATAAAATAATTGACCGTACCAATAAAATAATTGACCGTACCAATAAAATAATTGACCCTACCAATTCAATAATTGACCTTAC
Organism: Caprella mutica; assembly: GCA_947561585.1. NCBI lineage: Eukaryota > Metazoa > Arthropoda > Malacostraca > Amphipoda > Caprellidae > Caprella > Caprella mutica. The sequence goes on along the minus strand of CANNZV010000085.1, from coordinate 120,917 downwards.
CAATTAGATAATTGACCTTATTAATAGAATAATTGGCCAGCAACTTCATTAATATTGGGCAAAATCATTTCAGAAAATTCGAGAAAAAATTCTTCTATAATAACTTTCTTTATTAGGTACACAGTGATAATTAAAATAGTATAAGATTTATTAATAGTATATGTTTCACAAGTTACTTCAGAATGAATAAATGTCTAATTTTTAATTTAAAATTCAAATTTCTCAAGTAAGTAATTACTAAAAGCTAATTCGAACAGGCCTAAGTCTAATTCATTTTTACTCAGTGTTCATTTATTTCATTGTTTGGTGGTCGGTAATATAAACTCTAGAGCATTTCACTATATAATTATTTGATATTATTGTAAGTTCTTTAAAAGCTTGAGAAAATACAAAATTATTATCAATATAATTTAGACTTGCCAAATTATACATAGATAACACGTTTAACCGGTTAAAGAGTTGAAAATAAATACATACATTTTTTCACATTTACTTCCTTATTCAAAGTTGTAAATAGTAGAATAAGATGTTCATATATAACTAATGGTTTTGAATTTATCGTCACCAAGATTTCCGATATCGACTATCTCAGTATTTGATTGCAATCTTTTCTGTAGGTATAATTATTGCACTTTAACCGTATATTTTCTCCATGTTTACTGGTGTCGCCCAAACTTTGGTCTCGTACCTGTTTTTTAAATTATTTTTTCGTATTTATTGCCTGGATATTCTTGACAAATTATTTGAAACTTTTTGGCAACTCCTTTGCGCTGAACTGTAGAGCTGATTATAATCAACCTTATTGTTATGTAGCTATTGCTGGATAGTTTAGTTAACCCTTTTAGTGTAATAATTACAATAAGCGTTAAAAATCATAGATCCTGAAAATATTATAGACTGATTGAATTTAAGACTATTGAATGGTTCTAAACCAGCGGTATATAGTATTCGATACCATTTCATTTCTCATATCCATGATCATAGCTTATAGATCTAATTTTCTCAAACAGTAGTATAATGTATAATTTAATTGATTATATTATATAATAGATTTGTAAACCATCATGAAATCAGCAAGAAAAACTAATAACTAATGAATAAATACAATATATTAATAGAGATAAGTTAAATAATTAATAATCTCCAATGAAATAACATAATTTATTAATAATCACTTTATTAAGTCAATAGAATATAGTTTTATGATTTAGTAATTTTACAGCTTATTACACTCTCTAAAATACATTCACAAGTTTACGTAATTCTTTGCCATAATATTCCACAGCAATGAATTCTTACCCGCTTTTCTTTTTCTGATTTTGAACTTGCAAAATAGTTTTGCTTTCAATATCTTCTCGACATGGTTACATTCACTTGAAAGTACCGTGAAGGTGACCGCACTGACCTTCATGGGGCCTTCTTAACCATCACCTTATTATCTCATTTGTGATAGAAAGTAAACAACTACAATATGTTTATTAGTTTGCAGGGAGGGGGGGGGGTGTTCAGACTAGGTGGTTTAAATTATTATTGCCAATCGCTCATCATTGTCTAGTTAGGCCTTCTTTTTATTCTGTATTAGCTAATAAGTTATTTTTCTTCAGCAGCTTTCTTCGGTATCTTTCAATAAATTCTTCATTCTGTCTTGCTCCATGGGTAAGCAGACTGACTGTGTAGGTCTCTTATCCATGGGTAAGTAGACTGACAGTGTAGGTCTCTTATGCATGGGTAAGCAGACTGACTGTGTAGGTCTCTTATCCTCGAGTAAGTAGACTGACTGTGTAGGTCTCTTATCCATGGGTATGCAGACTGACTGTGTAGGTCTCTTATTCATGGGTAAGCAGACTGACTGTGTAGGTCTCTTATTCATGGGTAAGCAGACTGACTGTGTAGGTCTCTTATTCATGGGTAAGCAGACTGACTGTGTAGGTCTCTTATTCATGGGTAAGCAGACTGACTGTGTAGGTCTCTTATCCATTGGTAAGCAGACTGACTGTGTAGCTCTCTTATCCATGGGTAAGCAGACTGACTGTAGGTCTATTATCCATGGGTAAGCAGACTGACTGTGTAGGTCTCTTATTCATGGGTAAGCAGACTGACTGTGTAGGTCTCTTTATCTATGGGTAAGTAGACAAACTGTGTAGGTCTCTTATCCATGGGTAAACAGACTGACTGTGTAGGTCTCTTATCCATGGGTAAGCAGACTGACTGTGTAGGTCTCTTATCCATGGGTAAGCAGACTGACTGTGTAGGTCTCTTATCCATGGGTAAGCAGACTGACTGTGTAGGTCTCTTATCCATGGGTAAGCAGACTGACTGTGTAGGTCTCTTATCCATGGGTAAACAGACTGACTGTGTAGGTCTCTTATCCATGGGTAAGCAGACTGACTGTGTAGGTCTCTTATCCTCGAGTAAGTAGACTGACTGTGTAGGTCTCTTATTCATGGGTAAGCAGACTGACTGTGTAGGTCTCTTATCCATGGGTAAGCAGACTGACTGTGTAGGTCTCTTATCCATGGGTAAGCAGACTGACTGTGTAGGTCTCTTATCCATGGGTAAGCAGACTGACTGTGTAGGTCTCTTATCCTCGAGTAAGTAGACTGACTGTGTAGGTCTCTTATTCATGGGTAAGCAGACTGACTGTGTAGGTCTCTTATCCATGGTTAAGCAGACTGACTGTGTAGGTCTCTTATCCATGGGTAAGCAGACTGACTGTGTAGGTCTCTTATCCATGGGTAAGCAGACTGACTGTGTAGGTCTCTTATCCATGGTTAAGCAGACTGACTGTGTAGGTCTCTTATCCTCGAGTAAGTAGACTGACTGTGTAGGTCTCTTATTCATGGGTAAGCAGACTGACTGTGTAGGTCTCTTATCCATGGTTAAGCAGACTGACTGTGTAGGTCTCTTATCCTCGAGTAAGTAGACTGACTGTGTAGGTCTCTTATTCATGGGTAAGCAGACTGACTGTGTAGGTCTCTTATCCATGGTTAAGCAGACTGACTGTGTAGGTCTCTTATCCATGGGTAAGCAGACTGACTGTGTAGGTCTCTTATCCATGGGTAAGCAGACTGACTGTGTAGGTCTCTTATCCTCGAGTAAGTAGACTGACTGTGCAGGTCTCTTATCCATGGGTAAGCAGACTGACTGTGTAGGTCTCTTATCCATGGGTAAGCAGACTGACTGTGTAGGTCTCTTATCCATGGGTAAGCAGACTGACTGTGTAGGTCTCTTATCCATGGGTAAGCAGACTGACTGTGTAGGTATTTTATTCATGGGTGTCTATTCTTGCCATCCATTCGCTGGGTCGACACGGTTACCTGTAGTATCAGAGTAGTCGATATAGTGCATTGAGCGTACTTTCACTGTCCCCACTTCTACGAGGCCTTCTCCTTCCTGTCTCTTTGGATCACTTCGTAGTGGATGGGGATAACTTTTAAACATCTTAAATAGTATTGAAGGTTGACCATAGGCCTCCCCTTAGTCTGCCTTTGTGCTGTCCTTATCTTTCTTGTGTTTAAACTAGAAATAGCCTTCAAACAGTTATAATTTGGAAACGTTATTCCCATTTGTATTTTACTTCATGCAATTTCCAAAGTCATTTCCTGAATTGCATTTGAAATGATGCAAGGTTGTAGTGTTCGTATTAGCTATGGGTGCTGTCACCTCTTCATTTTCCTCAGACAATCATGTGCTCTGCCTTTGTCGCAATAGTATATAGATATTCCTACAATTGTTATTGGAAAGGTTCTAAATCTTTTAAAGCTTTCTCATGTCCTTTTTAACTCTGAAAAGATTCAAAAACACACGAGATGAACAAATCGCGTGAGGTGCTCCAAGAAAAGCTGTTCTGTGTGTAGCTTGAATTTAAACATTGAAGCAATATATAATTTGCATTATTATTTAGAATGGAATTTGGAATTTTTGCCTCAAATCATGGCAGTACTTATATTCATGATATAATTATTTTTTTATTCCTAATTTAATGTTTTTAATCCTTGGAACTCTTGGATGAAAATAACCAAGTAATAGTCATTCATATAAAGGTAGAAATGTAATATTGTTAATAAAACTCGTTATGCAATTAGGTACTTATAAGTTCGACGACACACAGCCAACCCCTCCCCAAAATAAAAGATCTTTACTGTCCTTAAATTATTGAAATGTGTGTTAAATATTATATATTGAATGAACGAATAAATAATCAGAAAAGCTAGGTCTTTTCCATCATTTCTCTTAAAATCTAAAAACAATACTAATTTTATTTACCAGATACTAATTGGGAAATGTTCATAACCATAACACTTGCAAAATTGTTATCAATAAACTTAGTGAAATGATTGTATAGACTTTTCTGCATCAGCTATCCCCTATAAGTTGCATGCCAACAGCTGATTGGCAAGAACCTACTTAGCCTGGAATGCATTCACCTTCCATGTTTCCAGGGTATAATAATTACATGGTAAAAGTCTATAGAATAGAGAGAAGAGTAGGCATGTTGAGGCAAGTAACTATTATAACTAATTTCAGTAATTTGAGCATTATGGTTAGATATAGTAAAGAGTTAAGTTGGTACGCGTGATTAAGAGATGTGGTTGGTAAGCCTGTTCCGCCCCCAGGCAATCATGACCTTGGCATTGAATTGTTCGTACGTTTGTTCGCCTGGTGAGTTGCAATCGTGTGAACCTCCTCTATAATAACACTTTTATTGTTCTATCTATTAAGCAGCAAAGATCTTTAAGGATGTTTCAATCATGAGTTTTTCACCGACTCATTGTTTGAGTCAGAATGTCCCGTAGGACCATGGGTAAGATGCACCATTGGCTTCGTTTCCTGCGCTTCAGTCGTCCAATGCACAACTTGCTAATGTATAATGCAGTCACTGTGTCCAGAGGCACATATCACGTTTTTCTTTTAGCTTGGGGCGGTAGAGTTGCACTGCTCCAACCAACCGAATGGCAGCGGTTACCGCAGGTATATCCGGCACTGAAAATGCCGCCGCTGCCTGGCTTTTTCGAAGGATCTTTTTTTTATAGTATAGTGTAGTATCGTCATTTAGGTGGGAAAAATTATTAACTTAATTTTCACAGTTTTATTTGTTTTACAGAAATTAATACAATAAATATGTCGAAAAAAATATTCTATGAATTTATGCAAACTTTTTCTGGTACCTATCAAGTTTTTAAATAAATAGACAAATATAATAATTATATTATTTACTCATATACACTGTTGTGGGTATGTTCTTTTGTTTTAGTATAATACTGTAATTTAAATTCCCGTTGAATACCTTCGCCCTAGCGTCTGGTTGTACATATTTTACCCTTTTTCCCAGAAATAGGGTTAAATATGAACCTTTTCGAGTTATTTTTCAAAGTCTTGTTATATTTTCTTATCTATCAAAGCAAGCGTGTTTGTATTTATTACAATAATTAATATTTTCTCGTTGTTATGGCAATGTTGTAACAGTATTAGGACAATGTTGTAACAGTATTGGGACAATGTTGTAACAGTATTGGGACAATGTTGTACCAGTATTGGGAAAATGTTGTAACAGTATTAGGACAATGTTGTAACAGTATTGGGACAATGTTGTACCAGTATTGGGAAAATGTTGTAACAGTATTAGGACAATGTTGTAACAGTATTAGGACAATGTTGTAACAGTATTAGGACAATGTTGTAACAGTATTGGGACAATGTTGAAACAATATTGGGACAATGTTGAAACAGTATTGGAGCAATGTTGTAACAGTTTTGGGACAATGTTGTAACAGTATTGGACCAATGTTGAAACAATATTGGGACAATGTTGAAACAGTATTGGGACAATGTTGTAACAGTATTGGGACAATGTTGTAACAATATTGGGACAATGTTGCAACAGTATTGGACCAATGTTGAAACAATATTGGGACAATGTTGAAACAATATTGGGACAATGTTGAAACAGTATTGGGACAATGTTGTAACAGTATTGGGACAATGTTGTAACAATATTGGGACAATGTTGTAACAGTATTGGGACAATGTTGTAACAGTATTGGGACAATGTTGTAACAGTATTGGGACAATGTTGTAACAGTATTGGGACAATGTTGTAACAATATTGGGACAATGTTGTAACAGTATTGGGACAATGTTGTAACAGTATTGGGACAATGTTGTAACAATATTGGGACAATGTTGTAACAGTATTGGGACAATGTTATAACAGTATTGAGACAATGTCACCTAGGAAATAGTTTGATATGTGTTTATGTATACCTATTAGTTTATAATTACCTTTTAATGAACTAACGAGTATATACATAAGTCGAATCAGCAGCCGCATAATTTAATATATGGAACTTAAATATTCGATAATTTTTTTTTTTCAATAGAAATAGTTACACGAACAAATAGATGCATTTTTTCCTATGAGAACATATACATTTTTTATGATACAGTCATATACCTTTAGGATTACAAAAATTTGTTTTATTATCATTTTTTCGAAATTGTTTTGTAAAACAAGCTTTAACGTGTGAAAAAATCAAGTCAAATTAACATTTTAAAAACTGATAAGTAACAGTCTCATCATTTCACCTTTTCTTCATTTCACCTTTTCCTCATCATTTCACCTTTTCCTCATCATTTCACCTTTTCCTCATTTCACCTTTTCCTCATCATTTCACTTTTTCCTCATTTCACCTTTTCCTCATTTCACCTTTCCTTATCATTTCACCTTTTCCTCATCATTTCACCTTTTCCTCATTTCACCTTTTCCTCATCATTTCACCTTTTCCTCATCATTTCACCTTTTCTTCATCATTTCACCTTTTCCTCATCATTTCACCTTTCCTTATCATTTCATCTTTTCCTCATCATTTCACCTTTCCCTATCATTTCACCTTTTCCTCATCATTTCACCTTTCCCTCACCTTAACTAAGAAATCCTAAAGGTTATTTTCCCCAAGTGCATTGTAGCAATCGATTATCCAATGCAGTACACATTATAGGTACTACGATGCAACACATGCAGTTACTAGAACTACTTAATCAATACCAATCAATACAAACAATTGGCTTCCACGAAAAGAAAGAGTATTACCTAGCAATACTACGAGGAAGTAATTCTTACTAAGCAACATGCGAACCTTATTATCATGCGTATATACCTCTCAGATAATATACCAAGAGAGCGGTAATACCTCTCAGATAATATACCAAGAGAGCGGTAATACCTCTCAGATAATATACCAAGAGAGCGGTAATACCTCTCAGATAATATATCAAGAGAGCGGTAATACCTCTCAGATAATATACCAAGAGAGCGGTAATACCTCTCAGATAATATACCAAGAGAGCGGTAATACCTCTCAGATAATATATCAAGAGAGCGGTAATACCTCTCAGATAATATATCATGAGAGCGTTAATACCTCTCAGATAATATACCATGAGAGCGTTAATACCTCTCAGATAATATACCATGAGAGCGTTAATACCTCTCAGATAATATACCATGAGAGCGGTAATACCATGTGTATTTGAAACCATGTGTATATACTTAGTTGTCAATATCCTCTGTATATTATCACTGGATGTAATTATCTTTTTTTTATGCTATTGCTCTTATAGTTTCTTTAAATCTGTTTTTATTTCTAATAAACATTATGGATATCATGTTTTTCCTTTGCATTTAGATATATTTATCATCTGTATTTATTTATTGTTTATAATATCATATTTTTAAACATACCAATCATTTTCTGAATATATGCAAGTTATTTTATATTTATATGCATTGGTTATCATTTTCTCCCTATAGTCACATGTTATTTTTTTTAAAGTATCATGAACTGGTTACTCATGGATAGTGATTTTTTTTCATTTAAATTAAAATAATTCTTATCCTTTGGCATTATTATTAGTATTTACATTTAAATATATATTTTAGAATTGCAATATCGACTCTTCATTTCAGTATCATTTGTATGTTTGTTAGAGGTGGGTGTGTCTGGTGGAGGTCTGGTGCGTCTTCAATGGAAAATATTATACATTTACTTCACTGTCAATAATTCGAATTTCAAGGAAATGTACTTTGATGCAAAGACTATTATCTTTAAATTTGAACTGTCAATAAAATAATTGAGAGTTAACTGTGAAATATCAATAGATAAATATCTAAAACCTAACCGGCTTGAACTATGCGATTGATATGATATTTTAGACAGTTTTAACTCTAAACGAGTGACAGTTTTAACTCTAAACGAGTGACAGTTTTACCTCTAAACGAGTGACAGTTTTACCTCTAAACGAGTGACAGTTTTACCTCTAAACGAGTGACAGTTTTACCTCTAAACGAGTGACAGTTTTACCTCTAAACGAGTGACAGTTTTACCTGTAAACGAGTGACAGTTTTACCTGTAAACGAGTGACAGTTTTACCTGTAAACGAGTGACAGTTTTACCTCTAAACGAGTGACAGTTTTACCTCTAAACGAGTGATAGTTTTACCTCTAAACGAGTGACAGTTTTACCTGTAAACGAGTGACAGTTTTACCTGTAAACGAGTGACAGTTTTACCTCTAAACGAGTGACAGTTTTACCTCTAAACGAGTGACAGTTTTACCTGTAAACGAGTGACAGTTTTACCTGTAAACGAGTGACAGTTTTACCTCTAAACGAGTGACAGTTTTACCTCTAAACGAGTGACAGTTTTACCTCTAAACGAGTGATAGTTTTACCTCTAAACGAGTGACAGTTTTACCTGTAAACGAGTGACAGTTTTACCTGTAAACGAGTGACAGTTTTACCTCTAAACGAGTGACAGTTTTACCTCTAAACGAGTGACAGTTTTACCTGTAAACGAGTGACAGTTTTACCTGTAAACGAGTGACAGTTTTACCTGTAAACGAGTGACAGTTTTACCTCTAAACGAGTGACAGTTTTACCTCTAAACGAGTGACAGTTTTACCTGTAAACGAGTGACAGTTTTACCTGTAAACGAGTGACAGATTTACCTGTAAACGAGTAACTGTTTTACCTGTAAGCGAGTGACAGTTTTACCTGTAAACGAGTGACAGTTTTACCTGTAAACAAGAGACAGTTTTTCCTGTAAACGAGTGACAGTTTTACCTGTAAACGAGTGACAGTTTTACCTGTAAACGAGTGACAGTTTTACCTGTAAACGAGTGACAGTTTTACCTGTGAACGAGTGACAGTTTTACCTCTAAACGAGTGACAGTTTTACCTGTGAATGAGTGTCAGTTTTACTCGTAAACGAGTGACAGTTTTACCTGTAAACGATTGACAGTTATACTTCTTAACGAGTGACAGTTTTACCTGTAAACGAGTGACAGTTTCACCTCTAAACGAGTGAAAGTTTTACCTGTAAACGAGTGACAGTTTTACCTCTAAACGAGTGACAGTTTCACCTCTAAACGAGTGACAGTTTCACCTCTAAACGAGTAACAGTTTTACCTCTAATCGAGTGACAGTTTCACCTCTAAACGAGTGTCAGTTTCACCTCTAAACGAGTGACAGTTTTACCTGTAAACGAGTAACAGTTTTACCTCTAATCGAGTGACAGTTTTACCTCTAAACGAGTGACAGTTTTACCTCTAATCGAGTGATAGTTTTACCTCTAAACGAGTGACAGTTTCACCTCTAAACGAGTGACAGTTTTACCTCTAAGCGAGTGACAGTTTTACCTCTAAACGAGTGACAGTTTCACCTCTAAACGAGTGACAGTTTTACCTCTAAACGAGTGACAGTTTTACCTGTAAACGAGTGACAGTTTTACCTCTAAACGAGTGACAGTTTTACCTGTAAACGAGTGACAGTTTCACCTCTAAACGAGTGACAGTTTTACCTGTAAACGAGTGACAGTTTTACCTCTAAACGAGTGACAGTTTTACCTCTAAACGAGTGACAGCTTCACCTCTAAACGAGTGACAGTTTTACCTGTAAACGAGTAACAGTTTTACCTCTAATCGAGTGATAGTTTTACCTCTAAACGAGTGACAGTTTTACCTGTAAACGAGTGACAGTTTTACCTCTAAACGAGTGACAGTTTTACCTCTAAACGAGTGACAGTTTTACCTCTAAACGAGTGACAGTTTTACCTCTAAACGAGTGACAGTTTTACCTGTAAACGAGTGACAGTTTTACCTCTAAACGAGTGACAGTTTTACCTGTAAACGAGTGACAGTTTTACCTCTAAACGAGTGACAGTTTTACCTGTAAACGAGTGACAGTTTTACCTCTAAACGAGTGACAGTTTCACCTCTAAACGAGTGACAGTTTTACTTGTAAACGAGTAACAGTTTTACCTCTAATCGAGTGATAGTTTTACCTCTAAACGAGTGACAGTTTTACCTCTAAACGAGTAACAGTTTTACCTGTAAACGAGTAACAGTTTTACCTCTAAACGAGTGACAGTTTTGCCTCTAAACGAGTGACAGTTTTGCCTCTAAACGAGTGACAGTTTTACCTGTAAACGAGTGACAGTTTTACTTCTAAACGAGTGACAGTTTTACCTGTAAATGAGTGACAGTTTTACCTGTAAACGAGTGACAGTTTTACCTGTAAACGAGTGACAGTTTTACCTGTGAACGAGTGACAGTTTAACCTGTAAACGAGTGACAGTTTTACCTGTAAACGAGTAACTGTTTTACCTGTAAGCGAGTGACAGTTTTACCTGTAAACGAGTGACAGTTTTACCTGTAAACAAGAGACAGTTTTTCCTGTAAACGAGTGACAGTTTTACCTGTAAACGAGTGACAGTTTTACCTGTAAACGAGTGACAGTTTTACCTGTAAACGAGTGACAGTTTTACCTGTGAACGAGTGACAGTTTTACCTCTAAACGAGTGACAGTTTTACCTGTGAATGAGTGTCAGTTTTACTCGTAAACGAGTGACAGTTTTACCTGTAAACGATTGACAGTTATACTTCTTAACGAGTGACAGTTATACTTCTTAACGAGTGACAGTTTTACTTCTAAACGAGTGACAGTTTTAACTGTTAACGAGTGACAATATTACCTCTAAATAATTACTTTCAATACCTTTCTCTTCATATTTTTCATATATTTTAACATATACTTAGTAATAGGAGCTGCACCAAGATACTTACATACTATCAAAGTGCATTGGAATCTCTTTTAGACTTTAATGCCCTAACATCAAAGTTAGGGCTACTGCAGTACAAATAATACGCCACCAGTCACAGCTAGTAACACAGTAATTAAATAGATTCATCTGTTCAGCTGCATATTGATTGCATTCACCAATGCAGTTGTAAGAGAGTGAGGAAGTTTGCCTAGTTAATGATGAGACCTCTGTAGATGTCTAAATTATTAGTAATTCTTATATGCTGAACTTAGTTATTTATCATATTTATGTATCTCAGTTGTCACATGTTACGCCTCGTTACATCGTCACATGTTACGTCTCGTTACTTCGTCACATGTTACGTCTCGTTACTTCGTCACATGTTACGTCTCGTTACTTCGTCACATGTTACGTCTCGTTACTTCGTCACATGTTACGTCTCGTTACTTTGTCACATGTTACGTCTCGTTACATCGTCACATGTTACGTCTCGTTACATCGTCACATGTTACGTCTCGTTACTTCGTCACATGTTACGTCTCGTTACTTCGTCACATGTTACGTCTCGTTACTTCGTCACATGTTACGTCTCGTTACTTCGTCACATGTTACGTCTCGTTACTTCGTCACATGTTACGTCTCGTTACATCGTCACATGTTTCGTCTCGTTACTTCGTCACATGTTACGTCTCGTTACATCGTCACATGTTACGTCTCGTTACATCGTCACATGTTTCGTCTCGTTACTTCGTCACATGTTACGTCTCGTTACATCGTCACATGTTACGTCTCGTTACATCGTCACATGTTACGTCTCGTTACATCGTCACATGTTACGTCTCGTTACATCGTCACATGTTACGTCTCGTTACATCGTCACATGTTACGTCTCGTTACATCGTCACATGTTACGTCTCGTTACATCTTCACATGTTACGTCTCGTTACATCGTCACATGTTACGTCTCGTTACGTGTACATTTGTGTTCCATTCACAGCGTAAGTTACCGGAAGTGGTCGCTATTACGTGCGCCTCATCAAGGTACAAAAATTGCTCATTTTTTACTTTAAAAAGGTAGCAATTTTTCGGGTCTGATTGTTTATTTCTATTTACTACTTTTATGCAATTTTTCCTTCTCCAATAGTTTCTATTCTCTTATAAATAATGCAAACTAACAGCTTATACCCACCATAATATTAAAAATAGTAATGTTGCTGCTGATGAATGTTCTATTCGAATGTTTTCATATCATCTCGATTGATAGGACTGATGCCGATGATGTCTGTACTCGTGCTGTGTTCGCTGTGTGGGACATGTGTTGTCATGTGTGACATGTGTGATGTTTCCTGTGTACTTTTTGTATGCTCTTCAATCCTCGTGTAGAAAATCTGTGTACTAGAATGGTTAATTTCTTCTATATGTGTATACTCTGTGTGTACTTATACTGTCTGTGTACTCACTGTCTGGGTACTCTCTGCCTGTGTACTCCCTGCCTGTGTTTTCACTACCTGTGTACTCACTGTTTGTGTACTCACTGTCTGTGTACTCATCTACCCTGTGTCTAACTCTTACTCTTTGTACTCATTTACCCTGTGTACTCTGTGTACTCATCTACCTTGTGTACTCACTCTCACTCTGTGTACTCATCTACCCTGTGTACTCACTCTCACTCTGTGTACTCATCTACCCTGTGTACTCTGTGTAGATCGATATAGAAAGCACTGTTCCCACTGTAGGACGAATAGAGGTCAAGATCAGAGGACGAATGAAAGTCACCCGATGAAAGGGTTGGCGTGAAGTACTTTGCCTACATTTTACTTTCAACATCCTACTTTTGCTCCAATTACCTAAAACTTTATAAATATATTTAATATTATGGTGGTGCTGTAATTTAATAATGTTTTGTTACACGTATGTACATATACCCATTGTTTTTTATGTAATTATTTTGAGATACATCTGATAAATTACATGAATTATCTTGTCATTACAGACTTACTTGTTTTTTTATATTTTTATACTGATTTAGCTTATAAGATGGATGTCGTATTCTCGTGCTTATGTTCACAGTCCTACTTTGTCGCTCACCATTTAAATGCTTAAGTAATTAGAATATTTGTGTTAGGTATTTATCATGGACGGAATGTGTCGAGAGTTCCTACATCAAAGTAGGGAAGTGCTGTCTCCAAATGACTCTACGTTCATCCAAAGAACTGATAACGCCAAGTCCCTGTACCACTCTTTTGAGGAGTCAACCCTAGGCTTTCAAAGACCGTTAAATGATGGCTTCACATCGAGTAGTAAAGCTGATGGCGCCAACATCTTATCGAAATCGGTTAACGATAGCAACTCCCTTTACTTCTCTAGATTGGAACAATATGGGGCCAACTCTCCCTCAAGATTTGCCAAGTTGGAGCCGGATGACTTGTGTTTCGTTGTCAATCCGAACGAAGTGACGAAAGACAGGAGTAGAAGACGTACTACCTCCCAGTCCATCACCAATGGCAATGCGATTGTCGAGAACAACAATAATCAAGACTCAGTTTTTCAGATGGACCAAGAGAGTCTCCAGCATAATTCTTCCCCGTCTTTCACTTTCATTGACAGTGAGAACAGACTGTTTTCTTCCACTCATAATGGCGATGACAGCAATTTTCCCGAAGCATCTACCTCAAACACTGCCCCAACCTTCACTAGTTTTCAAAATGCCTCTGAATCTTTCGAAAAAGATTCTATTTTTGCGGAAACAGCTAAATCCAATAACCCGACTGATAGGAATATATCCAATAACTTCTGTGTAGATGAAGTCAATGTGGTGTTTCAACAGTCTCTTTTTGATGAATCAGCAAGTTTGAATCTGAATGGTAGCACTATACCTGAGAGCATTGACGATGCGTCTATGGACACCAGTGCTTCCTTCATAGGTGACGTGTCATCAAGTAGTGAATTGCCTAGTGATTGGCAAACCACCAACTTGGAACAGGTTTGTAACTCTTCCAATACTGACACCTCAATTTCTCAATTAGGGTAACCGGACACTCACAGTGATCTGAAAGTGGATGTTAGTATTGGTCATGAACCAATCTGACCTTTTTCATTGATCAGTTAATCATGATTCACAGTAACTCTTTTTTATTTTAGTTCGTAACCTAATTAATTGTACGAATGCTTCTACTTACAGATTTTGTCGTAAGTGCCACCAAAATCATTCGTAGTGAAATCTTATTTTCATCTTTGTTTCAGACACTTTCACCTCAGTAACTCAATAAGAGTATACGTATCTTTATCATTAAAAAACACGAAGAACAAATAAATTTTCAAAACGCAAGTTCGCATTGGCTTTAAAATGAGTGACTTACCATTGTATAATAGTGATTTGATTAGCATATTTTTCTGCATTTCTGCACGTAGCTATACAGGGTGGCGCCAAAAAAAAGGAAACCCATTTTCAAATTAATTTGTTTTACAAACTATCAAAGCTAGAAAATTTCTTAAAACACAGTTTCATTTGTTTACTTTTTCTGCATCTATCTTGATAATCTGTTAAAGAGTTACAATAAAAATTGAACATTCTGCAGCGAATTAAAAAAAGGTATCTAAAAATGGCTTGCGCGAGCACGAAATACGCAAAAAAAATTAAAATAATAGGAATAATTTATTTCCATATGGTAGTGGTAGAAATGTAATCCTAGAATTATTCATTCAATTAACGTTTTGGTTATTGACTCTTTCATTCATGGATATACATCTTCATCACCAATCACGATATCTTCTACAAAATGTGCATTTTTTTGCAGAAACCATTTTGCAAAATTTAGACGGTGCGGTAAATCAGTTCTAAGAGTTCGAGCCTTACATGCTTCTTAAAAGGATAATATCTCAAATCGTGTTTAACAATTTAGTGAAATGTGTCTTAAATGATATCTAATTCTTACCATAAGATTTATATTTTTGTATTATCAATATGCTGTTCGTGAAAAAGATTAATGTTTTCATGTGTTCATTCTTTTCTCCTGCGACATGATCACTTTTTGTTCAAATTTGAAGTGGTTTCTTCAGTTTTGAACTTATTAACATTTGTCAATACGGTTTTATAGATGGTGAAAATCTTTCCAGAAAGCGTTGTTCAAAATGAGGTTGAACCTGCGTAAAACTTACAGTGTTTAAAAAAATTGTCACAACAAAAACTCTGTTCTTTTGAAAGCTTCATTTTGAGGGTATCGAATAGGAGATAAAAATTAATGGCGAGATGATTTTATAAAGATATCAATTTTACCTTAAAAAAACAACTTTCAAATGGTAATTAATTGTTTTATTTTCTCTTATTTGTTACAAAAAATAGTAAAATTTAATGTTTTTACATCCATATAAAATGAAGTATACCTATTATGATTTCTTTTCATATATTTCGTGCTCGCGCAAGGCATTTTTAGGTACCTTTTTTTAATTCGTTCCTGAATGTTTCATTTTTGTCGTAACTCTTAACAGATCATCAAGCTAGATGCACAAAAAGTAACCGAATAAAACTGTGTTTTTAGAAAATTTTAGCTTTGATAGTTTGTAAATGGGTTTCCTTTTTTTTGCGCCACCCTGTATAGTAAATGTATGCATGTAAAATGTTTTCTATGTGTTATTATATATACGTGAGTTATTCAAATTTAAACAAAATTGAATGTCAAACTATGACCTCTTAATTACATATACATTTTCATGAATTCGGCATTCATGAAAATGTATTTTGATTTAAAAAAAAAGTCATGAATATAAAATAAAAAATAAATAGAAATGAAATATCAAAATTAAGACAATCACATTGATACGAATAAATTACGTATCAAATTTTCGATCGAAGCAATGTGACGAACCGTGAATGTTATATTTATTAATCTTTCATTTTGACATCTCTTTCCAGATTCTATTAACGTAATTCCATTGGACAGATTATTTTTAACTTCTTCGTCTCTTTCAGGTTCGACTGATGCATGGAGGTACCACCACAGGTCTTGGTGGAGGAGAGGCGTCAGGCGGTGGAAGTGGTATATCTCCCATGATCGGAATAGACGAAGACTCAATCAAGCAGGAGGAAGACCTTTTCAGTAACCTCACAGTCGGTGGCGGCGCATCCGGTGCAGCTCAAATACTCTCCCAGCAACATCAACTAGGTGCGTTGTACTATCTCTAGTTTACTAGTTTTTCCTTTACTATTCTGTAGTTTTCGTGCAACTATATTCAAGCTATAGGTCGAATATTTTCTACTTTATTCAATAGTTCCTGTTCTTGCTCGTATTTCCTGCTGTAAATGTTGGAGTTGCACAAAATTGGGAATAAAGGAAAATAGTTGCTAAGTCACAGAGAGAGAAATGTAAATTAAATAGGAACCGAAACCACGTGGATGTCTATTAGCATACTCAACATGGCCGTTGTGTAGTTTATTGTATTTACTAAATAGTGATGTTGCGGGGGGGGGGGGGGAGCAGCACCCCCACCCAATACACATTTATATTGTGTTAATGTCCCCTTTGTTGCATAGCGTTATTTAAAATTTTATTTTTTATTGAAGGAGTCTGGTTAATAACCCATAGACTTAATTGACAAAAACTTGACTGATAATCATTAATGATATCTTGCAATAAGGAATGGCTAGAGGTAGCTAAAGCTCTTGTAGCTAAAAAATATCTACATGAATTGGCAAAACCGAATATTTCAATTTTTTCGTTATCTAGTTTCTAATTGTTAGTAGTTTGTGATGGTTCACCTTTATAATAACAATTGGAGATAAATATTAACAATAGTTACAAACAAACAATGTTGAGTAACTCATTATAAACTCATAAGGTCTGATAACTGAAACTAAAAATAAACAACCAAATATTGATACTCTTAACTCAATTATATCATTTTCTGCTCTTTTAGATAATTTGTATTATAAATCTGAAAAGAAGATAAGTTTTATATGGTACACATAATTTCATTAAAAAAATAGCCGTAAAAACATCAGTTTTTGCCAAACCCATTGACCGCACCTGTAGAAATATTAATATGCATTACATCATCAATTAAATATTGCTTATATAACTTCTGTTCTTTTGGTAAGTTGTTACGAAGATCTATTAATTTGCAATAACTGTCAATATTATATATTTTCTTCTACATATAGGATTATATATCTTATGCTCGGGTCTAGGAAAATTCGTCCACGAATTGCTTTATTTTGTATTTTAAAGTGTATATGGGATATATAGATTTTCACTATTACATTAATAGCCAGTTGTAAAAGTATAATATTATTATAGGGATTTAAACCGAAACATTTCATATGAACACATAAAAATATTTATCGATTACAGTTATAATATTAGATGTGTTAAACTAATTGGCTCTATCTGTAAGTTATTTACCTCCTTTAATATTTTGCATCAATTAATTAGTTACGAGTATCTAAAATATGGAACTGAAATAATCGTGCGGATATGTAATGAAGAAAATAGAAGAATTAAAATAGAGATAAATAATAATAGTTATATATGGTTCTACTATGAGATCGAAAATAGGAAGCAGTTCAATAACATGGACATTTAACTAATTAAATATGGCACTAAAAAGTAGCAATACATATCTAGAAAATTCTTATATATCCCATTTAATTATCTGTCACTTTCTTAGTAGTTTATTATAGACTTTCTTAGTAGTACTTTCTTAGTAGTACTTTCTTAGTAGTACTTTCTTAGTAGTACTTTCTTAGTAGTACTTTCTTAGTAGTACTTTCTTAGTAGTACTTTCTTAGTAGTACTTTCTTAGTAGTACTTTCTTAGTAGTACTTTCTTAGTAGTACTTTCTTAGTAGTACTTTCTTAGTAGTACTTTTTTAGTATTAATTTTTTAGTAGCTAGTACTTTCTTAGTAGTACTTTCTTAGTAGTACTTTCTTAGTAGTATATTATAGACTTTCTTAGTAGTACTTTATTAGTAGTACTTTCTTAGTAGGAGGCGGATGTTAGCTTCTATTCTTATATAAAATAAAATATCAAAAGCTTGAAAATATGAATTGAAAAATACAAATTCCATAGATAGCTTTTTTTGATTAGAATTTTTTTTAAGAATATTTTTCCATTAAAAACGTGATTAGAATAGATCTTAAATTTTAGAATGTGGAGATTGATCAAGACTTTAATTAATCAAGTCTTATAAGATGAAAATAAGATGTTATGTATACATGTATGTACGTATTTTATGAAGCTACTGTTAAAAAAAACTAATTACTGAACCAATATTCCTTCTAATAACCTAATCTGAATAATACTTTTAAACTAATTAATACTTGTTTTTAATGAAAAAATAATTCTTTAAAAAAAAATATACGAAAAATGTCTGTGTAATGTCTAAAAGCGGGCCCTATCATCTTCTATCATTAGAAAAAGTATTCGGTTATATTATTTTACTGTTGCTGGCCAGTAGGAGCAAGAGAAGAAGATTGCAATAAAAATTAAGTCAAAGGGTGTTTTCTACTTTTATACAGCAGAAAATATTTTAATAATATAAAATATGTATACATCATAAATATAGCCAAGTACAAAATAAAGCATTTCGTGGACGAAATGTCCGTTGTACCAAATGTCCGTTGGACGAAATGTCCGTGCACGCTTTTGCTCGTATGATGAAGAATCACTTCGCTATAGTTGTTTGGCTAATGTTGACCGGCTCATATTCCAGGGCCTCCAATTCCAGGATATTAGCTCAAGCATAATTCTACTAATCAATTAAAAGAATAGATAAAAAAGAGAACCTATACTGTGGGACCATAAACTTCAAATAAGAGTCTTGTGATTCCCCATCTGATTAAGGCCCAAGTTGTCAACTATAATGTCAAAGAAATAGGTACTCCGGGCGGTTTCTATTCCATCTAATTGTTGGCTTAGTGTTAGAGTGAAGCCTGTACTCACAAGAAAAGAAGATGGTATCTACAGTCAATCTGCAAGATGGAGTCTGTCGCAACTCCCTCGAAAGTGATGCCTCATACACTGTTCAACGCATCAGGTAAACCATAAGTGGATTTGTCTCATTCGGTCTCCGGACAGAGTGTGAAGGTTCTGGAATGGTGGGAGGGACAGGACGAAAAATGGACCTGACTTCTTTTCTATCCGTTTGCTCTTTGATGGGTTTCATTGAGAATTTATATTAGAGGAGGACGTTGGAGTGTGTTAGACGCGTAATACGTTACACTGCGTTAGATGAAACGATTTCCCGGCGAGTTTAGTCCCAATCCTAACAATCTTCCATTTTAGAAAGCTCTGGAAATATAATGAGAAAGATGCATCTTATCTTTCCAGTTCAAACTTTTGAACAGCTTAAATTATGCTTAGCAATCTGCTTCATCTGAAAACTGAAGTTTAAAGAAATTAGTAATTAATATTGTCTTCTATTTCTTATACTTTAAATAACTTTTAATGACATAAATGTAACCATATCATGATGTTACATTTCAACCATATCAACGAACAACTTTTCTGGTTATTGACAACATTTCTAATAAATACTTTAGATAATTTCACATCCTAACAATAAATGTCTATAAAATATTTCCAATATTCATGCACATTAGAGTTTTGTTAGTTACTATCATGGTTATGTTGTCAGTATCCATTTTTTGATAGGTATTTTCTGTTCTAGGATCCTCTACCGGAATGCAGGCCATGAGCACTTCACCCGGAGGAAGATTGGATCAAGGCTCTCAAATGGGAGGGAGTGGTGGTACCTCCAGTGTACTCAGGTGTCATGCAAGCTCATCCCCCGGTGGAAGATACTCTCCTTCCTCCACAGCCATGCAGTCTGAGGTGAGTAAAATGGAAATAGAGATCAAAACTCTAATTTCAAGAGTTAGTGCTTGTTAACATATTTTTACTTGGTTATCGTCTGACCTATTTTTAGATTTGATATTTGTAACTAAAAGTTACACTGACCAAATGTAGAGCATAGATAATGTAATTGAGTACAATGCAGTTTTCTAAATAGAAAGACTATATAAAGATGTTTTCAGGGGGATTTTTCCAGAGGGAAATTTTCCACGTGGGATCTTTTCCTTAGGGGATTTTTTCCAAACCTCATTTCTTAGAGATTTCCATGTATATACTTGTTGTTAACGACGCAACGAACTGTTAGAAGTTTACCTCAACTGTATTTCAAAAAGTACCTTTGTAATTTGGTCGGGTTTTGGTCAATTGATTCCCAGTCATTTAATTTCCGATTAATTATTTTCTGGTCATATGATTCCCAGTGATATCTTTCTGTTTATACACCTAGTATGCATTCATTATTAGTTTATACGTTCCATAAATAAAGATCATAACAAAATATTTAGTAGTAAGTATATAAGAAAAAAGAATAGGACTGGGAATCAAATGACCGGTAATTAAGTGGGGAGAATCAATCAACCGGCCACCATTTTGCCGATGATTCCTTAACTTTTTTTACAACTATCAGCTATGATGAATAAGCTAAATATTACCAACTAGTATTAACGGCTTGACTAGAAACATCATTTGAGGCTCTATCAGAGGACGCGGCTACCCATTCATTTATTTCAATTTGTTACCTTCACAATTTAAGTATTTTTATATTTCTTGCTTACAAAAATTGTGCATAGTTATGCTATGCATATTCACTGAGTTATTAATGATATATTATTTTCCTCTACTCCTATAAATTATTAAAGAGTATAGTTTCCTTGGGGGAGGGGGGGGGGGGGGCAATTAATTGGGGGCGTCTCACCGGGTCAGCACCCCCAATCCCCCTCCCACCTGTTTAACGTCTTTCTCTCACAATGAGCTCAGCTGATACACTCACCTCTATTATATCTTTATTTTATATTGAATACATTCGAACTGATAAAATAATCAGTAGATAGTACTACCTGATAGTAGGTATTCGCACTGTATGTTCTTTTGCGTTGAGTTCATGAGGTGTACATCTCTAAAGTACGTCGCTCGACATCTTATTATTGTTAATATAAAAATTCTAGGAACTGATTGAACAGAAACTTCCGGTGTTTAGTTCCGGTCAAACCAATGATAGGTATTGATTGCAATACTCAGAATGCACTTAGATTTTAGAATTATAAATGTAGGTCTGTGTAACAGAACAAAGTATCTCTAACGCCATGAAGGCTGAAGCTCCATGTAAATCTTAATTATTTCACTCAAATAGGTAACTTTCTATTGAAAATGGAATGTGAATTAAAATCAATACTTCCACAGTAATCTTTTTTGGAGTGGTTTTAGCTGAAAAGTAGATGGCGTAATTGCGTGCCTTTTCTCTTTCTCACCTTCCACACTTTATATTATAACTTATAAGGCAACAATTCAACTCTGTCCGCTATGTTAACTAACTAAACTTGAAATTCCACCATGCATTGCTGCCTTTCTTTCAACAACACTGAAAAGCGGTTGATATTAACATGTAAAGCAATTATTTTATAGCAAAGTATGTGCTATTTTCTGCTGCAACAATTTGTTTTGTTTCATCACGTGGTGAGACATTCGCTCCTTGTCCCCTCCAACCCCTCGCTTTGTTATGATTTTCTCTCTCCATTCGTCCCCCCAATCCCTGACCTTGAATTGCGGTACAGTTAATCTTTCACCCTGTATTGGGTCACAGCGCCATCTAGAGGACATAACGGAGACTCTTTGCTACACAATGTCTACACTTGGTAACAATTTTACATAAATAATATGTATTAAATAAATACCATCATTTCAAAATATGAAATTTAGGAAGTTTAAATTAGTAGTTCGTTATACAATAATAACTGAATCAGTAACATTTAATACATTTGCAGAGTTTAAATGTTATCAGTTTGCTTTTCGCGTTCGTCTTGTGAGGTTGTGTGGAAATTTCTACTCAAGACTATGTACTATTTTCTCTAATGGTTCATTTCTATTTCTAGGCAATTTTTTATTAATATTTATATATTGAATATATTAACAAAAATTATTATCTTAATCATTATAGTTTTTTCATTTACTGCCAATCAATATTTGATTGAAATTCTGATAAAGAACATTAATTTTTATTGTTTTGGTATATTTCACACCGGTTGTTTTGATAACGATATTCCTACCTAAATTATTCTGTGTAACGTTAAACCTACCTAGTTCGTTCATGCCTACCTAGTTGAAACTAATAGATAGCTAAGTACCTAGTTCTTTACCTACCTACTCAGATTATCTAGGTAGGTATTAGGTACTTGTTTGTCAGTAGGTATTAGTTGGATCTACTTAAATTACCTATATCTTTGTTTGTATAATGAGGTAGGTACATATAGGTACGTTACTAATTGCAAATATGTCGTCAACGAACAATGAATATTCATTGCCCCATTAATTGATTTAGTTATTTCGAAACAAAAGGTAGCTAGTGTTCACTGTTTTCCATTTAATTTAACACGTTAAATGTTAATTAATATGGGTAGCCAGGGTAGGTAACTAGGCTTATTAACTTTATTATATATCATATAAAATTAATGCAATGATAACTAGTCTGAAATTGAGAAACTACCGTCATTAAATTACGTTTTCGAAATTTCTATCTCATTTCTTTATACCTCATGAGATTATAAATAATGAAACCAAAGTTACAAGTTACTTACACTCTCACACATCTGTTAGAAACTACTTACAAGTTACTTACACTCTCACGCAGCTGTTAGAAACTACTTATAAGTTACTTACACTCTCACGCATCTGTTAGAAACTACTTACAAGTTACTTACACTCTCACGCATCTGTTAGAAACTACTTACAAGTTACTTACACTCTCACGCAGCTGTTAGAAACTACTTATAAGTTACTTACACTCTCACGCATCTGTTAGAAACTACTTACAAGTTACTTACACTCTCAAGCAGCTGTTAGAAACTACTTACAAGTTACTTACACTCTCACGCAGCTGTTAGAAACTACTTATAAGTTACTTACACTCTCACGCATCTGTTAGAAACTACTTACAAGTTACTTACACTCTCACGCATCTGTTAGAAACTACTTACAAGTTACTTACACTCTCACGCAGCTGTTAGAAACTACTTACAAGTTACTTACACTCTCACGCAGCTGTTAGAAACTACTTATAAGTTACTTACACTCTCACGCAGCTGTTAGAAACTACTTACAAGTTACTTACACTCTCACGCAGCTGTTAGAAACTACTTACAAGTTACTTACACTCTCACGCAGCTGTTAGAAACTACTTACAAGTTACTTACACTCTCACGCAGCTGTTAGAAACTACTTATAAGTTACTTACACTCTCACGCAGCTGTTAGAAACTACTTATAAGTTACTTACACTCTCACGCAGCTGTTAGAAACTACTTACAAGTTACTTACACTCTCACGCAGCTGTTAGAAACTACTTATAAGTTACTTACACTCTCACGCAGCTGTTAGAAACTACTTACAAGTTACTTACACTCTCACGCAGCTGTTAGAAACTACTTATAAGTTACTTACACTCTCACGCAGCTGTTATAAACTACTTATAAGTTACTTACACTCTCACGCAGCTGTTAGAAACTACTTACAAGTTACTTACACTCTCACGCAGCTGTTAGAAACTACTTATAAGTTACTTACACTCTCACGCAGCTGTTAGAAACTACTTACAAGTTACTTACACTCTCACGCATCTGTTAGAAACTACTTACAAGTTACTTACACTCTCACGCAGCTGTTAGAAACTACTTACAAGTTACTTACACTCTCACACATCTGTTAGAAACTACTTACAAGTTACTTACACTCTCACGCATCTGTTAGAAACCACTTACAAGTTACTTACACTCTCACGCAGCTGTTAGAAACTACTTATAAGTTACTTACACTCTCACGCAGCTGTTAGAAACTACTTACAAGTTACTTACACTCTCACGCAGCTGTTAAAAACTACTTATAAGTTACTTACACTCTCACGCAGCTGTTAGAAACTACTTATAAGTTACTTACACTCTCACGCAGCTGTTAGAAACTACTTACAAGTTACTTACACTCTCACGCAGCTGTTAGAAACTATTTACAAGTTACTTACACTCTCACGCAGCTGTTAGAAACTACTTACAAGTTACTTACACTCTCAAACAGCTGTCCTTTCACTTTCCCTTTCTCGAAGAAAGTGAAAGGCAATTAGTGAGAGTGACCTTGGAAGTAGAGAACGTAGAGTTGGCAGTGACGAACATTATACAGCAACTGTAGATAGAGAAAGGAGAGACAACTGTAGATAGAGAAAGGAGAGACAACTGTAGATAGAGAAAGGAGAGATAACTGTAGATAGAGAAAGGAGAGACAACTGTAGATAGAGAAAGGAGAGATAACTGTAGATAGAGAGAGGAGAGATAACTGAAGATAGAGAAAGGAGAGACAACTAAAGATAGAGAAAGGAGAGACAACTGTAGATAGAGAAAGGAGAGACAACCAAAGATAGAGAAAGGCGAGACAATTGTAGATAGAGAAAGGAGAGACAACTGTAGATAGAGAAAGGAGAGACAACTTTAGATAGAGAAAGGCGAGACAACTGTAGATAGAGAAAGGCGAGACAACTGTAGATAGAGAAAGGAGAGACAACTGTAGATAGAGAAAGGAGAGACAACTGTAGATAGAGAAAGGAGAGACAACTATAGATGGAGAAAGGAGAGACAACTTTAGATACTAGGTAGAGAAAGGAGAGTCAACGGTAGATAAAGAAAGGAGAGACAACTGTAGATAAAGAAAGGAGAGTCAACTGTAGATAAAGAAAGGAGAGACAACTGTAGATAAAGAAAGGAGAGACAACTGTAGATACTAGATAGAGAAAGGAGAGTCAACTGTAGTCACAAGGAGTCACAAGGATAAAGGGACCATCAAAAGGCACAATATGCCCATCCAAGGATGGCCCCTGTGCACAGCCAGCTGTGCGCTCGACGTTGGGTTAACAACGGAGCAAGGTGAATATCTCTCCATCACTTCCCACTTGGAACCTAAGCACTCCAAACCGTACTCCTAAACCTGACAAAGAAAGAACCTCCATCAGGCGTAGGAGCAAAGTTTGGGTACAATCATTAAAGTAGATAAAGAAAGGAGAGACAACTGTAGATAGAGAAAGGAGAGACAACTGTAGATACTAACTAGATAGAGAAAGGAGAGACAACTGTAGATAGAGAAAGGAGAGACAACTGTAGATACTAACTAGATAGAGAAAGGAGAGACAACTGTAGATAGAGAAAGGATAGACAACTGTAGATACTAACTAGATAGAGAAAGGAGAGACAACTGTAGATAGAGAAAGGAGAGACAACTGTAGATACTAACTAGATAGAGAAAGGAGAGACAACTGTAGATAGAGAAAGGATAGACAACTGTAGATACTAACTAGATAGAGAAAGGATAGACAACTGTAGATACTAACTAGATAGAGAAAGGAGAGACAACTGTAGATAGAGAAAGGAGAGCCAACTGTAGATACTAGATAGAGAAAGGTTATTAAGCTTTCATTAACTTCAGTACCATATTTTCAGACTTTGTTTACGTTACTTAAAATACAAACGTTTTCCATTCTAATCTGTTATAGTAACTGTAATCAATGGGTCAATAATATTATCTTTGTTTCCGTAGGTGCATGTAAAGTAACTATGTTGTGTGGTAAGAATTGTTACGATACTTCAGTAGCCATTTTGTTAGTTAATTGCTTGTGCTGTCATTTATAAGATATTTAATTACAGAAGAAAGAAGAGAAGCTATGTTTAAAGAGTTAATATATCCTTCTTACCACAGAGTTCTCCTTCATTTCTAGCACTAATTTGTTTTGATGAAGTTTCCATTAGTAGCAGATAGTGAATCAATGTTAACTCATTGAACTAACAAAGAAAGTAACGAGACTCAATAACTAGCTACTGGCTAATAACTAGTGTTTATAGTGTTTGACTAGTAGTTAATAAAGAAGGTGCCTATTGTGAGAGTTCTAGTAACCATGTGAACAAACTACTAGTGGTACAGTGCTGAAAATGATAGCCTAGGTAGACTAGACTTGTGCCTAGTGACAGGCTAACTAGTGCGATGAAGGATATAGAACTAGTGATGAAGACAGAGGATGATTATGATGACCCCTTCTCATCACCCTGTGGTGACTACAAGCTACTCCCAGACACTCTCGTAATCGTAACATCACCAGAATTGGTAATGAGAAAATATTATATAGTGTCACTTTATTTTGTGGATGTAAAAAAAGGGGATGGCGTGCCTTGCTACCGAACTGTTGTAATTTGGATTAGCTATAGGTTTTATGAGGTCATACTGTTTAATTCTACGGTAATAAATTTTGTAATAGGTAGGTAATTTACTTTGAAATCATTTCATTGTCTCACCACCTGCACTCTGCGTGCATTGTCACCACCTGCATTCTGCGTGCATTGTCACCACCTGCAATTTGCGTGCATTGTCTATCACCACCCATGCAATGTATTGTAGCTACAGGCTGTGCATTGTAACTGTAGCTACAGGCTGTACATTGTAACTGTAGCTACAGGCTGTACATTGTAACTGTAGCTACAGGCTGTACATTGTAACAGTAGCTACAGGCTGTACATTGTAACTGTAGCTACAGGCTGTACATTGTAACTGTAGCTACAGGCTGTGCATTGTAACTGTAGCTACAGGCTGTACATTGTAACTGTAGCTACAGGCTGTACAATGTAACTGTAGCTACAGGCTGTACATTGTAACTGTAGCTACAGGCTGTACATTGTAACTGTAGCTACAGGCTGTACATTGTAACAGTAGCTACAGGCTGTACATTGTAACTGTAGCTACAGGCTGTACATTGTAACAGTAGCTACAGGCTGTACATTGTAACTGTAGCTACAGGCTGTACATTGTAACTGTAGCTACAGGCTGTGCATTGTAACTGTAGCTACAGGCTGTACATTGTAACAGTAGCTACAGGCTGTACATTGTAACTGTAGCTACAGGCTGTACATTGTAACTGTAGCTACAGGCTGTACATTGTAACAGTAGCTACAGGCTGTACATTGTAACTGTAGCTACAGGCTGTACATTGTAACTGTAGCTACAGGCTGTACATTGTAACTGTAGCTTCAGGCTGTACATTGTAACTGTAGCTACAGGCTGTACAATGTAACTGTAGCTACAGGCTGTACATTGTAACTGTAGCTACAGGCTGTACATTGTAACTGTAGCTACAGGCTGTACATTGTAACAGTAGCTACAGGCTGTACATTGTAACTGTAGCTACAGGCTGTACATTGTAACTGTAGCTACAGGCTGTACATTGTAACTGTAGCTACAGGCTGTACATTGTAACTGTAGCTACAGGCTTTACATTGTAACTGTAGCTACAGGCTGTACATTGTAACTGTAGCTACAGGCTGTACATTGTAACTGTAGCTACAGGCTGTACATTGTAACTGTAGCTACAGGCTGTACATTGTAACTGTAGCTACAGGCTGTACATTGTAACTGTAGCTACAGGCTGTACATTGTAACTGTAGCTACAGGCTGTACATTGTAACTGTAGCTTCAGGCTGTACATTGTAACTGTAGCTACAGGCTGTACATTGTAACTGTAGCTACAGGCTGTACATTGTAACTGTAGCTACAGGCTTTACATTGTAACTGTAGCTACAGGCTTTACATTGTAACTGTAGCTACAGGCTGTACATTGTAACTGTAGCTACAGGCTTTACATTGTAACTGTAGCTACAGGCTTTACATTGTAACTGTAGCTACAGGCTGTACATTGTAACTGTAGCTACAGGCTTTGCATTGTAACTGTAGCTACAGGCTTTACATTGTAACTGTAGCTACAGGCTGTACATTGTAACTGTAGCTACAGGCTTTACATTGTAACTGTAGCTACAGGCTGTACATTGTAACTGTAGCTACAGGCTTTACATTGTAACTGTAGCTACAGGCTGTACATTGTAACTGTAGCTTCAGGCTTTACATTGTAACTGTAGCTACAGGCTTTACATTGTAACTGTAGTTACAGGCTGTACATTGTAACTGTAGCTACAGGCTTTGCATTGTAACTGTAGCTACAGGCTTTGCATTGTAACTGTAGCTACAGGCTTTACATTGTAACTGTAGCTACAGGCTTTACATTGTAACTGTAGCTTCAGGCTTTACATTGTAACTGTAGCTACAGGCTTTACATTGTAACTGTAGCTACAGGCTTTGCATTGTAACTGTAGCTACAGGCTTTGCATTGTAACTGTAGCTACAGGCTTTGCATTGTAACTGTAGCTACAGGCTTTGCATTGTAACAGTAGCTACAGGCTTTACATTGTAACTGTAGCTACAGGCTTTACATTGTAACTGTAGCTACAGGCTTTGCATTGTAACTGTAGCTACAGGCTTTGCATTGTAACTGTAGCTACAGGCTTTGCATTGTAACTGTAGCTACAGGCTTTGCATTGTAACTGTAGCTTCAGGCTGTACATTGTAACTGTAGCTACAGGCTGTACATTGTAACTGTAGCTACAGGCTTTACATTGTAACTGTAGCTACAGGCTTTGCATTGTAACTGTAGCTACAGGCTTTGCATTGTAACTGTAGCTACAGGCTTTACATTGTAACTGTAGCTACAGGCTGTACATTGTAACTGTAGCTACAGGCTTTACATTGTAACTGTAGCTTCAGGCTTTACATTGTAACTGTAGCTACAGGCTTTACATTGTAACTGTAGTTACAGGCTGTACATTGTAACTGTAGCTACAGGCTTTGCATTGTAACTGTAGCTACAGGCTTTGCATTGTAACTGTAGCTACAGGCTTTACATTGTAACTGTAGCTACAGGCTTTACATTGTAACTGTAGCTTCAGGCTTTACATTGTAACTGTAGCTACAGGCTTTACATTGTAACTGTAGCTACAGGCTTTGCATTGTAACTGTAGCTACAGGCTTTGCATTGTAACTGTAGCTACAGGCTTTGCATTGTAACTGTAGCTACAGGCTTTGCATTGTAACAGTAGCTACAGGCTTTACATTGTAACTGTAGCTACAGGCTTTACATTGTAACTGTAGCTACAGGCTTTGCATTGTAACTGTAGCTACAGGCTTTGCATTGTAACTGTAGCTACAGGCTTTGCATTGTAACTGTAGCTACAGGCTTTGCATTGTAACTGTAGCTTCAGGCTGTACATTGTAACTGTAGCTACAGGCTGTACATTGTAACTGTAGCTACAGGCTTTACATTGTAACTGTAGCTACAGGCTTTGCATTGTAACTGTAGCTACAGGCTTTGCATTGTAACTGTAGCTACAGGCTTTACATTGTAACTGTAGCTACAGGCTGTACATTGTAACTGTAGCTACAGGCTTTACATTGTAACTGTAGCTTCAGGCTTTACATTGTAACTGTAGCTACAGGCTTTACATTGTAACTGTAGTTACAGGCTGTACATTGTAACTGTAGCTACAGGCTTTGCATTGTAACTGTAGCTACAGGCTTTGCATTGTAACTGTAGCTACAGGCTTTACATTGTAACTGTAGCTACAGGCTTTACATTGTAACTGTAGCTTCAGGCTTTACATTGTAACTGTAGCTACAGGCTTTACATTGTAACTGTAGCTACAGGCTTTGCATTGTAACTGTAGCTACAGGCTTTGCATTGTAACTGTAGCTACAGGCTTTGCATTGTAACTGTAGCTACAGGCTTTACATTGTAACAGTAGCTACAGGCTTTACATTGTAACTGTAGCTACAGGCTTTACATTGTAACTGTAGCTACAGGCTTTGCATTGTAACTGTAGCTACAGCTTTGCATTGTAACTGTAGCTACAGGCTTTGCATTGTAACTGTAGCTACAGGCTTTGCATTGTAACTGTAGCTTCAGGCTGTACATTCTAACTGTAGCTACAGGCTGTACATTGTAACTGTAGCTACAGGCTTTACATTGTAACTGTAGCTACAGGCTTTGCATTGTAACTGTAGCTACAGGCTTTGCATTGTAACTGTAGCTACAGGCTTTACATTGTAACTGTAGCTACAGGCTGTACATTGTAACTGTAGCTACAGGCTTTACATTGTAACTGTAGCTTCAGGCTTTACATTGTAACTGTAGCTACAGGCTTTACATTGTAACTGTAGCTACAGGCTTTGCATTGTAACTGTAGCTACAGGCTTTGCATTGTAACTGTAGCTACAGGCTTTACATTGTAACAGTAGCTACAGGCTGTACATTGTAACTGTAGCTACAGGCTTTACATTGTAACTGTAGCTACAGGCTTTGCATTGTAACTGTAGCTACAGGCTTTGCATTGTAACTGTAGCTACAGGCTTTGCATTGTAACTGTAGCTACAGGCTGTACATTGTAACTGTAGCTACAGGCTTTACATTGTAACTGTAGCTACAGACTTTGCATTGTAACTGTAGCTACAGGCTGTACATTGTAACTGTAGCTACAGGCTTTACATTGTAACTGTAGCTACAGGCTGTACATTGTAACTGTAGATACAGGCTTTGCATTGTAACTGTAGCTACAGGCTGTACATTGTAACTGTAGCTACAGGCTTTACATTGTAACTGTAGCTACAGGCTGTACATTGTAACTGTAGCTACAGGCTTTGCATTGTAACTGTAGCTACAGGCTTTACATTGTAACTGTAGCTACAGGCTGTACATTGTAACTGTAGCTACAGACTTTGCATTGTAACTGTAGCTACAGGCTGTACATTGTAACTGTAGCTACAGGCCTTGCATTGTAACTGTAGATACAGGCTGTACATTGTAACTGTAGCTACAGGCTTTACATTGTAACTGTAGCTACAGACTTTGCATTGTAACTGTAGCTACAGGCTGTACATTGTAACTGTAGCTACAGGCTTTGCATTGTAACTGTAGCTACAGGCATTGCATTGTAACTGTAGCTACAGGCTTTGCATTGTAACTGTAGCTACAGGCTTTGCATTGTAACTGTAGCTACAGGCTGTACATTGTAACTGTAGCTACAGGCTGTACATTGTAACTGTAGCTACAGGCTGTACATTGTAACTGTAGCTACAGGCTTTGCATTGTAACTGTAGCTACAGGCTGTACATTGTAACTGTAGCTACAGGCTTTACATTGTAACTGTAGCTACAGACTTTGCATTGTAACTGTAGCTACAGGCTGTACATTGTAACTGTAGCTACAGGCCTTGCATTGTAACTGTAGATACAGGCTGTACATTGTAACTGTAGCTACAGGCTTTACATTGTAACTGTAGCTACAGACTTTGCATTGTAACTGTAGCTACAGGCTGTACATTGTAACTGTAGCTACAGGCTTTGCATTGTAACTGTAGCTACAGGCATTGCATTGTAACTGTAGCTACAGGCTTTGCATTGTAACTGTAGCTACAGGCTTTGCATTGTAACTGTAGCTACAGGCTGTACATTGTAACTGTAGCTACAGGCTTTACATTGTAACTGTAGCTACAGGCTGTACATTGTAACTGTAGCTACAGGCTTTGCATTGTAACTGTAGCTACAGGCTTTACATTGTAACTGTAGCTACAGGCTGTACATTGTAACTGTAGCTACAGACTTTGCATTGTAACTGTAGCTACAGGCTGTACATTGTAACTGTAGCTACAGGCCTTGCATTGTAACTGTAGATACAGGCTGTACATTGTAACTGTAGCTACAGGCTTTACATTGTAACTGTAGCTACAGACTTTGCATTGTAACAGTAGCTACAGGCTGTACATTGTAACTGTAGCTACAGGCTTTGCATTGTAACTGTAGCTACAGGCATTGCATTGTAACTGTAGCTACAGGCTTTGCATTGTAACTGTAGCTACAGGCTTTGCATTGTAACTGTAGCTACAGGCTGTACATTGTAACTGTAGCTACAGGCTGTACATTGTAACTGTAGCTACAGGCTGTACATTGTAACTGTAGCTACAGGCTTTGCATTGTAACTGTAGCTACAGGCTGTACATTGTAACTGTAGCTACAGGCTTTACATTGTAACTGTAGCTACAGACTTTGCATTGTAACTGTAGCTACAGGCTTTGCATTGTAACTGTAGCTACAGGCTTTGCATTGTAACTGTAGCTACAGGCTTTGCATTGTAACTGTAGCTACAGGCTGTACATTGTAACTGTAGCTACAGGCTTTACATTGTAACTGTAGCTACAGACTTTGCATTGTAACTGTAGCTACAGGCTGTACATTGTAACTGTAGCTACAGGCTTTGCATTGTAACTGTAGCTACAGGCTTTGCATTGTAACTGTAGCTACAGGCTTTGCATTGTAACTGTAGCTACAGGCTTTGCATTGTAACTGTAGCTACAGGCTTTGCATTGTAACTGTAGCTACAGGCTTTACATTGTAACAGTAGCTACAGGCTTTACATTGTAACTGTAGCTACAGGCTGTACATTGTAACTGTAGCTACAGGCTGTACATTGTAACTGTAGCTACAGGCTGTACATTGTAACTGTAGCTACAGGCTTTGCATTGTAACTGTAGCTACAGGCTGTACATTGTAACTGTAGCTACAGGCTTTACATTGTAACTGTAGCTACAGGCTGTACATTGTAACTGTAGCTACAGGCTTTGCATTGTAACTGTAGCTACAGGCTGTACATTGTAACTGTAGCTACAGGCTGTCCATTGTAACAGTAGCTACAGGCTGTACATTGTAACTGTAGCTACAGGCTTTACATTGTAACTGTTGCTACAGACTTTACATTGTAACAGTAGCTACAGGCTGTACATTGTAACTGTAGCTACAGGCTTTACATTGTAACTGTTGCTACAGACTTTACATTGTAACTGTAGCTACAGGCTTTACATTGTAACTGTAGCTACAGGCTGTACATTGTAACTGTAGCTACAGACTTTGCATTGTAACTGTAGCTACAGGCTGTACATTGTAACTGTAGCTACAGGCTGTACATTGTAACTGTAGCTACAGGCTTTGCATTGTAACTGTAGCTACAGGCTGTACATTGTAACTGTAGTTACAGGCTTTACATTGTAACTGTAGCTACAGGCTGTACATTGTAACAGTAGCTACAGGCTGTACATTGTAACTGTAGCTACAGACTTTGCATTGTAACTGTAGCTACAGGCTGTACATTGTAACTGTAGCTACAGGCTGTACATTGTAACTGTAGCTACAG
The DNA here is from genome assembly GCA_947561585.1 of Caprella mutica. Lineage (NCBI taxonomy): Eukaryota > Metazoa > Arthropoda > Malacostraca > Amphipoda > Caprellidae > Caprella > Caprella mutica. Next base: position 87,674 of record CANNZV010000085.1, on the reverse strand, counting down.
GCTGTACATTGTAACAGTAGCTACAGGCTGTACATTGTAACTGTAGCTACAGGCTTTAAATTGTAACTGTAGCTACAGACTTTACATTGTAACTGTAGCTATAGGCTTTACATTGTAACTGTAGCTACAGGCTGTACATTGTAACAGTAGCTACAGGCTGTACATTGTAACTGTAGCTACAGACTTTGCATTGTAACTGTAGCTACAGGCTGTACATTGTAACTGTAGCTACAGACTTTGCATTGTAACTGTAGCTACAGGCTGTACATTGTAACTGTAGCTACAGGCTTTACATTGTAACTGTAGCTACAGGCTGTACATTGTAACTGTAGCTACAGGCTTTGCATTGTAACTGTAGCTACAGGCTGTACATTGTAACTGTAGCTACAGGCTGTACATTGTAACAGTAGCTACAGGCTGTACATTGTAACTGTAGCTACAGGCTTTACATTGTAACTGTAGCTACAGACTTTACATTGTAACTGTAGCTACAGGCTTTACATTGTAACTGTAGCTACAGGCTTTACATTGTAACTGTAGCTACAGGCTGTACATTGTAACAGTAGCTACAGGCTGTACATTGTAATTGTAGCTACAGGCTGTACATTGTAACTGTAGCTACAGGCTGTACATTGTAACTGTAGCTACAGGCTTTACATTGTAACTGTAGCTACAGACTTTACATTGTAACTGTAGCTACAGGCTTTACATTGTAACTGTAGCTACAGGCTGTACATTGTAACAGTAGCTACAGGCTGTACATTGTAACTGTAGCTACAGACTTTGCATTGTAACTGTAGCTACAGACTTTACATTGTAACTGTAGCTACAGGCTTTACATTGTAACTGTAGCTACAGGCTGTACATTGTAACAGTAGCTACAGGCTGTACATTGTAACTGTAGCTACAGGCTTTACATTGTAACTGTAGCTACAGACTGTACATTGTAACTGTAGCTACAGGCTTTACATTGTAACTGTAGCTACAGGCTGTACATTGTAACAGTAGCTACAGGCTGTACATTGTAACTGTAGCTACAGACTTTGCATTGTAACTGTAGCTACAGGCTGTACATTGTAACTGTAGCTACAGACTTTGCATTGTAACTGTAGCTACAGGCTGTACATTGTAACTGTAGCTACAGGCTTTGCATTGTAACTGTAGCTACAGGCTGTACATTGTAACTGTAGCTACAGGCTTTGCATTGTAACTGTAGCTACAGGCTTTACATTGTAACTGTAGCTACAGGCTTTACATTGTAACTGTAGCTACAGACTTTGCATTGTAACTGTAGCTACAGGCTTTACATTGTAACTGTAGCTACAGGCTTTACATTGTAACTGTAGCTACAGGCTTTACATTGTAACTGTAGCTACAGACTTTGCATTGTAACTGTAGCTACAGGCATTACATTGTAACTGTAGCTACAGGCTTTACATTGTAACTGTAGCTACAGGCTTTACATTGTAACTGTAGCTACAGACTTTACATTGTAACTGTAGCTACAGGCTTTACATTGTAACTGTAGCTACAGGCTTTACATTGTAACTGTAGCTACAGGCTTTACATTGTAACTGTAGCTACAGGCTGTACATTGTAACTGTAGCTTCAGGCTGTACATTGTAACTGTAGCTACAGGCTTTACATTGTAACTGTAGCTACAGGCTTTACATTGTAACTGTAGCTACAGGCTTTACATTGTAACTGTAGTTACAGACTTTACATTGTAACTGTAGCTACAGGCTTTACATTGTAACTGTAGCTACAGACTTTACATTGTAACTGTAGCTACAGGCTGTACATTGTAACTGTAGCTACAGGCTTTACATTGTAACTGTAGCTACAGACTTTACATTGTAACTGTAGCTACAGACTTTACATTGTAACTGTAGCTACAGACTTTACATTGTAACTGTAGCTACAGACTTTACATTGTAACTGTAGCTACAGACTTTACATTGTAACTGTAGCTACAGGCTGTACATTGTAACTGTAGCTACAGGCTGTACATTGTAACTGTAGCTACAGGCTGTACATTGTAACTGTAGCTACAGGCTGTACATTGTAACTGTAGCTACAGGCTGTACATTGTAACTGTAGCTACAGGCTGTACATTGTAACTGTAGCTACAGGCTGTACATTGTAACTGTAGCTACAGGCTGTACATTGTAACTGTAGCTACAGGCTGTACATTGTAACTGTAGCTACAGGCTGTACATTGTAACTGTAGCTACAGGCTGTATATTGTAACTGTAGCTACAGGCTGTACATTGTAACTGTAGCTACAGGCTGTACATTGTAACTGTAGCTACAGGCTGTACATTGTAACTGTAGCTACAGGCTGTACATTGTAACTGTAGCTACAGGCTGTACATTGTAACTGTAGCTATAGGCTTTACATTGTAGCTGTAGCTACAGGCTGTACATTGTAACTGTAGCTACAGGCTGTACATTGTAACTGTAGCTACAGGCTGTACATTGTAACTGTAGCTATAGGCTTTACATTGTAACTGTAGCTTCAGGCTGTACATTGTAACTGTAGCTACAGGCTGTACATTGTAACTGTAGCTACAGGCTGTGCATTGTAACTGTAGCTTCAGGCTGTACATTGTAACTGTAGCTACAGGCTGTACATTGTAACTGTAGCTACAGGCTGTACATTGTAACTGTAGCTACAGGCTGTACATTGTAACTGTAGCTACAGACTTTACATTGTAACTGTAGCTACAGGCTGTACATTGTAACTGTAGCTACAGGCTGTACATTGTAACTGTAGCTACAGGCTGTACATTGTAACTGTAGCTACAGGCTGTACATTGTAACTGTAGCTACAGGCTGTACATTGTAACTGTAGCTACAGGCTGTACATTGTAACTGTAGCTACAGGCTGTACATTGTAACTGTAGCTACAGGCTGTACATTTTAACTGTAGCTACAGGCTGTACATTGTAACTGTAGCTACAGGCTGTACATTGTAACTGTAGCTACAGACTTTGCATTGTAACTGTAGCTACAGGCTGTACATTGTAACTGTAGCTTCAGGCTTTACATTGTAACTGTAGCTTCAGGCTGTACATTGTAACTGTAGCTACAGGCTGTACATTGTAATTGTAGCTACAGGCTGTACATTGTAACTGTAGCTACAGGCTTTACATTGTAACTGTAGCTACAGGCTGTACATTGTAACTGTTATCAATTAATTTTTGTGACGTTACTTATGTTACAAATTAGAGGTAATTAAACTCAATAAAAATAACAATTTATTAATAACAGCATCCACATTCGAGCTAGCTACATCGTTATTATATAATATTCTTGTATCTATTTTATCGATATATTGCACCCAGAGGCTCTATCATGAATCTGTCTGTGGTGAATGAAGAGAAGGGGGGTGGCGTCCCTTGTGCTCTGAACTGTTGTAATTTGGATTATGGTTTTCCTTTTCACATCCGTGAGTTCAGTTACCAGTGCATGTTCCATTTTGTCACATTATTTGGTAAGTGACTGTATTCACGGAGTAGCTTTTCTGCATTCATGAACATTGACACCGATGCTGGTGGGTGACTTTGTTCATGGAGCCACTTACCTTTCTGACTGCTTCTTCGAGTTCCTTGTATTTAATTTCTTTTTGACGTAATCGATATGGCGTATGGTTCCAAAGCAGACGTTAAACCCCTACTAAATTCCTGATATTATTACCATAGAAATACTTTAATTCATCTTCTGCCATTGCAATATCTATCTAGCGGTATGTTTGTCACTACATTTGCACTAGACTGTACTTTCGTTAGTCAGCTGTCATTATTGCTCACTGTTCTATAAATGTGAGCCATGTGTGTGCATGTTATACCTACACACTATCTACACATGTGTACACAACTCAATAGAGCCATTATCATTATTTACTGAAGCTATAATTAAATAAAGCTGTGAGAGTGTAAAACAGTAATAAAGAACTATTACGGTGTATAGTATTTACACTACCAACAGTATACACTTTTATTGCTAGTTGGTACGGAGTGGCGGAGTGTATCTTATTGACTAAATTGGCTCACTAGTTTGGTAAATAAATCAGCTACCGTAAATGTTACTTAAAAATAAAACTTGTTGAGTAGCTAACAAAAGGCCTGAGATATTCCTTAGTTACGTTTTCGATATTAGTTCTACATTCTATTTTACACTTTCTGCAGTCCTATTAAAGTAGCTACAGCAATTTTCCTTGCTCAGGAAAGCCAATTTTCTCCTAATGTTCTCAGAGGCCTGTTTTTTCTGAGTCTATAAGACACAATAGTTTGTGCATCTATCTCCCCCAATGATCCTGATTGACTGCCACTAAGTCCCAGTGTATCCCCAGATCTTCTCTATCCCAAGCCAGTATCCCTGTATCCCAATCCTCTACCTACCCATTCATCTGTGCTAAGTGACAGAGAGTGTCAGTGTCATTGATTCAGGGCAATGACTGCCTCAGAACTAATGTGATTAGCAGGCTGTTGTTTCCAGTGGCGGTGATAGCATTGCTTCACACTGATTTGTAGAACTGAGTGACCACTAAAGTAACCTCTTCTCATAGCTCGATAGAGTAGGTTGCACTTAGTTGCATTCCTTCTCTATTATCTCCCTTATCTCTATCTTCTCATTCTTACTCATCCTCTAATATAATTCTTTTGTTTCAGTTTTCTTCTTTTCTCTTAATTTATTCTTCTAATGTTTGACTGTTATTATCGTTTTCCTCTTTCCTCACCTTTTTCTCTGTTATTCTGACCTCTTCTCTCTGTTATTCTGACCTCTTCTCTCTGTTATTCTGACTTCTTCTCTCTGTTATTCTGACCTCTTCTCTCTGTTATTCTGACCTCTTCTCTCTGTTATTCTGACTTCTTCTCTCTGTTATTCTGACCTCTTCTCTCTGTTATTCTGACCTCTTCTCTCTGTTATTCTGACCTCTTCTCACTGTTATTCTGACCTCTTCTAACTGTTATTCTGACCTCTTCTCTCTGTTATTCTGACCTCTTCTAACTGCATGCTCTCGAGGCGATTTCTATTAACTAGTTCAAATAATTACCTTTATTCTTAAGTTCTTTAGCCCCAGTGGCTCTATCCTGAAGCTGTCTGTGGTGAATGGAAGAGAAGGGGGACACCGTATTTTGGGCCCCGAACTGTTGTAATTTGGATTATGAACTTTCATTTATACCATGTTTATCATTTTTTTTACCGCTACGCTAGTTTTAGAGGATAGCGCTAGGGTTATGCTCCTCAACTACGAGGTCTTAGATCTTTGTGTTAGGTAAGCACAAATTGTGCATGATACTGAGTCGCTAAAGCGATAAAATATAATATAAAGATACAATTGCAACTGCGCAGTATTAGGCTGGTTGTACATTACACAACGCATTGGAGGGATGAAGTTTTGCAATCTGACTAAGCTTCTTGCCTCAGCACTTGGGACATATTCATCTCAAAACCAGAGACTGTTTGTACCAACTACCTCATGGTTATGACCAGGGTTGTTAAAAACCAATTGTTTTAATAAAAAAACAACAATGGTTTTAATTTAATGAAAAAAATAATAAACCATGGTTATTATTTCTACACTAAACAATATTCGTGAGGTATACAGTTTCATCCCCTAAACCTTTTAAAAACCAAGTACATAAAATGTTACTGAAGTCATGAGTAAACTGTTCGATATATTACTGAATATATATTCCCTACTATTCCTAAATATATATAGGAATCGCAATCCCAAATCCAGTCCGCTAGATTAGTTTCTAACCTCCGATTGGTCAGCCCCAATGAGAGCAATCATCTTACCCTTACCAATCGGCCAATAGTCTTTCTGTGTCCCACTGAAAGGTGGTCTTTTCCTTCCTTCACCCTCTAGTAACTGAAAGGTGGTCCTTTCCTACCTTCACCCTCTAGTAACTGAAAGGTGGTCCTTTCCTACCTTCACCCTCTAGTAACTGAAAGGTGGTCCTTTCCTACCTTCACCCTCTAGTAACTGAAAGGTGGTCCTTTCCTTCCTTCACCCTCTAGTAACTGAAAGGTGGTCCTTTCCTACCTTCACCCTCTAGTAACTGAAAGGTGGTCCTTCCCTACCTTCACCCTCTAGTAACTGAAAGGTGGTCCTTTCCTACCTTCACCCTCTAGTAACTGAAAGGTGGTCCTTTCCTACCTTCACCCTCTAGTAACTGAAAGGTGGTCCTTTCCTACCTTCACCCTCTAGTAACTGAAAGGTGGTCCTTTCCTACCTTCACCCTCTAGTAACTGAAAGGTGGTCCTTTCCTTCCTTCACCCTCTAGTAACTGAAAGGTGGTCCTTTCCTACCTTCACCCTCTAGTAACTGAAAGGTGGTCCTTTCCTACCTTCACCCTCTAGTAACTGAAAGGTGGTCCTTTCCTTCCTTCACCCTCTAGTAACTGAAAGGTGGTCCTTTCCTACCTTCACCCTCTAGTAACTGAAAGGTGGTCCTTTCCTACCTTCACCCTCTAGTAACTGAAAGGTGGTCCTTTCCTACCTTCACCCTCTAGTAACTGAAAGGTGGTCCTTTCCTACCTTCACCCTCTAGTAACTGAAAGGTGGTCCTTTCCTACCTTCACCCTCTAGTAACTGAAAAGTGGTCCTTTCCTACCTTCACCCTCTAGTAACTGAAAGGTGGTCCTTTCCTACCTTCACCCTCTAGTAACTGAAAGGTGGTCCTTTCCTACCTTCACCCTCTAGTAACTGAAAGGTGGTCCTTTCCTACCTTCACCCTCTAGTAACTGAAAGGTGGTCCTTTCCTACCTTCACCCTCTAGTAACTGAAAGGTGGTCCTTTCCTACCTTCACCCTCTAGTAACTGAAAAGTGGTCCTTTCCTACCTTCACCCTCTAGTAACTAAAAAGTGGTCCTTTCCTACCTTCACCCTCTAGTAACTGAAAGGTGGTCCTTTCCTACCTTCACCCTCTAGTAACTGAAAGGTGGTCCTTTCCTACCTTCACCCTCTAGTAACTGAAAAGTGGTCCTTTCCTACCTTCACCCTCTAGTAACTGAAAGGTGGTCCTTCCCTACCTTCACCCTCTAGTAACTGAAAGGTGGTCCTTTCCTACCTTCACCCTCTAGTAACTGAAAGGTGGTCCTTTCCTACCTTCACCCTCTAGTAACTGAAAGGTGGTCCTTTCCTACCTTCACCCTCTAGTAACTGAAAAGTGGTCCTTTCCTACCTTCACCCTCTAGTAACTGAAAAGTGGTCCTTTCCTACCTTCACCCTCTAGTAACTGAAAATCTCAATATTCAAACTAAACCTTCACTCTGGATGATCTCATAGTGGAACCACAGGTAAACAGCAACTATTTTCTAGTTTGGACACGTTAAACTAAAAGTAATTCTGAAATGTTGACAGTGATTACAGTCTGCTGACTGGTATACCTCATCCCTAAGAAATGTGCTAACAAGTGAAAAAGAGTGCAGCTGCATGTATATAATTGTAACTTGTTCTCACATGTGTGTTTTACCAAACGGTCTCGTTTCGCATTGCTTTGCCTAACCCTCTGAGGATATTAGTAGGTACTGCTAAACTATATGACCTGATAATTAATAACATAGACTAGAATTACTACTATACAGTGTGACACACAAAAAAGTGTACCCAACTTTGAATTAATATAATTATTGTTTTTTAAATAAATATAAATTAGTTTCAGATATAATTAATAATAGTTTATTACATTTGCATCCATTACATCACCGTCAATGCATGAAATTTACTATAAAATTATAAATACAATGTTTACATTATTCAAATTTGGGTATACTTTTTTGTGGGTCACCCCGTATATTGTATATTTCACTCTTACTTTCCCCTCTTCTCTCACTCTTACTTTCCCCTCTTCTCTTACTCTTACTTTGCCCTCTTCTCTCACTCTTACTTTGCCCTCTTCTCTCACTCTTACTTTCCCCTCTTCTCTCACTCTTACTTTCCCCTCTTCTCTTACTCTTACTTTGCCCTCTTCTCTCACTCTTACTTTGCCCTCTTCTCTCACTCTTACTTTCCCCTCTTCTCTCACTCTTACTTTCCCCTCTTCTCTCACTCTTACTTTCCCCTCTTCTCTCACTCTTATTTCCCCTCTTCTCTCACTCTTACTTTGCCCTCTTCTCTCACTCTTACTTTGCCCTCTTCTCTCACTCTTACTTTGCACTCTTCTCTCACTCTTACTTTCCCTTCTTCTCTCACTCTTACTTTCCCCTCTTCTCTCACTCTTACTTTCCCCTCTTCTCTCACTCTTACTTTCCCCTCTTCTCTCACTCTTACTTTGCCCTCTTCTCTCACTCTTACTTTGCCCTCTTCTCTCACTCTTACTTTCCCCTCTTCTCTCACTCTTACTTTGCACTCTTCTCTCACTCTTACTTTGCCCTCTTCTCTCACTCTTACTTTGCCCTCTTCTCTCACTCTTACTTTGCCCTCTTCTCTCACTCTTACTTTGCACTCTTCTCTCATTCTTACTTTCCCCTCTTCTCTCACTCTTACTTTCCCCTCTTCTCTCACTCTTACTTTCCCCTCTTCTCTCACTCTTACTTTGCCCTCTTCTCTCACTCTTACTTTGCACTCTTCTCTCACTCTTACTTTCCCCTCTTCTCTCACTCTTACTTTCCCCTCTTCTCTCACTCTTACTTTCCCCTCTTCTCTCACTCTTACTTTCCCCTCTTCTCTCACTCTTACTTTCCCCTCTTCTCTCACTCTTATTTCCCCTCTTCTCTCACTCTTACTTTGCCCTCCTCTCTCACTCTTACTTTGCCCTCTTCTCTCACTCTTACTTTGCCCTCTTCTCTCACTCTTACTTTGCACTCTTCTCTCACTCTTACTTTCCCCTCTTCTCTCACTCTTACTTTCCCCTCTTCTCTCACTCTTACTTTCCCCTCTTCTCTCACTCTTACTTTCCCCTCTTCTCTCATTCTTACTTTCCCCTCTTCTCTCACTCTTACTTTGCACTCTTCTCTCACTCTTGTCATCAGAGGTTAACATGGCAGCTTTAAAGTAAGAGGGAAGAAGCACAGGCTGATAAAAAGGTGCATGACAGTCACTCGCTAATGCAAGGAATTATGATAAAGATGATAAGAACTTTACCTGATAAAGTAGAGAGGTACAATTGCAACTGCGCAGTAGTAGGCATAGCAATTAATTAATTAAGTGATTTAATTTATTCACAGCAGGACTGAACGTTAAGGTTGTATTTTGATGTCCGAAATATTCAGTCGTTTGTAGTTTTATTTCTCACTAAATTCTCATTGTAAAAGTCACTAACTCGAAGAAGTTTTAAGCGTAAATTTTAAAGTTCACCAGATAAGATAAAAATAGATAGTGAGGACTGTGTACGCTGTACTTTTTGTTCTCAACTCCTTATGCAGTAGGTCACCAATTTCACGGCAGTCGATTGACCATCTCGATGAAAGATTGCCCTGTCAATGTGAACCATTATTTCTATTCCAATGGTTGGGAGGGAAATATATTGATGAGATATGAGAGAAAGGGTAACTTACGAATTATCGGTCAGTTTCACATCTTCGGTCATATAAGAAAAAACAATTATTTTAATTATTTTCAAATAGTAAATAATTTTAATTATTTACTCTTTGTTTATCAATTATTATTAAATATAATTATTATTATATCGGTTTTTCTTATTTGACCGAAGATGTGATACCGACCGATAATTAGTAACTAACCCTATACTTTACTGAAATAGATATCTTTGCTCTTTTTATATATATATATATATATATAAAATTTTCACCCAGGCTAGGGAGTCAGCCCTTCCATCTAGATGCATTTATATGTATCTGGGGGTCGCAGGACCAACAACTTTGAATTTAGATGGGAATATCGGCTAGGGAGTAAACCCTTCCACTGCTGTGCCAACTTATTTCGTTAAAACTCGCTACCAATAGGTGGGGCAGTTCGAGTCCGGAAGGACTCGATCTGCTTTTACACCTGGTGGTGTAGTCGATAGAGCTCTGGCACAGTACTCTAAAGGTCCAGGGTTCGAATCCCGCGAACTCCATTGAATATTTATGTTTCATTTTCACCCAGGCTAGGGAGTCAGCCCTTCCATCTATAGATGCATTTATATGTATCTGGGGGTCGCAGGACCAACAACTTTGAATATATATATATATATATATATATACCTATTGGTTTATTTACCTTCTCAATTCTCTTTTGTCAATTGACCTCTTTTCATATATCTAAATAACTCATTGATATTTATTTTCTAGACTATAATATCCCTAATCTATCTAACTTTAATACCTACCGTATATCTTTGATGCAATACCTACCGTATATCTTTAATGCTATACCTACCGTATATCTTTAATGCAATACCTACCGTATATCTTTAATGCAATACCTACCGTATATCTTTAATGCAAAAATGTACAACTTTATATCTAAATCGTCCTCAAATCTGACTACTTGAAAAGTCTTGATTTAAGGATTTCTACACTCTAACTTATGTATTTTCATAATAATGGTTAATCCATTGTAAGTTCTTTAAGGAATAAATATTAAATAAGCATAATAGAAAAAGACACTATAAAAATAAGCCAATATTAAGTGTAATAAAAAAAATATATAGTAGGATTATTAATTCTGTAGTCTATTATATTAATTGTCAAATTAATAAACTACAATTAAATATATACTTCTGGAAAATTATATATTTGAAATAGAACATTTTTAATAATAATTGGCAAAGAAAATAATAAATTCGCGATATGTATAACTTTAGAGTAGAAATAAACTGAATTAATCGTAGCTTCTTAGACTAAATTGCTACATTTTGCAATTCATTAGAATTGCCATAATGTTTTGAACTTTGTACCATATCTTAATTCTATGCAAATGTACGAAGGTACAGTCTTAAAATATAAACGACCAATATCGACACACACGGAAATCAAAGCTAAAAATAAGACTGTATTATTGTTTAAGTCTGTTAATAAAATGTGTCTTCTATTGATAAATGGTTTGTTTTATCGAAATTATAATTTAAAAAATACCATTATTTTATTCGGCGGGTAAAAGTCCGGCGGGGAACAGTCCAGACGGGGAAAAGTCCTGGCGGCGAAAAGTCCGGCGGGGAAAAGTCCTAGTGCCGCGGTAGATAGTTACGATTGCTTAAGTAGGTAGATGTCTTTTCTTTAGCTTTTCTATCATTTAGCTAACTGCCTTCAGTCTTTATTATCTACCCTGTGATCTTTGTTTACTCTGGCTGTGCTCCAGTGTGATGTAATGCTGAGGTACGTACGTACGTACTACACCTAAAATAATGATGGCTAGAAAAGCTACCACCAAATTACCAATATTGCAGTCTTTGGGGAATTAAAAAGTTAATGAAAACTCTGCGTTATTGTATTTCCTTCTTGATGCTTTAAACATGAGATATTAATACTTACTGTTATCCCAGCACCTATTCATTATGTACCCACTAAATACAGATGCACGAGGTTACATTTCACAATTATTGTGAAATAATCACAATTCCTAACCTGTATCCTACGAATGGTTTATTCAATCCATTTGACATATTGTACCCACACATTTTGCCTCCCTGTCGCTAGATAAACTTTCTTCTCTTCAACTTCAAAGCGTAATTTACCTCTAATTTCTGTACTGGTTGCTGTTGTTTAGTTTAATGCAGTCACTAATGTCTACTACTTGCCCATTTCTTTTTCTCTATGTTGAAGCCCCCAGGGGCTCTATCCTGAAGCTGTCTGTGGTGAATGAAAGAGAAGGGGTATGGCGTCCCTTTTGCCCCAAACTGTTGTAATTTGGAGTGTGGATTATTTAACGCTACTTGCAGTATTAGAGGAGAGCGCAATGTTTATGCTCTTCAACTAAGTGGTCTTAGTTTTTGTGTTAGTTAGACTCGTAGGCTTCATTCACTATCACCTCTTCATTTTCCTCTTCAATCCGTGAGTGTATCCACCGCATTTATTCAATATATCGCAAGTCTTGTGTGCGTTATTTTAACAGTATCAGGCCTTGTCATCAATATCTAGTAGCCTCACTCCAATATATTGGTGTCACTTTTCCCTGTCATCAGTCTCCCCTTTCTTTGTCATTCTTATATTGAAAAAAGAAAGGGAAAGGTTCACTTTTGCCGTCAGTGCCTAGGGTTAGAGTCTCTTTCTTAGACGTGAGGAGAATATTTCGCTGCTACTGAAGATGACATCATTTATTGGTAGTTACATAGAGGGCAGGTTATGAATTGTCGGTCAGTTCCATATCTTCGGCCATATAAGAAAAAACTATATATAAATTAGCTATTATATCATTTTTCTTATGTAACCGAAGATGTGAAACCGACCGATAATTCATAAATAACCCTATCTGTCAGTTTTAATACTAAACTTAATATTACTATTACATATTTTTGTAAAAGTATTAGTGTGTTTAGTCTCATTTTGAGACCATTTTATTATTATAAAAGACTTTTAGATATACTAACGGTTAATGGTTTTGAAATTGATTTAATTTAAACTCTTCCACATTTTATTGAATACTCATTTAATTAGAATTTTAGATGCATATAAATTATCTTTTGTTTAAATCTCCCCATTTCTTCCCCAGTTAGACTACGGTGAGTGTCCCGAAGACCTCCACTCCCCCTCTCCTCATCTCAAAATTCAGTATGTGACGCCCCAACCCCCGGGTGGTCACAACACCCCCTCCCCCTCTTCCCCTGACAGACACTACTGCTCTTCCACCACTTCGCTAGCGGGGGATTCCACCACCACCAATGTAGAGGTGAGGCTCCAGTTAAAAGTAAACCTTGAAATAATCCAATTAGTAACTTTCATTTTTTATGGTATAAAATTAAATATTACTCTAAATGCACATTAGCATATGTCAAACATGTGTTCTGATAATAGTATGTGTTTAATATGCATCCTCAAATTCAATGGATAGTTAGTTATTATTAATCAATAGGCCTAACTATTGTGAAGTATTGAAATTGAAGAAAGTTCCTTAATCGATAAATCTCAAAACTCTAAAACTGTTTAATCTTCGAACTTTATGAATATATTAATCCATGTAGCTATGATTTATATCTGCTTTACACAAATATATCGAATTTTATCTCCCTAATCTATCTTATCGTTTGCATAATTTTGTTACCAATACGAATTAAGCATTTTTTAGTCATAAGTTTGATAAGGATTTTAATCTACATGTGACACATTTAAGTTTTCTTTCATTAGTATAGATTAGTTGCTAAATTATTAGATAACTTTTAATGCGTTTAATTGTATGAAAATTGTATTGCAGTAAATGATTTAATTTTTTGTTTGTTTTGAGGAGGAGGACGCACCGCGTAAGATGTGTCTGGTTTGTGGCGATGTGGCGTCAGGTTTCCATTACGGTGTTGCTTCTTGCGAGGCATGCAAAGCTTTCTTCAAAAGAACTATACAGGTGAGCTTTCTTCAAAAGAACTATACAGGTGAGTGTCATTGCAAAAAAAACCTATATTAACTACAAGGTAGAGTATTTCGCAGGTTCATATTAAGATGATTAAGACGCTTCGGTGACCCGGGTTAATTATTTTTTACATAGAAACAAGGTATGTTATTCAATCTTTTTAGAATCGAATACTTTAAATTCTTTTTATTTGACTAAACTGACTGAGTTCAGCATTACGTTGATTATCCTCAAGATATATTTACTTAGAAGGTATGCTAAATGTCTTTATACGAGCTTTAGACTCTTCTGCGCATAAACAAATAAGAACATATGAACGCACAGATGTGCCCTGCAATATTACTTTACATACTCTATATACTATACAGCGGGTTGAATAGTTATTTGTATATAAGGATTTGCCCATGATTGTTAATGCAGTATACTTATATCATTTTTAAATTGTTTAACCCGCTGCATAGCAAGGCTCATAAACTACAGTGTATATAAACCTTGCTGTATAGTATATAATCTAATATTGCAGGGTCACATCTGTGCGTTCGTATGTTCGTATTTGTTTATGCGCAGAAGAGTTTAAAATTCATATCAAGGCGTAGCATACCTGGTAAGTTAATGTTTCTTGGACGTATGTTACTCATTTTTTTAAAGTTTTAGAATTATATGCTTTCTTCGTTTTATTTGACTAAGTTGACTGAATTCAGCATCACCTTGATTATCTTCAAGATATATTAACTTAGAAGGTATGCTAAGTACCTTGATATGAGTTTTAGACTCTTCTGCGGATAAATAAATACAAACATACGAACGCACAGATGTGACCCTACAATATTACAATTATTTCTCAATATAGCTACTACTATTCGACGGATTAAATAGTTGGTTGTATATAAGTAATTTTCATGGTTGTTTGTGTAGTGTACGGATGCCATGGAAAAAGTTTTTAACCCGCTGTACAGTATATAGAGTATGCAATCTAATATTGGAGGGTCACATCAGTGTGTTCGTATGTTCTTGTTTGTTTATGCGGAAAATAAGTCTTAAAACTCGTAACATACCTTTTAAGTCAATATATCTTGCTAACACCTCACTGACATCAAGGGATAGCACTAACTGTGTTTCTTTGACAGGGTAACATAGAGTACAACTGTCCCGCGTCCAGAGAGTGCGAGATTAACAAAAAGAGACGCAAGGCATGTCAGGCATGTCGCTTCAGCAAGTGCCTGGCTGTGGGCATGCTCAAGGAGGGGGTCAGGTGAGATCAGTGGGGGATTATTTATGTAAAAGATTTTGTTTTTTATTTCTTGTTTTATAATTTGACTGAAGGAGTAAGTAATTAAATTTTGTTTCAGTCTTCTGTATTAACTGCGTCTTATTCTAATAACTCCTTTATGTGTTTCAGGTTAGACAGAGTTAGAGGTGGCAGACAGAAGTACAGACGGAGTAGTGAAAATAACTTCAACACATCGACAGTCGTGGGAACTAGGAGATTAGACGGTAAGTAGACAGGCAGCTACTAGACAGGCATCTACCGGACTCAATGGATGGTCAACATTCGGTCCTTTTGGCTTCTTAATATAAATATAACTCGTTTTTTCTCCTCAAATATCCTCTACAAGTGTCTTTCTCTCCTCAGAACTCAAACTGCTGGTCTCCCTAAGGTCCTGTGAACCTGAATCCACAGCAGCAATATCTGACTGTTCCAACCCCACAGATCTGACAGAAATGAGTCTGGTGGGAACACTGGCTGACTTCTACGACAGAGAACTGGTGGCTACTATTGGCTGGGCTAAATTGGTACCTGGTGAGTTGCAATTAATGGAACTTTGAAACTCATCAGTTTCGTTAATTTATTTTGTTTGACTTTTATTCGACTTGAATTAATAATGATTTAGATCCAATATCTTTGTATTCCAATGAAGTTTTACTATTTTCAATGGTTTCAGGTTTCACAGAAATAATCCTAGATGATCAGATGAGACTTCTACAAAGCACTTGGGGGGAGATTCTGACCCTAGGACTGGCCTACAGGTCCATGTCCACAGGGGGTAACAGACTCCACTTCGCCCCAGACCTGATAATGGACGAGAACAGTGCGAGGGAACTGCAGGCGCTAGAGCTGCACACTCACGTGCTATCGATAGTGGAGAGACTCGAGAGTCTGAGTCTGCACCATGACGAGTACCTTATCCTGAAGGCGCTGGTGCTCACCAACTCTGATGTCAGACTGCAGGACATGAGTGCTCTCTTGCCCCTCAAAGAACAGATACTACAAACACTCACACAAGTTGTGGAGAACATTAGGTAAAGCCTTCGTCTGTAAGCCATGTTATCTCTAAAAAGTTTCAAGTCAAATTTCTATTCCCAAAAGCTATAGCTATTTGTAGATATTAATTATTGACTAGTTAGGATTTATATGAATGAATAAAAACAACTTTATTGTTAAGTTGTAAACGTAGGTACACTAATATTTCCAATTGTTGATTTACCTCTTTGAAAAATAACAGGCTATTTGTAGCTTATAAATACCAAGGTGGTCTTATTGTAATAAACTAATTAACTCATTGCAGGACTCAAGACGTTCACAAGCACCTGAGTTCACTGCTGCTGATTTTACCAGCACTGAGGTCTGCTGATAGTGCCCTCAGGAGGTACTGGCTCACTGTGAAGCAGCACCAGAATGTACCTATGAACAAACTATTCCTGGAGATGTTAGACAGTCCTTACCGGTAGAGAGTAAGACTGAAGGACCGTACACATGCACGCTCTTTGAAGTCTTTCCACCAGACTTTTCCGAAGCTCCTCCTACTTTTCCCACAAGACTTCTGAATCAAAAAAGAAAAAAAGTAAATAAATAATTATTATACCGTTTTTCTTATTCAATTCAAAAGTCTGGTGGAAAAAGTAGGAGGAGCTTAGCAAAATGTCTGGTGGAAAGACTTAAAAAACTCTGCGTGTGTACGGCCCTTAATGCAGAACATTCATGGAGAACTTAAATTATTTGTAGGCAACAAATCTGTTATTCTATTAACAGTTTCCAGATAATTTGTGTAAATATCAAAAGTTGATTTATGGATTTTAAGGAAATTGACTCCAATCTCATTAACATCTGGTGAGAAATAACGGCAGCTTCCCTATTTAATTTGGTGGCTGCTATAACAACGTAGCGGTTATTACACACTAAATTATTACTAAAATGTACAATACTAGTAAATTATTCTTGTACTTTAAGAGTGTCATGAGGTTTTAGTGTATGTTATTGAACTAGTTCTATATTGAGAATGGTATTGTTTTTGTATTTCGCTTAGTACTTTTGTATGTGAAGCAATATTATGACGCTTATGTTCAAATTAGCCCCAGGGCAGTCTCTTCCAAATTGACATGTTGTAGCTATATATAATATATACTCTCTGAGAGTGGTGTACAGTTTGTCTTTAGTTAGATGAGGAAAGTGTTTGACTATGGTTTGTAATGGACAAATGCGGTAATTAGACTTTACGCTAAATACCGAACACGATTGTTGAGTGATATTTATTGTGTATGTCATTTCGAGCTGAAATTTGTTATCAATTTGTCTATTTAT
Source organism: Caprella mutica (assembly GCA_947561585.1). Taxonomy (NCBI): domain Eukaryota; kingdom Metazoa; phylum Arthropoda; class Malacostraca; order Amphipoda; family Caprellidae; genus Caprella; species Caprella mutica. The sequence goes on along the minus strand of CANNZV010000085.1, from coordinate 70,642 downwards.
TCTCCAAAATGGGTATTATTAGTTTTATTTGTTTATATTTCTTGTTGAATCATTTACCAAACGGAATCTTATTATTCACAGTGTGTGAAATTTTAAATGAAGAATGGAAGTTTTTAATGTTTCCAGAAACTTCTCGTTTACAAAAAAACATAACTTAAAGATAAGCTCCAAAGTAATTAATTGGTGTGCCTCTTTAATCAATGCCATTAATAAATTAATCCACCCATATTGTAGCATTAATAAATTTAATACATTCATATTTTAGCATTTATGAATTTCCTACTCATATTTTAGCATTACTAAATTTAATACATCCATCTTATAGCATTACTAAATTTTATACACGCATATTTTAATATTACCAAATCTGAAAGTGACCTTAAATTGCCATTAACTTTTGTTATTGAAAACATATCGAACATGGATGCATTTATTGAAAACATATGCCTTTAATGTTCTTAAGATTTCATTAGTTACTAATATTCAAGTTCAAATGAATGAAAAGATCGCAACTGTACTCTGCTGAAAGGCCAGAGGGTATTTTTTAGAAGTCTTTGCTGTAGACTAGAATCACTAGATCTAGAAAGAAGAACAATATTTTGCGAAATGTGACCAATATATCTGTTGACAATTAAATATCTTGGCTATTTAATATTGAACATAGAAGCAGGAACTGAAAGTGTTTCAAAAGTAGCAATAGTGATAAGGATAAGGACGGTCCTCGCACAGCTGATTTATAAAATTGTTGTCTTAGGTGAATACTTGTTCAGAAAAGTGAGATTTAAATGAGTAAGTATTGAAATAAAGTTTAGAAGTTTATGTAGGTTCTTCTTTATCCTTCAACTTATATTAGATACTTTTAAATTGATGGAATCGTTGGTAAAGGAATGGGTAGTGTAAGTACACTAAAGGCTGCTTCACACATGTCAGGTTTCCGTCCGGTCCGACTCCTCTCAGTGATTTTTTTATCACTGAGAGGAGCCGGTACTGTGTGAATATGTCTGTTGAAATTAAAGTAACGATATATTTTTTTACTGAGACTGAAGCACTGAGAGGAGACGGACCGGACTGATCACTCACATGTGTGAAGAAGCCTTAATTGTGAGACTAGGCACACTTATAATGAAAAAATTGGTAATTAAAAGCATATAATCATCGAAGGTCTTTATTATTAATATAACAATAAATAGTTAAAGAGTATAAAAATATTGAATTGATTGGCTAGTTTGATAGAAAATACTAACAAAGTAAGAGATTCTAAGAGCCAAACACTGGAGGAAGAGTTAAATAATGTTCACAAAGTCTTAGGAAATTGCAACGAAGTAGATAGCTAGAAGTCTACCGTAACTAGAAACAAACACCTTCGTCGTAGCAGTCAGACGAATTCTAACCATTCAATAATAATTGTACCATCCTAAACTTTTGTACCATCCTAAACATTAAAAAGTACACTGGTAATAACTAGTTTAACTAACGATATCCCTATGTAAAATATAGGGTTAACTATAATTACAAAATGCAAATTAAATAATGGATGAAAATTTCAATTGGTTAATATTAAAAAAAACATCAAATGTGAGCATTAAAATATTTTCATTGTGGAGAGAGAAGAGTGTTCTCTCAACAAATAATATATTTTAATACTATTTATAATAATGACCTATGAAAATTTTAACCCGTTATTTACTTCTCATATAGAAATTGATCCTTTTCCCTCATACTTTCTAGATTGACCTCAAAGGTAACTACTAGGCCCATTATATACAAAAACAGAGCTATTTACAACATTGAGAGTCATTACATCTTGCCAATGTGACCCTGAGTACCGACAGACAGACTTCCTCCAGCTGCTTGGTTGCTTGAAATGGCTTGGTTAGAGGCAGCGCTGGTGCTTGGAGTACCACTACTGCTTGGGAGGTTACCAGACCCAGCACTGCTTGGAGCGTTGCTGCTCATCGAGGTGTTGATGGTTACTAGTGATGCGTTGCCGCTTGTTGGACCGGGCTGAAGTGGGAAGAAGAACATAGCAAGGTGATTAATGTACACAACAACTAACGAACACTAGACCACTTTGATACGCTTAGCGTTAGAAATATGTATATGGTGAATTTTGATATTTAGCTTAAACGATCAAAGGGAATATAATAAACACTGGACATAATCAATGAAGAAAAAAAATTAAAAAAAAATCAGATAAATTTGAAATAAAGCAGCAGTTAGCTACCTTAAATAATAAGAAAAGAACCCCGTCTTACAATAATTGTAACCATATAGTTATCATAATAGGTAAATAGACGAGACAGAAACACGCGACAGTTTGTTATAATACTCTCAGTAGCTACTTCAGCTCCACATTATATTGCTTACTCATCAATGTAGCTATGACTTACCTGTATGGATGTGATGTTGAGATGACTGACAAACCTCAGTCTCTTCTGTAAGTCAGGCCTCAGTCCCCTGATGATACCCTCGCAGTCTGCCTTGATTGTATCCCCTGTGAACATGTACTTGATGTGGTAGAGGATGTCGCAAATAGCGTCCTGGTGCTTGAATTCACTGACACAAGAGTCCACTTTAGCAAGGGCGTTATACAACTCCAGAGTGAGGTCGAACACCTTGCGAGTAATGTCTACGGAGAACCTGGAAAATGGAATCAGAGTAAATAAACAATGAACTTTTGATACATTCATTAATTTAGTAGGGGTTTAACGTCTGAGGTTAAAAAGGAAATTAAATACAAGAGACTGAAACTCCATGAACAAGGTCACCTACCACCGTCGGTGACAAAGCTCTAGGATGCAGAATAGATAATCCGTGAATGCAGTCAATTACCAAGAAATGTGACGAAAAGGGACACACTGACAAGCACCGGTGACTGCACTCACGGATGAAAGAGGAAAATGAAGAGGTGATAGTAAATGAATCCTAACTAAAACCAAAAAACTTAAGATCCCGTAGCAGCTATTTATTTAAATGTCATTCGCTAATGTTAAACAATTGATAGTTACCTGTACAAGAAAGGACAGACAAGTTGGAAAAGACAGATGAGTTGACTTTCAGTGTGTAGCAGTGAGCGTATCTGGTCCTTCATGAGGTTAGGTATGCGCCCCAACTGTGCGTGAGAGCTGTGGTGCCAAAAGGCGTGAATGACTGCAATCATCAGGGCGGGGTAAGTGTGGCGGAAACAAGGCTGCAGATCTGCCATCCTCATCATGGTGAAAATATCCAGTTTGCCTGCCCCATCTAACGACTGAGACAACTCAGGACTCTTGAGTAACTGAATTACCTTGGAGTGGATGGTAATCCAGTAACTCTCTGGTAACCAGGTAAGGACTAGAGCCACGGCATTAACACAATCTCCCAACTCCTTGGCAGGAATATCCCTCTGTCCCCTTAGGAGAACGTCGATGAGATTCTCTGCTACTTTGTCAGGCGTGACAGGAAGGGCCATCAACTCGACACAAGTGACGTGTAGAGCGTGACAGCCACTGTTACCAAATTCACTAAACCGCCACTCCATACCCACTGGAAACACTCTGTCACCTTTGATGGCTCGTACCAACCGCTTAATGAGGGCGGTGTAGTAGCTGAGCGGGGGACACCAGGCAATGTCCTCAGGAGGAGAGGCAAGGTACTCCTCCGTCAGGGCCCAACCCTTAGGTTTGTTGCTGTTACCAACCACTGCAGCCACCAACTGCCTCTTTAGCTTTGGACTCTCACGCAACCTGTCTTCATAGTAGTGGAGAGTATTGTACAAGTAAGTGATGGGATGGTCGTGGAACTTGTAGAGTGCACCTAACTGCTCTAGAACCATCTCTAGTCTCTTGTGAACCTGCTGCACCTCCAGGAACCTGTGGATTATTATATCCAGTACAGGCAGGAACCTTAGGCACACATTCGTGAAGTATATTGGCAGGGTCTGAGTGTGACCCCCTTGATTACTTCCCCCACCTCCAACTAGACTCTCGGGGGAAAACTTCTCTGGGAACTTTCGATGGAAGGACATGTGCTGGTCATACCTGTGGACAAAGATCATTTTGATAGCTTACAATATTGAAAAATATCCCTGCAACAACAATTAGCCATAATTAATAAATAGATGTTATTATTTTATCACTAGCTAATTAATTTTGTAGAAAGTTAATTTAAAATAATTAACAACCTAAAATATGTGTTTTAGAGAGAGAAGTTACTAGCTTTTATAAAAGAAACTGACCAGTTGTTTCTATTCCAGTGGTCAGGGTTGTTTTCAGACACGAACTCCTTGACTCTGTTTCTCAGTTCCAGAGGGCGCAGTAGCAGCAGCTGAATGATGAACATGCAGACCTGAGCTTCTGAACTGCCTTCTTGAGTTCTGAGAGCGAGGCACAGCATCAGTCTGTCTATGGGCACGATGTGGTAGTTCCAGATGATGGACTTCATCGTATCAACACACTTGCTCAGATACTGACCCAGTGCGCTGTTAGAGAATTCCAAAACGAGAAAATCACACAGCGTGCGTACATGAGACATTAACTGCCTAGGTCCTAGCCTCTCTAGCACTTTGTAAGCCTCGGCAGGTACACGGTCAGTCTCAAGTACCATTTTGAAGAGGAGACACAGGAAAAGAGTGGACGTGTTCTGCTGCAGGGAAAAGTGTGCGATGATGTCATTCTCATTGCTCATAGATTTCCACTTTCGGTATTCCTCTTCCACCTCCTTCTTCAAGTTGTTATCGTCGTTAGGCTTAGGTATCTGTTCATAGAAGTCTCTGATAAGTCTGGGAAAACATTGCATGGTGTGAGCAGGCCAAGTGTGTGGCGTGTGGTTAATGACAGCCTTGAGGAAGTCAGTGCACCACCTGGCAGAGTCTGATGTGCTGTCATAGCCAGTGACGTGAATAGCGCGCGCTAGGGTAAGTACCAGCACTTTATTCAGTTCCTCACTCTCGCCACTAATGACTGTTTTAGAATCGGTAGAGAATCTGGTGAGAGATGACACTTCACTATTTCCCAGACCACTGATGAGTCTAAGAGCGACACTCTCGAGACAAAGGTGCAACTGAGTCATCTGCATCATGCCGTTCAGAGGAATGCTCATGTGGTGAATAGTGGTGAGTAATTGGATTCTGTAGTGAGAGGGACTGTGGTGAATGCGGTGAGAGAACATCTCCAACATCGTGTGGAGTATTCCCCACATCTGTGTCTTGAAGATAGAGGGCAGCAGAGTACCAATGAACTGCTTAATGCCGAAATTCTCAGTCTCCATGTAGACAAGCAAACGGGCATAAGTTTCTACGAGAGCTGGAGCCAACGCTACGGTACTTTTAGTGTGCGCCTGTTTATTGATGTGTACGTAAATGTTGTGGAGCAGAGTCATTTTAACGTGGATTGTCAGAGAGTCCAAAAGAGCCATAGACAGAGGCACAGTGGCTCCATGAGCCACACAGTTACTACCTGGCATGGGCACTGTCCTGTTTTGACTGCTCTGAATACTCTCCGTGAGAGTGAGGATAGGCCTATTCAGCTGAATATCTGTGTTAGTGGAGAAAGCATTCAGCAGGATGGCTATGCGATAGTCTGCAACAGAGTTGGGGCCAAATGTTGAGGCTAGATGAGGCAGTTGGGGATTGTGCACTAGAGACTGAATCAATTCATTATGGTTATTGAAAGCAGGAGGTAGGGCCCGTGGTGTTTTGATGCTGTCAGTTGATGCCTTCCTCAAAATGTGAATGAGAATACACATTGCTGACACTTTCAGAACGCACGAGGGGTCCAAGTAGTCCGGTACTGGAAGAGGAGCGTCCTCGGGATAGAGGTACTCTATTAGCTGTATAATGGGCAGGAAGTCAGGGAAGGAATACTTCTGGATAGTACCAGAGAGGAGCTGCAGCAAAACCCACATAAGATGGTCTCTGCCGTCCCTCATCTTTAGCTCCTTCATTTTGTTGTGGAGAGACTGCACCAAGGCAGGGAAACTAATGAGTTGGGGCAGAGCGAAGTGGATGAGCAGGGAAGACACGTGATGACAGGGGCAGGGGGTGTGATCAGGGGAGCAGGGGGGAGGGGGCTCAGTCCCCTCTTTATAGGAGCCAGAGGAGGGGTTGGTGGAGGAGGCAGCGTTAGTGTCAGTTGAAGAGGAGATACCAGCTGTACTGTTCTCACCTTCTGTTTGGGGTGTTGTGGTCTTGGTAGATACTCCTCCACTGCCACCTGAAATATTTCACATATTAGTTAACGTAAGGGAAATTATGCGCAAAAAAAATTGATGAAATTGAATAGCTGACAGAGATATGAGATGCATTAAAATTAATTTGTTAATTACTTTAATTTCAAAGGAGTTTTAAGTTTGGTTTAATAATTTGAATCATACGGAGCTTTGAAGAAACAGTCAGATAAGAAAGTAGCTCAATGATTAAAGTCACATACAGTGATTTTACACATGAATACTGAATAGTTACTTCGTTAATACAGTCATTTACTGAAGGATTATGAGAAGGTAAAATGAAGCCAACCTAGAACTCTCTATTATAGTCCTAAACTATAATGAGGGAGCCACGCTTTCTGCACTGTGGTAACTTAGTGATAATTATGCCTTGTAGCTGCCTTATATATTACAGCTATATAGAGTAGTTAGCTAAATTAAAGCCTGGCTATTTGTCCCATAGAATCTACAGTGACTTACATTTGAAGTCTCATTTGTTATAGTAAGTCACTCTAATGGATATTTATTAGATATTAACACTATCACTAATAACCAACTAGCTAAGCCTGGTCACCTGACACAGCCAACACACACCTACACAAACTCCAGCGCACACAAAACACCGCACTCCAGATTGCCACCGACTGCACACAATCAACACCCACAACACACCTCCACGAGGAGACATGTGTCCTTCCGCTCACTACACACATGGATATGAGGGGTACACACTTCTACACCTCCACACTAAGCCACTCTCATCCATTACACTACATGCAAATTGAGCGAAGGACACCACGCAACATTCACCTTACACCAGCCACACACTACAGAAACATCTTCAACACACTCCCAGACACCCCACCCAACACTTCACTACAAAAACATATACACACTACACTCACAGACAGAGCTATATCCTCCTTACCACCTAACTCCCTTCTAGGAGTTAGGCCTCCTCCTATTGACTCTAGTGAGGTCCACCTCTTGTGCTGTGACAGGGTAACCCTGTCACGTCTTCGATGTGGACATCACCTTTTTCTCCCTTCTTAAAAACACAGAATTGGGAGGGCGGACTCGGTTCTGTGCGAGTACTGCTCTAAGGATCCGGGGACAATCTCCCACAATGTCCAACACTACAAAAACATCGGACTACACACAACACACAGTCACTGGAGCACCTATGGATCCGCCCTCAGGAAGTCACTGCCTTCCTGAGGGATATTGGGTTCACATAGGCCCACACCCCCCACACGTATCTCGGGTGGTTACTCCCGAGGCGCGTTCACTCCCCTGCTAAAGAACAACCAACTAGCTACAGCTACAGATGATACGAGAGCTACTTCACTACTTACTCACTCTTTCTCCCCTCCCCCTCTTCCCTTCCTCTTTCTCCCTCTCCCCCCACTCACCCTCCTCTTTGTCCTCACTCTCACTCTTGTTGTTCTCGTTGTACTTGTGAGTGGCGTGACACACTCTCAGAGAGCTGATCATCAGGTTGATGAGTTGTTCCTCCAAAGCCACACAGCGCTGCTTCTGCGTCTGAACACAGAATGACATTACTTTACAATGGACAAAAGATATAACATGTGTTTTAATTTAAATAAAAGATTATCTTCTTAATATTAGAATGCTATAGTAGTATATTTTAGTGTGAGTTATGTATTTCTTAATGCCTACCTATCTTTCAGTAATTAGTCAAATCTAATACAAACATTAATTGAGTATTTACACCTATACAGTGAGGTATAATGATCTATTAAACTAGATTATGTGCACTCGGTAGAGCGCATACCTTCGCCTCCGCTTTGACCCGTTCTCTCCCAAAATTTAAGAAACTGCTAACTGGATGATAACCAATCGTCCTACCAAGTTTCATGTAATTTTGTTCAATACTTTTTGAGTATTGAGTTATAAATGACCTTGACCGTATCGCTCTCAAAATTCTACCAGATGGTTCCTGGACATTGTCCAATCGTCCCATCAAATTTCAGACAATTTGGTTGAATACTTTTTGAGTTATAAATGGCCTTGACCTTGATCTTTGACCCGATCGCTACCAAAATATAACAAAATGGTTCCAATCGCCCCACCAAGTTTCATGCAATATGGTGCAATCCTTTTTGAGTAATAAATGACCATGACCTTGACCTTTGACCGGGTCATTCCCAAAATTTTAGCAACAGGTCACTGGACACGTACCAATCGTTTCACCAAATTTCAGGCAATTTGGTTGAACACTTTTTCAGTTAAGCGAATAACAAGATGATAAATAAATAAATTCCGATGAAAATATGACCTTCCCGCATTCTGCGAAGGTAATAATTATCAAATACATGTAGATGATGTAGCTATTATGATAGTAAGTAAAACCTCTTTTGGCAAAAATTCATGCGAGTTGGATGAAATAGAAGAGACTAGCTAAGTGAATTAAATTAAAATGTAAAATCATAGAAGTTTTGACTCACCTTCTTAGTCATGTCGAGCATTGCGCAGACCATTTCCTTGGAGTAAGGTTGTCTCAGCACGTGATTCAGGAGGTCAGGTTGAGGCACCATCAACTCACTGTTGTACGGAAGGGATCCCTTCAGACCAAACTTTAAAGTGTTGCAATCTAACTTCCATGAAGTCAAACTCCAACCGGCCTGACCTGAAATTAACATCAATTGAATTAAACTATCTACATTTTTAGGCTACCTATTCACATTAGGCAAAATATTTCAAATAAGAATGAAAATATCAAGAGAAAAGAAACGGCATATTTTATGAAAAGGAAAAAATTCAAATCTGGAAGAAATTGAGTAGGCAATGAATTAACTTATTGAATAGTATTTAATCAAATATTTCTAATCATATTGGGTATTATCATTTATCTCTTAACATGCTGAAGCAATTCTCACCAGAAGTTTCAACAACTGGTCGCAGTTTACAGCGGTTAGATATAGAGAGCATTTGAGCCGCTCTTTTGAAATTCTCAACAAATTCTGTCAGCAGTTTTGAGATTTTCTGAAAGAAGAGAAAAGAGTTAATTCGATGAGGAACAAATTAGGCGTCAATGTTGCTGACAGGGGTTCTCTCTAAGTAATACACAATTTATTAACCTCCAAAAAGTGAAGAAAATCAGTTAAGGTGAAAACAGATAACATAATCTGTATTGTTATTGATATGCAAAATTTAAAGTAAAAATTTTTGATGTTACTAGATGCAATATTAGTGATTTGATGTTTTCATCAAATCACTTCTAACAAGATTCTGTGAAGCATGTCTCAAGCAATAACTCTCACCCAATGTGGCCAGTTGAGGTAATCAGGACAAAGTTTGAGTAACTCATTGACTATAAAGTAGCCAGGTAGCAAAGCAGCACTGGGGTCACATATCAGCTGCAGCAGCTCTGTGATCACTGCTATACTCTGCTGCTGAGAGTGCTTCAGTCCAATAGGAAGCAGCCGACACCTCTCTAGAGTGATCTGAAAATCAGACATTTTGTGTAGCTAAATAATAAACATTCTCATATAGGTAACAAGTGATAAGTCAAAAACTAAAAATATAAAATTGAATAATGCCACAACTCAAAACAAGTGAATTTTGGGTTATGTACCTTGATCAGAAATTAAAAATCTATAGCACTAAGTTATTGTTAGCACTGTGTTATTGTTCTTTTTGTTATTGTAAGAAAAGTTTTTAAAATCATATGTGAAAAATTTACATTTTTAGACAGCTAGATAGCTAGCTATTAGCTCTATGTAATTATTGAGACAAATAAATTTCAATAGTCTTTTAAATAGCTAGTTATATTATGCCAGCCGCAGAAGAAGATCGTTATCTTCTTACACAATCTAATTTTATTTGAAAACATAGCACATCATATAGTTTCATAGGTGACCGGTATATTCCACCCCACTTTACAAGTTAGGTTTGGTCAGTTATTAATATTAGCCAATAGTCATTTAATAATTTTATATAATACTAGGTAGCTTGCATTTTCACTGTAGCTAGCAAATTAAATCTTATAGTGGTTAAACACAAGCTGTTTATTTATCATTACACATGTGACAGAACAGCAGAAAGAAAGGTTATGTGAACGATCTTTATCAGTTGAGGTATTTAGATTTTCAATCTCAAGCTGATTTTCTTCCCTATACAAGAGCGATATTAGTTGTAAGATGAGATCATATAGTACTTCTTGTAAGAGTGGTGGTTTATGACTGAAGGCTTTTTTTTCGTTTTTTTCTTTTGACCAAGAGGTTTTCGATAGGGAGGTGAGGATTATTGTACAGGGTTTTAAGACTGGAAGGTTATTGCCTTTTTACATTGAGAGATTTTGACCACGGGGAATTTGGTCCTAGAATCCAAAACAGCAAGAGCGAAAACGTTGAATGGGTTATCTCTGACAGTTGACCCCTTCAACACCTCATCCAACCATTGTTGTAAGAGCACATATGCAGTTTCATGTTAAAAAGGAGTTGATATTAACTTGTTCAACACGTAAACTTTGAAATAAACTACCTTATTAAGAATATTTATAATTTTATTAGTGTAAAATTTAATTGACTTGAGCTACCACTAAATATTGTCCAAATGTCTTAAGATATCGTCTGAGTTATTTTTTCATTGGTACGAATTATTCAACAAATGACAATCTTAAGATAAAATATTTGAATTTTTATAGTCACCCAAATGAGCATTGTCAACCAGGTGGAATATACCTGGGGTGGAATTTACCGGGGTGGAACATAGCTACCTGGGGTGGAATATACCGGGGTGGAATATACCTAGAACCAGTTTCATAACATTTCATGGTAACATGTTAACAGAAATTCAGTAGTTCCAACTAAAAATAAGAGTGGAGCCTGATGCTCAGGTTATTAGAAATGTACTAATATAAAACTATTCTCTTTTCATGTGGTAGAAGTAGCTACTCACTTTCATAATTTCCCTGACACCTTTGTAGTCCACTCCTGATATTATGTTCTTGATGAGTGTGAAAGAAGTGCACCAGAAGACTTTGAAGTCAGGCTTCAGATTCTCGTGATTCAGAATAGATATGCACACCAATCTGCAAATGACGTTTGAAGATAAACTTAAATGGTAGCTACATAGCTAGATCATATAATATGATAGTAAAAATAAAGCTATTATGCATAGCTAGCTATATCTAACTACATTGAAAATATTTAACTACGAAGAGCTAATAATTAATAAGTTTTTTGACAAAAGTGGATGCTCTCTTTATTCTTTATTGCATTGCATGAAAATTCATTTAATTAAATATATTTAAAGGTGGTTATAATTTTAGGTAGGTAGATACTAATTCCAAGAGTAGGCACCAACTCACTTTGGGGGAATTGTGTTAGCCTGAGCTAGTTTACGGATAATTCCAGCAACCATGTTTGCCTGGATGGGGATTTGACGCAAAGAAAGCATCTGCACCAACAGCTTCACCCCAGCCTCTTGAGCCTGCTTCGTGCTCTCCAATGCACTGAAAAACAGTAACCAATGGAAGGTTGATAATAGAACTATACAGAATTCATAGTAACAATAACAAATTAATAACAAATTCTATTATAACTAACCAGTATTCTAATTTTCAGAACTTGAATTAGAAATTTTATTGCAAATATAACTCAAGAATATTTGAAATTGATCAAATTAAATTTCTCTACAATGCAGTTACAATCAGGGAAGCCATGCGTCACCAGTGACTCTACCTAGGAGGTCTGCCATCTGCTGAGTTGCTGTTTTGTTGCTCCGTGTTTAGCATTGCTTGGAGTTCATTGAATGTTCTGGTTAAATCACTCTCCATTTTCTCAGTTTCATCAAGTTTGACATAATTATGAAGATGTTCTTGAAGTGGATCATCTCTCTAAAATAGAAATACAATTTATAATTTTGATATTGAAGTATATAATTAGTTTGATGTCTGCTTCAGAAACAAAGGCCATATCAATATTGTCAAAAGGAAATTATATACACAGTATAACACAAAGAATCAGACAACTTCTAAAACTGCCAAGTAACATTAAAACATAGTGAAAATGAAAAAAGATGATATATAATCCATTTCAATAATCAGGAGCTCATCCATTGACTAGCTACAGACAGATTAAGGATAGAGCCAATGGTGGCTTAATAGTAATAAAGATTAAAACACAAGCTACTCACATAAACTGTGACGCCATTGAAGATGTCAGATATCTTCCCTTCAACACGCTGAATTAAATCTTCATTGACCATTTTGATCAAATATACAGTTGATTACCAGTTGAATTATTAGAACATTATTGGAATATGGTTATAAAAAGATTTTAAAAACAATTGCAGACCATAATTTTCAGCAAAAATAACTACCTAGTTCTGTATATATATATAATAATTAACAAATATAACTTATCAGCTATAGGAAAAAGGGCAACAGCAAATTAGTGGATAGGTAATCTTGTTATATAATAAATTTAAAAAAAATCTGAATTCTAATTTATATTTTCCTTCATGTTAATATAGAGAAAAAATAAATCAATAAATTTTCTGGACTGGGTTCAATTGTTAAGGAAATCTAGATAAATTTAAACCCTAACAGTGACAAAATTATCAATTAGATAAAATATGCAGGAATTCATTCATGAAGAGTAGTCAGTCTGAAGAGACGTATTTTTCTAGTCTATGGCAGATTCAATTATTGGGACTAAACTGCCCTCTGATAACTTATTTATCAGAATCTCCCTCAGTCTATATTAATGTTAATGGTAATATAGGTATAAATTCAATATCTGAAAATTTCCCACAGAGAGGGCTGTACATTAATGAACTTTATTAATGTACAGTGTAATTAAACCTTGTGAATAGCGTAAATCACTGGAAGTAGGTAGTTTGAATTATTGTACGCTTCCACATTTTCGATCATAGAAATATAAACTATATATACTTATCTATTTTAACTTATTATTTTGATTGGTACTATCCATGATACCTGGAGGTATCATGGATACCTATTGATATAAGAGTGCAAGTATCATGGATAACAATTTAAATAGAAATTACATAATCATTATTAGGTAAGTAGGAAATTATAAAGTTATAAAACGTAGAGCGACAACGTCAGTCAGGTTAATTTTGAATTGCCTTCCCATCAGCTTCATCATCCATGGTTTTCATCCAAATCCTCATCCGCTTCATTCGTGACTCCTCTCCTCTTCTTTCCATCACTCTCCTCTTTCTCCACATCTTCATCAAAGTTTCGCTCTTCTTTCTCCTTCCCCCTTGTCCAAACAAGAACTCTCCCAAGTCCCACCACAGTATGCCTCTCCTCAACTCTCGATCTCTGCAATTCCAATGCCTCCCTGACCAGTCTGTATTTGGTGCACAAAATTCTACTGACTTTTTCAAAAAGTTGAAAAAATCCACCATAAATTTCCAGTGATTTGGCTGATCCACCAACATTTTGCTCATCTTTCCACCGAAAATTAATGGTAACCTAGGAATAAATAGCTAAAAATCCACCGACTTTGCCAGAATATTATTTTCAAAAGGAAAAAATTCCACCGACAAGTCGGTGGAATTTACCACGAAGTACAGACTAGCCTCCCTCCTCTCCTTCTCCCAGTCTGGAAAAATAGGTGCTTTCTGATGAACTAATTAATCTGTTGGAGTTTTACAGACTTCAAAAATTAATGGTAAATTGCAAAAAATTGTATAATCCGCAGCATTTCCTAGTTTCAGAGAATGTTCATTGAGTCACCCCAGTCTGTATTTAGTGGTAAATCCCACCGACTTGTCGGTGGAATTTTGAGGTTGATGGGCCTAATATTCCAACACAGTCGGTGGAATATTTGTTTCAAGACAACTGCTAAGACCTTATGTCGGTGGGAAATCTGAGAACAATCGTATCTAGTATGGCGGCAGTGGCAACATGATAACATCATACATCCTCCCTCAATGGATGCCAGAGCATTACTGTCTCTGAGACTGGTGACCAAGTATACATATATACTTATACTAAAACTCAAAGTAACTCACCCCAATGCACCCCTACCCCTCCGCCGGCGCCCTCCTCTCAACATTGTACTCCTCGTAAAATTACTAAACTTTTGATAAATTATATACATAAGGTAGTACCCACATCTAATATTATGGTGGCCTATATTAAGATAATGGTGGCCTTTATTGAGATAATGGCGGCCTTTTAGATTAAAGTGAGCAGTATAAGATACTTTCTGTAATATAGTACCTACTAGATACTACCTAGATATATACCTATATAATAGGTATCATTTGCCACCAATTTTAATATTCTTTTTCTTCTTATCTTAAGAATCAGTAGAAAATCAGACAGACAGGTACCATAATATTTCGAGCCAACTAAAACATGAATAATTTTGCAAGCTTGTTTTTTGTTTTCCTTAATATTTTTCTGATAACAGTTTCTACAGTTTTCATTAAAAAAAATTAAAATTTGGTGCCAAGTGATATCAGTTACCTAGGTACTATCTTACATTAAATAAATACAATAATACGATGGAAACTGTAGTACCTCTTAATTAGATGGCTGCATAATATCAGAATAAATGATTATTGTAAATACCAAACAAGCTTGAAGATTATTCATGTTTTAAGTAACATAAAATGTTACGATACCCATCATTGCATGCTAACACATATCCCCCACCCACCATACACATACCCCAATTGCTTGTCTGATAAATAATTATTATATCTACCTACATGTTTAATACTGCAATAGGTAACACTACCTATTTTAAAAAATAGTTATTATTTTACCTATCGTGTTTTCTCATATCTACATTTACATATGACCGAAGATGTGAAATTAACCACTAATTCGTAACTTACCAAGTTCCCCTATGTATAGGATTTCTATTCTAGGGCCGAAAATGTGTTATCGTACGATAACTTAGAGCTTACCTCAGATATAAGAAAAAGTTAATGAATTTAACTAACACTTTAAATGGTTATTTTAATATAGGCTTACTATAATTATTTAACGAGTTAAAGTAGTTAGTAAATTATACAATATTTGTGTGGTCGGAAATATGGAAACGTCTGATAAATTGAAACTTACCCTAGGTAGACTGGTACCCAATACTCTAGTTTATTAACTTATGTATGTGATGGTACGTGAACTTCTGATTTAAATATTTTAATCATACGTTTTATAACTTTATAATTTCCTACTTACCTAATAATGATTATGTAATTTCTATATAAATTGTTATCCATGATACTTGCACTCTTATATCAATAGGTATCCATGATACCTCCAGGTATCATGGATAGTACCAATCAAAATAATGAGTTAAAATAGATAAGTATATATAGTTTATATTTCTATGATCGAAAATGTGGAAGCGTATAATAATTCAAACTACCTACTTCCAGTGATTTACGCTATTCCCAAGGTTTAATTACACTGTACATTAATAAAGTTTATTAATGTACAGCGTATTTAAATCGTGGGAAGGGAATAGCATAAATCACTGGAAGTAGGTACTTTGAATTATTGTACGGTTCCACATTTTCGATCACAGAAATATAAACCTATTTACCTACTTATTTTAACTCTTTATTTAGTATCATGGATAACAATTTAAATAGAAATTACATAATCATTATTAGGTAAGTAGGAATTTATTAAGTTTTAAAAACGTATGATTAAAATATTTAAATCAGAAGTTCACGTAAATAAGTTAATAAACAAAATGGCTGTCAGGATGACGTGATATTCTTAACACTTAAACATGTATTGAACTGGTTAAATATAGAAAAAGTTATAGCTATTCAATGAATATAAGCAGAGTATTAAGAATAATGGTTAATCAAAATATACAGTATACCTAATTAACACAAAATACCTTTCTATTATAAGTACAGCTAAATGTTTGAATTTAAGATTTTCGGTTCTAGACATGTACCGGACAACTGTCTGGACTTGTACATGTTTTTAAGTATTTACAATTAGCCTAATATTTAAGAAATAATATGATCGGAAAATTTAGATTTGAATTTGATAAATTATAAAGCACTAGTTTAAACATTACTGTTCATACAATTAGGTATTTTGAGTAAATATATTAAACTGAAAGAATGTACATAGGTACTAGGGTAACTTATGAATTATCAATCAGTTTCACATCTTCGGTCTTATACATTCCAATCCTAAGAAAGAAACTAGCAATATCATAATTATTATTACTTTAATTGGTATCGAATGAATGCCATTGATAATCAAAATAATAATTATTAGGTAGCCTATTTCTTTTGTTTTTACTTCTTTAACCAAAGATGCTATTCAGGGTTTCTGTGAGACTTCAATCGTCTGGTTTTCTTTTGATTCAAAAGAGAAAAAGAATAGTTTTACGGTACCTAATGGTTACTGGAAATGAGGTAGCAAACTAGGTATGATAATTGATATTATCATACTGTATACCTAGGTACTATCTTGCATTAAATAAATAAAATACTATGATGAAAACTGTAGAAGATGTTATCAGAAAAATATTAAGGTAAACAAAAAACAAGCTTGCAATATTATTCATGTTTCATTTAGCTCAAAATATTATGGTACCAGTCTGTCTGATTGTCTACTGATTCTTATGATAAGAAGAAAAAGAATTTTAGAATTTGGTGGCAAACTGGCAAATGATATTAGGTATACACTATACAGTATACTTAGTTAGCTAGGTAGTAATAGGTACTCTATTTTGATAATTAAATAAAATACTACGATTTAAACTGTAATAGGTAATAATTACACTTATTTGAACTTTTATTACTAGTTTGAATTGTCCTGAAAGATTTCTTCCTAACTAGTCTGTGGAATTTTGTAATTTAACATACAGTGGCGGTGGGGCAACTTATTTTTCCTGCTCATGGCGGTGGATTGAGCTAAAATATGGTGACTTTTTCGGTAGAATTATTCCTATATAAAGGCATGTCGGTGGAGTTCCATGCACCAAATACAGACTGGGAGTCGCCAATATATCCTTTTTTTTACAAAAATAAGTCAACTAAAATTAGCAATGCAGTCGCCAGTCGTCATCCAGTCTGTATTTGGTGCACAAAATTCCACTGACTTTTTGAAAAAGCTGAGAAAATCCACCATAAATTTCCAGTAATTTGGCTGATCCACCAACATTTTGTCCATTTTTCCACCAAAAATTAATGGTAAATAGGAATAAATAGCTAAATATCCACCGACTTTGTCAGAATATTATTTTCAATGAAAAAAAATTCCACCGACAAGTCGGTGGACCATGTTTCAGAGGCTGGAGAATTGTAAGCCAATTTTTGAGCCAAAATTTCACAAAAAATCTGAGCCAAGCCAATTTGGCTCATTTTTTGAAGATTTGAAGCCAAAATTAACATGGGAACATAGGAATTAATTCAAAAGTTAAAGCCAATTAGACATATCTGAGATTTGACCATTTGAAATCTAAGCCAATTAATTGGCTTTAACTGACATACTCTTATACATGGTCGGTGAAATTTACCAAGAAATACAGTCTGGGTCGTCATAATTTAATTCCAATTTTGAAAGTCGACAGTCGTCAATATACCTATATTATTATAACTACCTAAATTAATTGAGAGCGTATCAGCCAATCAGAGAGAGGCATACAACTGATACCAGCCAATCACAGAGAGCCTGAGAGAGGCATACTTTCTTTCATAGTTATTATTTTTTTTCCAATAATTAGTCAGAGAGCATCAAACTAAAATGACAAGTAGTGACCACATCATTCATAACAAAAGAACACCAAAAACTGATATACAATTTGAATTATAGCTACATCATGGAGTGCGCCATATCAAAACAAATGGCTGCTTTGTTTACATTTCAACAAAGATGTGCGGTTCTCCCGTTTATGATTATGAGTCACCAATTTTAGTTTTAAATTTAATTTAAGTGCTCATTAGTCGTCTATATATGTGAAAGATACTCATTTTCTTAAATTTTAAGTCGACAATTAATCGACGACTTGGTACATACTCTTGAACTAGCCACTAGGCACTTGCCAGTCTGTATTTGGTGCACAAAATCCCACTGACTTTTTCAAAAAGCTGAAAAAATTCACCATAAGTTTCCAGTAATTTGGCTAATCCAACAACATTTTCCCAATTTATCCACCGAAAATTAATGGTAACATAGGAATAAATAGATAAAAATCAACCGACTTTGCCAGAATATTATTTTCAAAAGGGAAAAATTCAACAGACATGTCGGTGGAATTTACCACGAAATACAGACTGAGCCACTAGACAGCATTTAGCATATAGAGTTCATCTGTTAGCCTAGATGAACCCAGACTAATTTTCCAGACTGGTCCTCCTCCCATCATGCATGTATAAGAGTATGTCAGTTAAGGGCACCGTTCCCAGATTTTGAAAAGTTTTTTATTATTGAAGTTATGGTTCTGAAACTTTGATGGTATATATAAAATTAATTCCCTATCGTTTTGTTCTTGACATTTTTTCAATTAGACCCATAGAAAACGAGTTATTCGAATTTCGAACATATTTCGAACCATTTTCAAAAACCCTACGTCTGTAATTATTACGAATTATAATTGGCTGACAGATGGTTTTTAGAGTACATATGGACTACCTATCCCCCGGCCAGTCTGCAGAATATGGAACATTTTTCCAAGACTCTCTGCGGGAGTTTATGGATGAAATTTTAGAAATTGGAGATCTCTGAGGGAGATTTTGAATTAATTCCTATGTTACCATTAATTTAGCTGCGGGAGATTTTGAATTAATTCCTATGTTGCCATTAATTTTGCTACGGGAGATTCTGAATCTGCTGCTGAGAGTCAGTCTACCAGTTTGTATTTGGTGCACCGAACTCATCTGACTTTTTCAAAAATCTGAGAAATAGCTGCCAACATTTTTCATCAATTTATCTAGTCCTCCAACATTTTTCTAGTTTCTCCTCCAAAAATTAATGGTAATATAGGAATTAATAGCTAAATATCCTCCGACATTGCAGGAATTTTTTTATTAGAGAAATTGAATATCTCCCTACATATCATTGGAATATACCACAAAGTACAATCTGGGAGTCAGAGAGTAGCTCTCTCTCAAATTAAAGTCTCTGTGGGAGAAGAGAAACATTCTGCAGACTGGCCCCCCGGCCCACTTTTCCCTTTCTCCCTCTCACCAGGGGGGTTAGAGTTATACGAGACCTCTGATATTTTGCACACACTATTAGAAGGTTATAAAGCAACTATTTACACAATAAAAAAAAAAAAAATTTTTTTTTGAGATTTCTTCGGGGACGGTCTCCTTAAAGCCAATTAATTGGCTTAGATTTGAAATGGTCTAATCTCAGATATGTATAATTGACTTTAAATTTTAAATTAATTCCTATGTTGAAGTATGTTCCCAACTTCCCCAGATTGTATTTGGTGGTAAATCCCAAGGATATCCAAGTAATAAAGCATGTCCAAACTCGCCATTTTAATGGCAAGTTTGTGACAGTTATTTTGAGCCCTTCAATTGCAAATGGCGAGTTTTATCTATTTTTCTCCTATGCTACAATGTTATTTTGGAGAGAATTTATGAAAATTTGATCATTTTGGAGAGAATTTGTTGAATTTTGGAGAGAGCTGGAGAGACAAATGGAAAGTTTATGAGACATACTATTTTACTTGGAAGGATATATCGGGAGATATTCAATTTCTCAAATAAAAAAATTCCTGCAATGTCGGAGGATATTTAGCTATTAATTCCTATATTACCATTAATTTTGGGAGGAGAAACTGGAAAAATGTTGGAGGACTAGATAATTTGATGGAAAATGTTGGCAGCTATTTCTCAGATTTTTGAAAAAGTCAGAGGAGTTCAGTGCACCAAATACAAACTGGCAACTTCCCATATTTCCAAGTAAAATAGTAGCTATGTCTCATAAACTCGCCATTTGTCTCTCCAGCTCTCTCCAAAATTCAACAAATTCTCTCCAAAATGATCAAATTTTCATAAATTCTCTCCAAAATAACATTGAAGCATAGGAGAAAAATAGATAAAACTCGCCATTTGCATTTGAAGGGCTCAAAATAACTGTCACAAACTCGCCATTAAAATGGCGAGTTTGGACATGCTTTATTACTTGGCCATGTTTAATGTTAATTTTGGCTTGAAATCTTCAAAAAATGAGCCAAATTGGCTTGGCTCAGATTATTTGTGATATTTTGGCTCAAAAATTGCCAGTCTGCAGAAATTGGTAAAGTGTTCGTAGAGATCCCTTATTCTGTTCTCAGTAAAGTTAACGTAAATATAGGGATTAATTCAAAAGTGTTTGTAGCAAAATTAATGTAAATATAGGAATTAATTCAAAATTGTTCGTAGACAATCTTCCAAATATCTCACATATTCTGCACTCTGCAGACTGGAAAAATTGGCATACAATTTTCCAGCCTCTGAAACATGGTCCTCCTCAAGCTCTCCAGTCTGCAGAAACTGGTAAAGTGTTCGTAGATATCTCTTATTCTGTTCGTAGCAAAATCAATGTAAATATAGGAATTAATTCAGAAGTGTTTGTAGCAAAATTAATGTAAATATAGGAATTAATTCAAAATTGTTCGGAGAGAATATCCCAAATATCCAAGTAAAATAGTATGTCTCATAAACTCGCCATTTGTCTCTCCAGCTCTCTCCATAATTCAACAAATTCTCTCCAAAATGATTGAAATTATCATTAATCCTCAACAAAATAACATTGTAGCATAGGATTAAAATAGATAAAACTCGCCATTTGCAATTGAAGGGCTCAGAATAACTGTCACAAACTCGCCATTAAAACGGCGAGTTTGGACATGCTTTATTACTTGGCCAAATATCTCACATATTCTGCAGACCGGCCAGTCTCCACTCTCCACAATCTAACATGAAATGCATCAGGTCTTCCAATCCTCCCTCTCCACATATTAAGCATCTCTCCTCATCCCTCTCTCTTCTCCTGTCTCCCTCCCAGAGTCCCAGACACAAGCAGTTTGTTCTAGCTCTAACTTTCTAAGCTCTGAACCATATCTGGCATAATAGGCATATCAAGGTCAAGGTGCTCCTTCGTAGATTCCCTTTTCAGCGGGTCCGTCCTCCTAATTCCTATTCACTTTTCCTTTCAGGTTTTCACCTCTGCCATCACAAGAAAAAACAATTCACTTTTTATTTCAAATTTTCAGCACTTACCTATAACTAACTGCACTTAGATTAATTTCTTGTCATTGATTAAAACCCTTATCACTAAATTTCTTTTCACTAGCACTAAATTTTTATCACTAATTTCTTATCACTTGCACTAATATCCTGTCCCTTTCACCTCCCTCGTAATACTCGCATCTCCCTCTTGTACTGAAAATAAATGACAATGTACTCTCTGTACAGCCAAAATGTGCTCTTCTCATTGATCTCTTCCAATCACTCTCTTTGCTATTCTTCTTTTCACTTCATTCCCACTCATCCTCCACGTCCTGTCACGGTTATCAACTTATCACCACCGTAGCTGAAACAGGAATGCTTAGGGCAAAAACTCTTAATGGTCGGAAAATAGCAACAAAATTATAATTACACAATAAGGTACTGCATTCATATGTTGCTAAAGTTTAAACTCATACAATGTTCGAACTAAATATATACCGATAATATACTGAAAAAAAAATCGTCAATTAATTGAAATTTGAATTAATAAAGACCATTTTTATTTCATGAAAATCGTTTGTTAACTGTAATATTTCCGGCTTTTAGAATTTTGTATGTAGATTTTGTATGTAGGGAAAAAAAAGTTAATGATTGAATGAGGTGTGGTGAGCTTGTGGTGTTGTGTGTGTGGATTCATAGTCTGTTGCTATTTTCTTTTTATCACGTTTAGAATTTGTATATTATAGAACTATCATGCACTGTATTTTTAACTGTTTCTTTTTAAGTATGATCAATAAAGTCTTTAGAATGGAGTGTAGGTCCGTACACTCTGGGGAGTGTAGGTCCGTTTCATATGGGCAACCTCCTCCCTTTGCTTTAAAATCTGAATAAAAAAAAGGGGGGGGGGGGTTGCAGTTCACTCATGAACGTGCTTTACTCTAATTACCGTCATAAACCAAAGATATTATACTGCAATAAGATACCCACAGTAAACATTACAATGTTAAGCCAACGTTGGCCCAATTCATAACGAAACTCTGGGCCAACGCTGTCTTGCCGATCTTGATGTATTGAGCCAGTACAGGCCTGACGTTGGCCCACCTTACGGATGTCTACCGGCCCGGAACAGTATAACCACGTATAAACGACCGGCAATACTTAACGGTGCCGATGCCATGCATATCTACGGCCAGTACTATTTTCATATAAGAGGTATATTAATTAGATTACGTACGCTATTCAGAACACGCGAAGACAACAGTTACTTCTAACAATGTATTAGCTGTCCTAAAAATACATTTTACAGATCGAAATCAGGAAAAATATATAGAACAGTTGCTAATTCAAACTAAAATCTATAACAGAGAGTACAATTTTCAATGCAAATAATTATATCAGACGGAAAAATAACTTTTCATACTAAATATATGAATTAACTAGCATCCAAGCTCATTTTTATGAATGAAATAAATAAATTGTTAAATTAATAATTATAGGGATAACAGGCCTATTTATACTAAATTGCCAGAAACGGCTACAATTTCATAGATATACTCAATTGAGGATATTAAATTGGCTATTTGATGTGATTAAAGTTGGGAGAGACCGATTGCACCTAACCTATCTGATTGTCTAGCGATAACTTCTAAATAGAACCGGTAGACCATATAATAAATATACTGGTACATCAAAAAAGTCACTGGATTAGTTAACCAATGTTTCTCTTCATTGGGCCAGTGTTGTTTGGAAACCGTTGGCCCAATGTCGTTTTCATTGCATTGGGCCAGTGTGTGATAACATTAGTGTGCCAATTCCTGGTCGTGCCTTTATTTTGCCAACGCCCTAATGACGTTGGCCCGATAGTGCAATCACAGTACAGAGAATATATAGTATCCCAGAGCTATAGGGGGGATATTACGCGTGTCCCGGTAGGCTGTGACGTCACATGTCAACAATGGTGCGTACGTTTGTACGTACAGTAAAAACACAAAAGATGGCTGCAACACACCCAACTTTTGTTAAATAACGTTTTCGGTGATATTTTTTTCAATTCCATCCACATTACCGCATGCTATTATCCAATCTTTATAGTCATACGGACGAAAATTAAAAAATGACTGTTGATGAAATTGCTACTGGTCTTTTTACACCCAAAATAGTAACAAATTTTTAGTCTTGAAGAAGACGATTTATTCAAGATAATTAGATCATTAGTCAGATCGGTCGCGTTGGTCGCCATCTTAATTCTCTATTCCACGTGACCCACAGCAATTCTGTTTACTATGACGTGACCTCTTGTTTACATACATGACGTCACAGCCTACCGAGAATAAATTTGAATAATACATGTAACTGGGGTACTATACTATTCTATGTACTGTGGTGCAATGTTATCAGGGTTGGCTCCGTCAAGTGGAGTCGGAGGTGGCTCCTCCACTCCTAAGTATATTTTATCTGGTGTTGATAAGACATTGTGGATTTGTGATTAGAGTGAACCCCTAGTAACATTGCAAGAGTTGGAACCTAGCTTCAATCTGTCAACCTTTCCTTTCTATAAAAGACTTGTGCCTAAGTCTTAGAATTACTGTACTCTCTCAACGCACTTAAAATACAATTCATTCAGGAACCAACCCTGGTTGTTTCACTGTCCTTCTGTATAAATAATACCTTTATAACTAGGGCTGTGACTGTAAGGCCTTACAAGATATGCTCTATAAGCTCTAGAAATATGCTTTATAAGCTCCAAAAATATGGCTGTAAAACCGTTTCAGATTATGGTTTATATGCTTTAAAGGTCCCCTCCAAGCAAATATTTTTATCGCCTTATTCAACGAGGCTAATGTTTCTTATCATTTTGCTGCAAACCGCATCGAATTTGGTATCATATTTTTAATTTTATATGCTTTAAAATATTTTTATAATCAAAATTCTACAAAACCTATTTTACTTCCGACTTACTAATTTAAGAAATTTTCAGCCTGAAGAAAAAGAATGTACACCATTTGTTTTGATTGTCAACTAGGTATAAGATTTGATAAATCCATTTAATATTCGTGTAAAGGTATAAAATTGAATGAACTTATAATAGAAACATTTATATACTTTAGGAAACAATTAATATATGAAAAAATGGCAGAAAACGCATGGTTTGTTTATAAAATTCAAATTTGTAATCAAAACAAAGAGTGTACAATCTTCTTCTTGAGCATCAGATTAGTGATTTGCTCAATTGTTGCTCACATAGTACTAAAAAACTTTAAAAACAAATTATAAAATATATACTGAACCGAATTGTATGCGGTTTGCAGAATAATGATCGTAGACCTTAGTTCTATAATATTATGATATAAACTCATTTTTTTCGCGGAGCCTGGAGAGGACCTTTAAGAGCTGAATACTATGATGCATAAGCTTTTATTAATAGATATACCTTCAAATTTACAATAGTATATAGTTCAAAATTTTCTTTTGATTGAAGAAAACAAGCAATAATCAAGGGGAACCCTATTATTATTTAACTAAATAGGTATCTTTTTCTAGGTATTTCAGGGAATATAAAATGAACTGATTAGTAATTCAGTGATTATGTATAAAAGATATTTTCATCTTCAAAGAAAACTATTTAAAGAAATAAAATAGCAACTCCTGATTTAACAAATGTAGATTTTACATTAGAAAAATTCATCACTAGAATTAATTTTCCATGGTAAGAGGCGCGTTAGTATCCTAGCTGTCAATGAAGTTAAATTTTATTAGTTGGCTGCACTATAAGTATATTCCGGGTGGCACCTCTATGGTTAAAAAGTAAATGATTACTACCACTTGCACTTAGAATAGAGTTTCAAAAATATTGTTAATTGCGGATAAGTTATTTAGGGTATTGTTTTTAAGGTTACTATATCATTGACTGGGAGGCGTGCTGCTTTAGGAATCCTTAATGCTAGGCTATGGAAAGCAATCATTTACTTGAGACAATAATGAAGTGTACAGTGCAACAAACTAGCTGAAATAACGAACTACATTACAACCATATATGTCGAGAGTTTCAAAGTTCTATTATTTGAAATGTGATTCAATTCAACACACACTGGGAAAAATAAACAACTCGAACTGATGCACCTAGGTGTTTCGAGTTCATCCTTAGGCTTTGTCTCTAAAGCGAGACACCTTAGTGCATCAAACTATAGTTTAGATGAACTAAAGTGCATCAGTTTGATGCACTTTATTGTCTTAGTTATAAAAGTTTGTTAAAATGATGAGTGAATTATTCTCTCCTAGTTTTTTTCCTCATCATTTAACAAACTTATAGCTAAGACACTAAAGTCCATCAAACAGCACCAAAGTGTCTCGCTTTAGAGACAAAGCCACAGAGTCAACTCGATACACCTGGGTGCATCGGAATCTCTCTGAGTGCATAATTGTATGCAAGGAAGTAAGGTCAACAAAGTGCGGAGCACAAACGGTTTAGTGATCCGCCCCATGTTGGCTCCTCCTTCTAGCTGACCAATCAGAGAAGAGTTATCGTGAAAAACTTGCAACACTGTTTCGATAGAAACTTACCCAGTAGAGACAGTATCTTAAAAACATTATGCGCTGTTTACTATACTTTTTAATTTTAGACAGTAGAAGCATAGCCTTATTAGGCACGCAGTAGATTCCTACGGGAAACATGTTGATCGTTATTACTTGAAATGAAGGAATAAAATTGTCTGTCATTCTTGAAAATAGTTTGATTTTGCGTTTTTCTACTCATGCATGGTTGATTCTTTGCTTAGAATTACACAACAGGGGGCCGGAAATTTCGGTTTCGGAATATTCGGTCTTAAATTTATAAATGACCTATTAACGTAAATGAGTTTGTTGTATTGCACATATCCTGATTGTTTAATGACGTAGTAGGGGGGCTCGGGGGCGACACGCCCCCGATTCATCTAATTCATAAGCTTCATTTATACCTGAGACCGAATATTTCGAGACCGATATTTACGAGACTGAATTTTCCGCTCAAATTTCGTGTTAAATAAATGTCAAAACATGTCAAATCTCTAATGTTACGAATCAGTTTAGAATGGTTAATGTTATCCTATTTTAATAAATAAACTAAACATTTAAGAAATAATAATTTCAACTTATTATATTATTTTTCTTTCATAACACCATTATAAACAGAGACCGAATTTTCCAAGAACGAAAATTCCCAGAGCCTACACAACACATTGAAATAGATAAAATTATACTATCACTTCAACTTTGCACAACTTTCGGAAAATCTTGTCAGTTAAAATTTTTAGAGCATTGCATTGGATTTAGTTATGAATACATAAGAAATTATTGACTGATTTAGCAACTTTAGCTATCCTGGCCTGGATAGTAGCTCGTGCAAGCTATCAAATTGATTTTTATTCTAAAAATTTAAAAGAGTTACGCCGAAGATATTATGCTACAATAAGATACACTACAGTCGACAATTTCTATTTTAATAATGCGTTGTGGCGCCATCTGGTTTTAAAAGCGAGAAATAGAATTGAAATATTGTAAGGACAATCGAGGTATGTTGTGTTAGTGATGTCATAACAGCAACACTCTAAAATAATATTTATTACAATTGAAGAACGTTCTGTTATAAGAGATGAATCCATTAATGTTATTCACACTGCTTAACCTTAATTTTCTATTTATGTGTGTTGCCTTGTTGACGTCACGGTCACAAATCACTCGATTTGTAACCACAGCTCACAAAGCTTTATTCTTTGGTGCCTTCCTAAATCCTTTGTAGGAATACCAATATTGATAAGTAGCGACAATTGAGTTATTTGTGACGTGACGTAAGCAAGGGAATAAATTTAAAGAGAAAATTAGGGGTTTGACAGGTTAAATAAATGATTAAATATATATTTATTTATTATATTAAGCAAATTAAAAACTGTTTCTACAAATTTACTTTAAAAATTAAATATGATTTTAGAATGTTGCTGTTATAATGTCATGCACACAACATACCTCGATTGTCCTTACTATATTTCAATTCTATTGGAATAGAATTCGCTATGTCAAAGTTTCAAACTTACTGCAATTACGAATCTGAAAATAAGATTTGCAAAAAAAATTAGGTGATGGCTCATGTTTGACATAACGTGTATTTATAATATAGAGCAGAAAAATATGAAAAATACAACATCGTATTAAAGAAGAAAATTAATATAGAAGAAGTATTAAAAGAGCTAAGTGAGTTAACACGAAAGAAAGATGCATTTAATCTGAGGCATCTCTAATACATTGCACCTGATGCCACGTGCATCTTCTACAGAATGAATTGATTACTGAATATATAGGTAATCTGTGTTACTTATATATCAACCTTTTCATGAACAGTTTAAGATGTTTTCTGTTCACGAAAGCCTCAACGAAAGGATATTATGCCTTAAAATTAGATAAGCTCTTTGAAAAAGCATATGCTCGAATGATTTTGCCTAAAGCTCTAACAAAAAGCATATGCTCGAATGATTTTTCTTAAAGCCCTTACAAAATGCACATGCTTCAAAAAAGTATAAGCAAATTCTTACGAGCATATGCGAAATAAGCCATGTCACAGCCCTATTTATAACCAAACTTTACCACATTTAGAGTCGGCCTCTTTCGTTACCAATTAAATCACGACTTAGTTAAGTTACCAAACGGTAACTGTCGCGGCAGCGAGAGATATTTTTAATCATCCAGTACATTTTTATTCCATTTAAATATATGAGCAGTTTCATTTTTGTAGTATTCTAGCGAGATTTATTAGTTCTTTTTAACTAGATACATTTTTACCTCTGATCCGTCAGTAACCTCTGACGGCGGAAATTTTAACTAGTTCTCTCTTTGCCATTGTAGTGACTCACTTCATACATTCTTATATATAATCCTTAAATATAAAATACTAATCATAATTCTCCATCTTTCTTTATAAATAGCTTACTATATTATCTGTCATAATATAATGAATATTTACTATTCTATAATTCTTATCTTACTTACCATATCATTGCATGCAAATATTTAAATAACAAGTTATACTAAATATGGCAGTGCCTTAAAATAATAGTAATGTATTCAATATATGTAATATTAGTTATTATCAGAACTAGATATTATGTGTACATAATATAAGCATAGCGTAAAGCATGCTCAGTACGTTTTCTATGAGTGACGCTATCAAAGAAAACGATAATCCTCAAAGCCTTAAGGGGTACTGCCTCAGATATTAAATCTCACCAACCTTATCGGTAGTAAGCAATTTTCTTTTTAACAGACTAAGTTCTTATAATCTCATTTATTTTAATATTCTAAATAACTCACTCCTTTTTCATTTGAGTAACTTTTGGTGATTACTAGACAATTGTTTAGTAAACAATTTATTTATTTAAAGTAACGTAATCTAACCAAAGGAGTGAAAATAATATACATATGCAAATATTGATATCCTTCATGATTTGCAGGAATCAGTCTACCCAATTAATACTACGCAACTCAGTGGTAATCATCCTCAGTCACAGGTTCGACTGATATATCAGCTATCAAGCGTCAATCCTTCTCCTCAACGTGGTAAAGTAGAGGATACCCCAAGCCTTGTCAACGCAAGCACCAACGCTAGCACACTCGTTTTCGCAACCTACCTCCCTCAAGACGAGCCCTGAATTCTCACTCATTACTCTCAAAGTTGTGTTATTGATATTTAAGTAAATTATTACTAACAATTAAACATTTTATTTTCATGCAGAAGTCAATTATATAGAGCCAAAAGAGAAGTATCGAAATATCATTATAATTAAAGTAAAGGAAAAAGAAAATATAATAAAATAAGTAACATCTAAACGAGTTACAAAACTGGTGACCCAATCGGATTGACAACGAACACTCAAGCAAACTTCTGATATGGCTCAGATATAATGATTTTTTGTATGGAATAAAATAAGGTAGTCATTGAGAGTTACTTAATATCTTAAATCTCTAACTTCTTAAGATCTCAGAGCTAAAAATATCTCTAGAAATTACTAACCGCATGATATAGTTCTAAGCTAATAATATCTTTCTCTCCTTAAAAAAATTCACTTTCAGAACGATTGTGGGTATTATAACCATATTATTCAAAATACTCATTTGAATTGTTCTTCTTACTTTCATTCTTATCTTTAATCTTTCCTCTTTTACAATGGTTGGAATATTGATACTACCAATCCAGCTACTGCCAATTCTGCTACTCATATACCTAACCTACCTGAATTTCATCCAGATGAAGAATGGCTTATTCTTGCTAAAAAGTTACTTCAAAATGCAGGGCAGCTATCGAATACTGCTAAATTCTTAGCCCTCTATAAAAGTTTACCAAGAGACATACAGAAGGTCCTGAGAAGGATTGTAAAGAAATGCTACAATCGGATGCAGAAAACACTTTTGATCTGCTATGCGAAGAGCTAAATAAAAGATTTGAAACCCCAGCTCACGTCAAGTTTCAAAATACATATGTATACATGTGAAACTATTGGTGACAGATCACCAGTACAATTCCTTAGAGATCTTCGTCGCAAACATTCTTCAGTCGGTACTATAAATCTTGAACATCTTCAATTTGCATTTGCACAAGGTTTGCCTGATAAATACAAACAATTGGTATTTAGTGATTCACCAAATAACTTAGATGGAATTGCTGAAAGAATAGAGAAACTCCATAATGTCAACAAGAGCTCTGTGGCCACATCAAATTCTTACCCATTCCAAATAAATAACTATTCTTCTTCGATTCCAAATGGAGCCATTTCAAACATAAATTCGGAAGAGAATGATGCCCAAAACATGAAAGATAATTCCTAGTTGAATGAATCGAGACAAATGCAACTCTTAGAAGATTTGAAGGAAACAATGGTAAAGTTGAACAAACGAATAGATGAATTAGAATCTGCTGTCACAAGTTACAAAAAACAACCTCCGGTACAAAATGAACAAAATTATCGTTCTTACCCTCAACGTGCGATGACTCAACAGAGGGGAGCTAATTATGATAATTATCCTCCTAAGCCCAAATCCAATGCTAATGGATTTTGTAAGTATCATACTCTCTTCGGACATCGTTCACGCACTTGCATTTTCCCATGTAATTGGAGAAAAGAAAATACTTCTCGTAAGCCATTCAACCAGGGAAACTATTAAATCGTGGATCGATCAGTAGCACGTCCACGCTAAATAGGAATAGTCTCCTATATATCAATGATAAAACAGATGATTTCAACTATTTAATTGATACAGGCGCTAGTGTCAGTGTCATTTCTGTTCGTTAATGTGACCAAAAACACAAGGATCCCAACTTCCAACTACAAGCAGCTAATGGATCAACGATCATGACCTATGGAGAACGACTACTATTTGTTGATATTGGGTTCCCAGAATTTTTACCCTGGAAATTTACAGTCGCTGATGTGAAAAATCCTATAATCGGTAATGACTTTCTTCGTCATCATGACATAAGTATTCATCTTAAAAAACAACTTCTGACTCATAACTCTACAAATACTACTGTTTCTGCTCAACTCACAGAGTGTCCTTCTCTATTACCCATATTATGTAACCTGGATTTCCTCCCTAACGAAATTGAAAAATTACTACTTCAATTTCCGGATATAACAAGCGAAGGCACTTCTTCAGCTCCTGTTAAGCATAATTTTGTGCATCGCATAATTACTGAAGGTCCACCTATTGCAACTAGACCAAAACGCCTTAATCCTACAGTACAGGAGGCAGCAGAATCAATTATTCAGAAGCACCTCATGGATGGTACGGTAAGACCTAGTTCAAGTCCATGGTCTTCACCAATTCATATGGTTCCCAAAAAGGCAAATGACTGGAGATTGGTAGGAGATAACAGATCACTTAATGCTGTAACCAAGAAAAATTCATACCCAATGCGGTATATTAATGATTTTTCTGCAAGACTCAATGGGAATAAGGTTTACTCCTGCATTGACCTGAAAGAAGCATTCCATCAAATACCCATATTTGATGAGGACATTGAGAAAACAGCCCTTTCCACGCCATTCGGGTTGTTCGAATTTACTCGAATGCCATTTGGTTTATGCGGAGCTGCTCAAACTTTCCAAAGTTTCATTGATGAGATTCTGAGGAACCTAACTGTAAAATCAGAAGGATTTGAAAGAAAAGTAACATTCTTTGCGTACATTGATGATATCTTAGTGGCAAGCAAATCTGAAAAGGAACATTTAGAAGATTTAGAGGCTCTTTTCGCTGTACTTCACCACAATGGTCTTCGTATCAATTTGAAGAAGTGCACTTTTCTCGCAGAAGAAATTAATTTTCTTGGTCATAGAATTACTAGAAATGGAACACTTCCTCATCCTAGTAAAGTAGAAGCAATAAGAGATTTTCAGAAGCCCAACACCATCAAAGATCTACGACGCTTCCTAGGCATGATTAACTTTTATCATACCTACATTCCTAATGCTGCAGAACTTCTTGCTCCTCTCACCTGTATGCTATCTTGAGGACATGGAAAAAATTCTAAAGCAAAACTTCATTGGAATTCGCAGACTGAAAATGCATTCGAAAAGGCGAAGCAATTATTGTCTGACAAAACTATGCTGCATTATCCAGATCCTGATGCAGAAATTTCAATTGCAACTGACGCTTCTGACCAAGCTGTTGCAGGAGTGCTTCAACAACGTGTTGACGGTCATTTCAAGCCGATCTCATATTTCAGTAGAAAACTTGAGCAATCTCAACTAAAATACTCTACTTTCAGTAAGGAATTGTTAGCTATTTATCTTTCTATCAAATATTTCCGTCACTATATAGAAGGTTAATCATTCCATGTTCTAACTGATCATCAACCGCTTCTCAGAGCTATGCATAAGAAAAAACCTCGCGATCTACCCAGAGAAGAAAGATGGTTGGAATACATATCAATCTTCACAACCGATATACGGCACATCAAAGGATCTCGCAATGTTGTTGCAGATGCCTTATAGAGCAGCAGCCCAGAGGGTTTTGATCAAGCGAACGAGGTACCAATATTCAAGCCCAGAATCATTTAGTACGTACCTTGAGACATTCAAAAACCAATGTCTGCCGGGTAACACCCGCTGGATGTACCCCGTGGGGCCCAAAAGGGAGGAGCCCAAAATGTATTTGATCAATGTTCTAGGTACCACATGAAACTAAATAGAATTGAACAAGTGCAATCCAAGGAGTATAAAAACGTTAATGCCAGACAAATTGTCCGCTGGAAATGTCTCGCCAGGCGACCCAAACGGTGGGGGGCCCCAAATGTATTTGATCAAGTATTCTAGTTACCACATGAAACCAAATGGAATTGAACAAGTGCATACCAAGGAGTATAAAAACGTTAATGCCAGACAAATTGGCCGCTGGAAAGGACCCGCCAGACGCCCCCCAAAGGTGGGGGGGGGGGGGGGGGTGCCAAAATGTATTTGATCAAGTATTCTAGGTACCACATGAAACCAAATGGAATTGAACAAGTGCATACCAAGGAGTATAAAAACGTCAATGCCAGACAAATTGTCCACTGGAAAGGGTCCGACAGACGCCTCCAAAGGTGGCTCTTACATTGCTTTTGTGGAATTGAGCTAAATCCATATATCAATTATAGCTAGCTACCATATAAGAGTTTAAATGGATTGGCTTATCTAACCATGAAAATATATCATACCTACCAGACCATTTTTTACTCTTCAAATTGAATATGCTCCCATCTCCCCCCAAAAAAACATAAATACAGGGTATTACAGCGTGACAGGACATGAAAGAAACACGTACAACTCGAAAAGTTTTATTCGTAGAAAAAGAACACACAATGGAATAAAAGAAGAAAAAATTAATCCGCAGGGGTACCTCAATGACAATCTACCAAGCACAAAAATGACCTACCGTCTACCAAACAAATGAGAAAATAAAATAAATAAACAAATGAGAACACCTCATGCAGACATGAGGTGCTTCTGAGAAAATAAAATAATGATTATAATAAAACTGAGAGTTAGATCTATGTTTCAATGTCTGAATCGTCACTCCAATTTGAGATCTCATCAGACAGCACAGTTTCGTTCTCTAACTCAAATTTACTAAATAAATCTTCTGGCATTGTTGGACCCATAAACCATTGCGGACAGATGTGTCCATTCTTCTTCCTCCATCCGTAGTTTAGAGGATCTAATCCATCGTCTGGATTTGGCGAATCCGCTCTTCCCCAAATGATGCTCACGTAATGAGCTCGTTGCAGCTTCTTTTGAACAGTTTTTGCGCATGGTGGCAGAAGCGCGCAGTCAACTTTCTTCACATTTTACATCTGGTCATCCTGAAATAAGATGTCATTTTTTTATAAATTCCGATTCTTTCCAATTAAATATATTAAAAAATTTAACGATATAATATTTACCAATAAAGTCACACAAATAATATGAACAAGTCCTTTGAAGGCCTATTCATGATGAAATACAGGTCCAAATTAAATATCTATCAAATTAAAATACCAATACCCTTCATACCATATAAGGAACAAATGAACTCCTCCGTTTTCCTCTGGTTCGGTTTTTCTTCCGTGGCAAGTTTGGTGAACAAGTTGATTAGAGTTCCATCAGAATCTTTTTCAAGAATTTCAAGCGGCTTGATTTTGCCTTTCCTGTAAAAAGCTGCGGTATAATCAGAGCCGGAAAATGCATGGAGGTCTGGCATAGCTGAAGCGAGTCCTCTTCGTTTAATCTCTAGAGCAGTAGCAATGCGACTCACATCAATATATCGACGGCTATTTCCTGAGCCGCAATCCATGATTAGTTGACCGTAAGTGGCTGTCATCTTGCTGGTGAGACGCCTTCCCATCATCCCCAGGAGAATAACCAATACATCGGTATCAGAGGCTCTGACTATTGCATTTCCAGTAGCGACGGATGCATGGAATGCAATTAGAGTGTCTGCTTCTTTGTGTCTTCCTTGTAGATGGGATGGATGATGGACATTCACCTTTGAATCAAGTTCTTGAAATGTAAGACGTACACAGTTTCCACCATGTGATATGATGAGTGTCTTGTTTTCAATAATTGAACCATAATGATCTTCTTGCCATTCCTTCATGAGGAACAATGCTAACTGATCTTTGAAAATTCCATTTTGGAGCAACTTTTGACAGCTCTGTTTAGGTGCTTGATCTGGACCAGTAATGAGGAATGGGCGATAATCGGCTCCGCGTAATTTTCGTTCACTCTCCTTCATAGATGTGGGATCGTACGTATCAAATAAGACGTAAATCTCTTTTCCTCTGCTGCCACATATATGTGAGAGAAGCGTCTTTGCAAGATGTCCATATGATTTAATGTTTCCAATAGCAGACAGGAAAGAGTGGATCAAGAGTCCACCATCAATCAAGGTAACATCGATCGGAGGAAGTGGTGTTTCTGAGAACCCATCCTGAAGTTCTTCTAGCTTGTGGAGAAGTTTGGACTTCTGTGTCTTGAGTCCGGATCCATCAGAGTAGGAGATAGCTAAAGGGTACTCCGTGATTGGAAATTCCATTACATGTCTTAAGTTGAAGGATGTCTTCTTCGAAAGAATGACAAGCATGCGTATGAAAACATCTCGAAGAATCTCAGCTAATGAGTTCCTGACTGCCTTGGTAGTGCCTTTATTAGAGTTTTCTTTTGCAAAATTTAAGACCTTTCGCCTTCGAATTGGTTTCAAGAAACGTTCTTGGTCTTCTTCGCATTCTTTTTCGAATTTCGCTCTCAGTTTCTTGCCCTCGACGACACTACCCGTCAAATACGAACGCGTTTCATTTGATGCTGCTCGTCCTGTAGCGATGTTTAAGAGGCAAGGAGAGTTCGTTGCAGGTGATGTAAACGGATTACAAGAGTCGGTTACAGCTTTGAGTAAACTATCCCTATGTTTACTATCTTTCATGATTCTGTTTTTACGGAGCTGAGTGGCTGGTTGTTCCACTACTTCTAATCCAGTCATATTCCGTAGCTCTGTCACGGCCATTCCGCGTTGACTTGAAGTGATGCACCACCGTCGTATTGCATTCCGTGAATAGTGGAAACCAACTATTCCTCTCATCGGGGAAGCTGCGTCGCGGTTGACTGTCTGTTTGAGTGTCAAATCAATGGCCGATCGAGAGAAATCCTTTTCTGTTCGCCTGATTGAAAATGCGCCTGCTTGGAGCAACACGCGACTCGGTGGAGCTAACTTCACTAGTTGGTTTAGAAATAGCACACCCCACCGCGCATAGTTTGGCCGATTTAAAGCAAAAAATATGTCTATGATGACTGGTAGTATCTTAATGTAGCCTCTCTCATCAAGTCTCTGTGGACTCTGTTAATCATAAAAACATAAATGGTCCAATATTGAGCAGTTGAACCAAGCTCTCCATTAATTGCTTCCTGAAAGTACACTTCATAGTTCTCCATATGCTGTTGAAAAACAGGACTGCTCTCCAGAAACTTTTCCTGGCTACTGAGGTCATCTGGAACATTAGCAAGAAGTTCATCGAGGGCGTCCTTGCTCTCCTGTGTAAGGGCGGAAAAAAAAGTAACGTACAATTTTCTTTCCATGACGAGAGCTAGGATATCGTGGATCCTCACACATCGATTGTAGTACTTGCCACGGATGAATCCCATCAGTGATCCTTCGGCTAATACTCCACACTCTGTCAACAGGTGTTCAGCACCACTCTCGTTTATGTATGTACCAACTGCACCATAGAAGGCCAATTCTAAATGGAAGTTCCCGAGCATTATGAGTAGCTTGTCAAATATTGGTGCATCTAGTGCCTGGATGGAGTAAGCTAGACAGCTAGATCATAGGTGACAACTCCAAATTCATGACCAGTTTCCACCGCAACGTTCATACTTCTTTGCATAGTTTCACGGACGACGTCGTTCCTTGTCGGCGGGGAAGATATGGGATCCAAGTACCAGATTTTCTGCTGTGGTAGTTTGTCGTTAACGTATTGCGAGTAAAATCCTGGGAACAGTGGAAGAGGCTTTTCAATTTCTGCCTGCAGCAACCAGTAGAAATCGATGATCCGGACTTTCACAGCATTATCTAACTCCGAAGTACATGGTACTGATAGATCAAATCGGGCTTTCTCAAGCTGCTTAAAGTACGGGTCGATTTTACGTTCTAAACCATCGAACTGTCGTCTTTTCCTTCCAATTCGTATACCAGTATCCATTTGGATATTATCCGCTTGATTTGTAGTGATAATTTCTTTAATGTTCTGGTAACAAATCCCAACGGTGGCGTGTAGAGTGTCCTTACCGTCAATGGTATCCATATTGACATCATAGTTGTCCCACGCGAGTCCGGTGCCTTGGTTTGGATTGAGATTTACACCATCAGGAGAATCACGATCATTTTCCTCAGATGAAAATGCAAATTCTGTTTCCAGAGCTTTCACTTCATCATATAGTTAATGGAGTGTCCCAAACGATTCAAGATACGGAGGATCAATTTAGAATTGGTTAAAGTTCATAATCCCAGTCCAAGTATTGTATGTTTCCAAGGTCGTACACTACCCCTTGAAGCGTTATAAACTGCATCTGACGACGAGCACATCACTTTTCTATCAACTGCTTCTCTGTTGTCTGCACCACTAGGTTCATGAAGTCCACAAAAGAGTGTTTTGTAAAATAGTAACATTTCCTTTGGAATGCAAGCAGAACGTGCTTTAAGTGTATCTACGGATGTTGGTACTGGTGTTTCAGATTTTGGCATGGCCTGTATAAGAGCTCGAAGATGAAGTGCGGCACTACAAATATTATGTATGTGCTTCTCATCATAGCTGTGAAGACTGTCTCTTGCATCACCATCAGACATACAAGAGTTGTAAATGATATTACCTTTGCGGTGGTCAAATGATGATGTAGTTATTCTGTCCCCAAATTTGTCCCTTATCTTATTCATCAACATTTGGGCTGTGTAGCTTTCAATGTCATATGCTTCCCCACCAGCACCTAGAAATTCTGACTTGTATAATTCAAGAATTGAAATGGACCACATTGCTTTGCGATTGCCAATTACATCTCTCTCAATTAGCGCTGATATTGTTACGAACGTTGTGGAATGCAGTTTTCTATTTGAAACCTCTTTAATAACATTCTTTGGATTGGAACCTTCCACTTCTTTGAAGAATTCCCGCCTGCATGATTTATGGTATTGGGCCTCTTTGGCGATCAGGTCAACCTCACTACGGACTAATGCTTTGACACGCTCATTGGTACTATTTTTAGCTGCAGAAAATATGCTTTCACAACCGTCTTTTGTAAGACAATGTGAGAGAGGCTCCTCTTTCTTGTTGATAGTTTTACGCAGCACAGGACAGAATATGCAGGAACCCTTCAATAACCCCTTGGCATCTGAAGATGGCAATGAACTTCTGCGACGAGTACTTGCTTTTTCCATAGAAGAGTCTCTTGTGGTATCGTCATGTGTTAATGATTTTTTCACAGCAGTGTAATTTTTGTAGCATTTTGCGTGGTACCTTGTATTCCCTGCTTGTTGTTGCATACCAACCTCTATGGTAATATCTCTGTAGCGATCCGACTTAAGTGAAATCCTTAACAGTGATGCCCTCTTTAGTGCACTCCATGTTTTATCCACTAATGTTTTCAGTGAATCATCTGTGTTTTTCTTACAAATGATGCAAAACAGACTGAGTGTTTCTGCAACCTGTAAAATGAAATAAATCCTTTAGTACATGTACTAAGTTTACAAGCAATGTTAGCTAATTTAATTCATACAAAATTGATGAAAACATAATTACATATGCATACCTGAGAAGATGTTTCAAGATTAACATTGTTATTATTTTTGTCCTCATCCATCTAGAATATCTGTTCAGGTTAATCGTTACACTGTAAAATTTTCTTTTCTAAAAAGTTTTCTATTACTTTTATATATCCTACCTGAAATATACATAAGAAATAAGCACATATTTTATATCCCTTTGTTGCATGCATCAGATATTATTCGTCCCCTTTATCAAGTCATCCAATCAATCGCTATTCATTCAATCAATCACTATTCATTCTATTAGTAAATATTGATATTCATTCACTCAATCTGAGTTTTCATTTTATTTTTACCAGTAAGAAGAAAAATTGCAAGTTCCGCGACCTACAGTCTCAATTGAGCAAAATATTCTCAAACAATACTAGAAAAATAGTTGAGTTAAACCAAAAAAATGAAAAGAAACACTAAATATAATCTATATAGTATCTTGTCACCGCGTAATTATTTTAGTTAAAGAAGCATGGAATCAAAAGACCCAATTAATGATTTAGAAGTCTCCTTAATTAAAATAGAAGTAATTAATGCGTGAACTTAATAGTCCTAACTTTCGACACACACACACGCTCTCTAGACTGACACTTTTCCTAGACTGATGCCATACACGCGCCAAATTGTTGATACATGTTCAGAACATGTATCATTTACCTATTTTCATAATGTACACTGAACAGTAGTACTGGATCATGCTTTGCTGCAAAGGGATTTATATATATATCTATTTGTTCGAAAACAATCATACTAAAGTTCATAAATAATGTATTTTCTAAATCAAAATATATATTCTTAAACTGATAATGAATCAGTCTATAATAAACTGCCGAGACAGTCTATCAAATATAAACTTGTTTAGTATCTATTCTGAACAATGTCAAGTTTTCGGACGCATAAATTTGTTACTTTTTTCAATACGGTGTACCAATTGATTTAACTGACTTTATGTGATATTTCTAGTATATATTTACGGGGTGGGGGAGAGGGAGAAGGAATACCTATCTGATAGGTGAGCAGACTATTTGTAGGAACTAAGCTTTATTACTTCTGTAAAGTGTACGTATTTGTTAATTTGAACTTAGTTTTATATTTCACCTTCAATATCTGATCCACATGAATAATTTATGATCCTAGTGGGATGGGGGAGGGGAGAAATGAAGAGTTGAAATGGTTTGGTAGGTGTGATTTATTTTCAAAATTAGATGGATTAATACATTAAATTTACATTTATATGGTACTTTTGATACATTATGGTTTTAGCTCAATTCCACAAGAGCAACGTAAGAGCCCACCTTTGGGGGGCGTCTGGCGGGTACTTTCCAGCTGACAATTTGTCTGGCATTAACGTTTTTATACTCCTTGGATTGCACTTGTTCAATTCCATTTTCTTTCATGTGGTACCTAGAACACTTGATCAAATACATTTGGGGCCCACCTTTGGGGGTGTTTGGCGGCGGGCCCTTTCCAGCGGACAATTTGTCTGGCATTAACGTTTTTATGCTCCTTGGAATACACTTGTTCAATTCCATTTGGTTTCATGTGGTACCTAGAACACTTGATCCAATACATTTTGGGCTCCTCCCTTTTGGGCCCCACGGGGTACATCCAGCGGGTGTTACCCGGCAGACATTGGTTTTTGAATGTCTCAAGGTACGTACTAAATGATTCTAGGCTTGAATATTGGTACCTCGTTCGCTTGATCAAAACCCTCTGGGCTGTCGGTCTATTATCACGTCATTATGATGGTGGAATCAACACATTGGTATCAAATCAATATGAACCTACTGAAATGATACCACAATCTAACATCGCAGCTATTTTATCACACTGAAGAGGAAAATCTTGCAAATGCTCAAGCTGTAGATACGGAATTGCATAAAATACTTGATGGCTCTATAAAATGTTCATCTCCTCTCATCAAAGCTGTTGATATTTATTGCAACGTTGCTAATAATAATAACGTCACTCGCAGATACATTCCAGTCAGTCTCAGATTCAAACTCTTCTCAGATTACGACTGTTTAGGTCATCCTGGTATTCGAGCAACAAGGAAATATTTAACTGGAAAATATTTCTGGCCTTCAATGAATAAAGATATAACCAAATGGACAAGAACATGCATTAGCTGTCAAAGAGCTAAGGTAGTTCGTCACAACTCAGCAGCTGTTCAGAAAATTGCTCCAGCATCATCTAAATTCAGTGAGATTCATCTGGATATCGTAGGTTCACTTCCTGTTAATAAAAACAACAGATATCTTCTTACCATTATCGATAGATTTTCTAGATGGCCTGAAGCTAACAGCAGAAACAGTTGCTCATCATTTTCTAATTAATTGGGTCGCACGATACGGTGTACCAAAATCAGTTACCACGGACCGTGGAGCTCAATTTGAAAGTCATCTTTGGAAAGAACTTATGAAAACGCTTGGATCTATGAAAATCAGAACAACTGCTCATCACCTGGAACTGGAACTTGGTCGGTATAGGCTTGTTAGCGCCACCGGTTTCACCCTCACCTTCCTCCGATAACCTTCCGCAGGGCCGTCACCCCGCCAGCCGCCTCACATACCTCACCCCTCTCCCATCCTAACACCCCACGCCTCCTCCAAAAATGCACACACCCTCCGAGTGTCCCGCTCCCCAAAGCACATCGCTTCCCCCATCGACCGCACCCCATGACGCTCTCTCACCGCCTCCAGACTCGGACACTCGAGTATAAAGTGCTCCAGAGTTTCCTCTACAGCTCCGCACATATTACATCCCACCACACCTCCCCAATGCCTCATCCTCCAACCCAGCCTCAACGTATTACTCCTCACTCCAAACAGCAACCTCGATCCCCAACTATTGTCATAAAACTCCCCCCCAATCCTCTCCTTCTCCCTATAGTACTGCAAGGTCGACTTCTCCTCAATCTCCAATCTCCACCTCTCATGCTCCCACTCATTCACCAGTCTCTCAACATGGCTGCTGCTCATATCCTCCAACTGCCTCCAACTCACACCCACCTCCCCCAAGTAGCCATCCACCATCCTCATCCATGGATCCTGTCTCAGCTCCACCCTCATCTCCCCCATCACCCTTCTCAAAACTACACTCTCCGTCCTCATCAAATGCTTGGCAAACTTCAACTTCTCCTTCATATCTCTGGCAAGCACTGAAGAACATCCCACTTCTCCTTGAAGAGCCACAGTGGGAGTCCACGAGGGTGCGGCCATAACCTTCCTCCACACTCCATTCTCAATTCTCTGCATTCTTACTTTCTCCCCCTTGCTCCACACCAGTACTCCACCTGCACTCAGGACACCAGGTAGCACCACCCCCTTCCAAAAAGTCTTCCCAACAAGCAACCTATCGCACGACCTCCCCACGACCGAATATGTCAGATTTGCCATCCTCTCAGCCTTCCCAATCCTCTCCTTCTTGCATTCACCAAAACAATCTCTCTTTGCCGTCACCAACACACCAAGGTACCTCATCTCCCCCACACACCTGATACCCCCCACCTCAGCCTCTCCTCCTTCTCCCCCATTGAAAACCATGCACATGCTCTTCTCCCTATTGATCCGCAGTCCACAGCTCTCCGCTCCCTCCTCCAGCACCCCAATCATTCTCCTCGCCTCCTCAACACTCCTTCCCAGCAACAGACCATCATCCGCATAGAAAAGAACTGGCACTCTGACTCCCCCCCCTTCTGTATCCCATACCACTCCTCAACAGCTTCTCAATTATCATTCCCACAACCATTACAAATAGCTGCGGAGAACCCGTGCAACCTTGCCTGATCCCACTTCCAACTTCAGTTTCCCCCAACTGCTTTCCCTCCCTCCATATCTCAGTCCTATCTCCCTGGTACAAATTTGCCACCACACTAATCATTCTTGGGTCACACTTATAGTACATAAGAGCCCCCATCAGCGTCCCCCTATCCACACTATCGAATGCCTTCGCAAAGTCCACCGCTACTACCACCAATGCCTCCTTCTTCCTATAGCTCTCCTCCACACTCGCCCTCAACAAGAACAGATTTTCTTCCATCCTTCTTCCCTCCGTAAACCCCGCCTGCAGACTCCACACTCTCTCATCTGACATCCTCTGCTCACTCACCTTCTCTTTCAATAATCCCATAAACATCTTATAACCAGCATTTGTCAGCGCCACAGGCCGATGCTGACTAGCTTGTGGCTTCTTAACTTTAGGCAGCATTACTGTTTTTGAGATTTTCCATCCCTCAATCACCTCCTCATCCTCCAGCAGCCGATTATAAACCTCCACCAACTTGTCCACACACTTCTCACTCTTTCCCAAGGCTTTGTACAGCTCTCCCTTGATACCGTCTGGGCCAGGCTGCTTTCCACTGCATATCCTCCTCAGTCTCCCCTCCACATCTCCTCTCTCGAACCTTATGTTCTCCATCCATCCCTCAACACCCTCTATCACTCTTATTGTAGGTAATCCTTGGATTAGGTTTTCTCTTCTGTCACCTCTCCTTCTCTCCAACTCTGCCATACCTTGTCTTCTTTCCTCCTCATAATCCCTCCTCCTCTGGTCATTCCAAACTTCCACAATGCCATTACCCTGTCCTGCATATATTTCTCTCCAACACCCCATCATAACTTCACCTTCATCTCCCTCTGGTACCTCTCCTCCATCCTCCCTATATAGTTTCTTCTTTCTCTCCATTCCATTTTCGCCCTTTAACTTGCTTATCATTTTCCATAATTTCTTCCCATTCTTATTTCTTTTTATCTCCTGAGCTACTTTCACCTCGTGTCCCATTTTTGCATCCCTAACAATCCTCTTCACTTTATCCTTTTGTTTCCTATAGAGCTCCCAGTAC
Organism: Caprella mutica; assembly: GCA_947561585.1. Classification (NCBI taxonomy): domain Eukaryota; kingdom Metazoa; phylum Arthropoda; class Malacostraca; order Amphipoda; family Caprellidae; genus Caprella; species Caprella mutica. The sequence goes on along the minus strand of CANNZV010000085.1, from coordinate 27,630 downwards.
CTGTTTTCTTCCTCTTCATTGCTTGCTCTCCTCTTTTTTCTGTTAAGATATCTTCTATATTTTATTTCATCTCTTATATTCTGATTTATCCAAGCTGGTTCCACCACTTTCTCTTTCACTTTAACAATTCTCTTCTTAACTTTCACTTTCAAACATTCATCTGCTTTCTCTTTTATAATTCTCTCCAAATCACCCACCAGCATCACCTCTCCTCTGTCTATTTCCCTCTCCACCTCCCCAACAAACCTTCCCATTGCTTCATCATCATTGACCCCATAGAATTCGCTTATTTGCCAGCCGCAACCTTTTCTCCTCATCCTAGCCTCCCGTATCTCAAACATAACTTCTATATAACAATGGTCAGATAAATCATAGTTTCTCTTGTCTTCGTCAATTTTCATCTTTTGAAACCTGGCGTGCATAATCTTATCAACCAGTACATAATCAATTATACTCCTTTCATTACCCTGCACCCTAGTATACTTCCCCTCACAATTTTCCTCCGCATTTAACATTACCAGGTTCCACTTCTCCATAAATTCCAGCAACATCTGTCCATTCCTATTCAAGTCATGATCTCCCAGAAAGCCAACATGTCCATTAAAATCTCCCATTACTATCCTACCCATACCCTCTGGAATCTCCATCATTTTCCTGTCCATATCCCTATAGATATCTACATTCCTCTCTGTTTCCCTAGTATCTAGATATACCAATATGATTATCAGCTTTGTACCACATACCTCTACCTCCCCCACCAACACATCACTACATCCACCATTTTGTTTGCTAATAAATACATTCTCCAAATCATTTGTAATGAACATCAAACCTCCACCCTTCTTATCCTTCAAGTCTCTCATCTGCTCTATCAATGCCACCTGGTTTCCCCATTCCACTCTTCTATACTTCTCATGAGTCTCAACAAGCCCAATTATTCTCATTTCATTACTTTCCTTTTCTTCATTCATCTTTCTCCCCAGTTCAATTGCTTTGGCATCTGTCAATCCCTGTACATTTATCAGTTCAACTCTCAGCTTCACCCCATCCCCTAAATTCACTCTTCCTCCCTTTAATTTTAACACCCCCTGGTTCATCTCACCTCCAACATACCTCCCTCCTATCTCCCTCCTGTTTCTCTTTCATTCCTCCTGCTTTTCATTTGTAAGCATCTCTCTTACTATAATTTCTCCTTTTGAAATATAAATACCCTTCTCCCCATCATCTCTTCGTCTTCTAAGCTCATCTCTCAACTTCCTATCCTCCTCCCTCTCTTTTACTGTCAGGTCTGGCACAATCATCATTCTCCTATACTTTTCTCCTGCATTTCTGAGATTTTTTGCCCTTCCAATTATAGCCCACTTTTGCCCTGTAGTCCTCAGCTTTACAAGTAGAGGAGCTGGCCTATCCTCATTCTTTTCATTTCCTGTTTCCCTTTTTCCCTTACTTAATCTTACCGTTTCCTCAACCTCTATATTTCTTAATTCCAGCTGATCCCTCACTATACCTTCAAATGCTATCCTATCACCTTCTGCTTCTATTTTCATCCCATGAACTATCACATTACATTAACCCTCAATCTAACGGGTTAATCGAAAGATTTCATAGAAGATTAAAGGATGCTATTAGAGCTCATGTAGATGATGATGCTCAACATTGGATTGATAAACTTCCATTTATTCTTTTATCTATCCGTACTTCTCTCAGAGAAGATATTCCTTTTTTTCCCTCTGATACTCTCTTTGGTACTTCACTAACTCTTCCATCTGATATTTTATCCACAGATAACAAGAATTACGAATATAGCGCTTCTTCTTATACGAAACAATTAACTTCATTCATGAAATGCATTCCAGCTGCTACAACACGTAATTTCAGTTCTAAACGTCGTATCAATAGATCACTTAGGCACACTACTCATGTATTTATTAGAAATGATGCTAAACATGGTTTGCAACAAAACTACAAGGGTCCATATCGTGTAATTAGTCGCACAGATAAGTATTTCACAATAGATCTACCGCGAGGACCTGACCAAATCTCAATTGACAGACTGAAACCGGCCTATTTGGCAGATGAACTTCTTATTACTTCTCAACCTACTCCCACACCTCAGATATTCATATCGAATGAATCTATTCCAGCAGAAACTGATAATCATAATGCTATTAACCATGAACCTTTTCCAGCTATTGTAAATGATGAACCTCCCAATGAATTCAGCACACGTTCTGGACGTAGAATTCATACACCTTCTTACCTTAATGATTATGTTAGATTCTAATTATCGTAGATTGCATGGTAGTATTTCTTTAGTTGTAAAAAGTATGATAAAGTTTCTTTAACTTCACCACCACTCCAATTAGGCTAAGGAATCTCTTACAACATTTCCAACATCAATTGAATTATAAGTTCTCGTCAATTGAACAAATTATTTATGCTAATTCTCTGTCTCAGACTTTTAAAAAGTCTCAAACCCTCGATGTGAATTAAACAACGCATGATTTTCAAATACAGTTTTCCTATCGTCTTATCATCGGATTAAATATATGGATAAAATTTCACTAACAGACTTCTTTTGTCTATAACCTATAAGTGAAATTTTTGTAATTCCTCGCATTCGAATATGATAACGATAATAAAATCTATGTTTATTTTATGTTTCTTTAATCATTCATTCTTATTTTCTAGCTCGTGATACGACTAAATCACATGACTCTTATTGTATTTTCATACACAAATCTACAGAGAGTGATTTTAGCCTATCTATGTAATTGGAATTTCTCCTATATATTCTTATTAAGTTTTACATTGCTAGTAATGCATCGCATATTTCATCAATGCGTATTTGGATTCTTCATCCACACTCTTAAGGGCCGTACACACGCAGGGTTTTTTCAGTCTTTCCACCGGACTTTTTGCTAAGCTCCTCCCACTTTTTCCACGAGACTTAAATTTTGCACCGAAAGTCCGAGACTTTTCAACAACCTTCATGTTCTATTATTTTCCCCCAATCAAGAGGTGCAATTTTGTAAATCTTCGTATAGCTACTGTCAACTCCTAAAATATATTGTAAAAACACGATTGGTGTTCATTTTATGACAAACTTTGCTCCATTCATTTCTTCACCTTTGAGGTAAAGAATTCTCATATTTTCCTTTTTATAAAAGACTGCCAGTAAAATTGATAATACCTAGTAATGTTTCTTTAAACTTTTTTTTAGTATAGTATATTTTAGTAAAATAAATATTACTATCTTTATTTTATTTATTTCAACATATCACCTATTAGCTAATACCTTTATTTTATTTATTATAACGCAATACATATTGAACCTGGTACCTATCTATACGTATTGATACTTTTTCCTAAACTTTATATAATAGCTAAATTACATTTGTTGAGTGGATTAGATTAATCATTAAATCAAGTGAAGCGAGAATAATCTCTGTTAGTTTATTACTAAATATTGTAATAAATTTCATAAAAATTATCATACTAAGTTAATTAGTAACTAAATAATCTTAGTAATCTAGGTAGGTAGTTCTCTAGTAATTAATTAATCTAGGTAAAAGTAACTAACCTATATAATTAGTAAATAACTAACCCAGGTAATTAGTAATTTTAACTATCCTATGTAATTAACAGTTACTAACTACCTAGGTTAGTTACCTAGTTTAAAAAAATAGAGGAGGGCTTATGTCGCCTATATGAGTAGTTAATTGCACGACATGTAAATCCACGAGATTAAAAAGTCAATCCACGTGTGGACGCTATTGACTTTTGAATCAAAAGTCTGGTGGAAAAGCGTAGAAAAAAGTCTGGTGGAAAGACTTAAAAAACCCTACGTGTGTACGGCCCTTTAGTCTTTTTACAGACCTCTTCAGGTCTTCTGGAGGAGGAGCAGTTGTAGTGACTCACGTCATACATTCTTATATATAATCCTTAAATATAAAATACTAATCATAATTCTCCATCTTTCTTTATAAATAGCTTACTATATTATCAGTCATAATATAATGAATATTTACTATTCTATAATTCTTATCTTACTTACCATATCATTGCATGCAAATATTTAAATAACAAGTTATACTAAATATGGCAGTGCCTTAAAATAATAGTAATGTATTCAATATATGTAATATTAGTTATTATCAGTACTAGATATTATGTGTACATAATATACGCATAGCGTAAAGCATGCTCAGTACGTTTTCTATGAGTGACGCTATCAAAGAAAACGATAATCCTCAAAGTCTTAAGGGGTACTGCCTCAGATATTAAATCTCACCAACCTTATCGGTAGTAAACAATTTTCTTTTTAACTGACTAAGTTCTTATAATCTCATTTATTTTAATATTCTAAATAACTCACTACTATTTCATTTGAGTAACTTTTGGTGATTACTAGACAATTGTTTAGTAAACAATTTATTTATTTAAAGTAACGTAATCTAACCAGAGGAGTGAAAATAATATACATATGCAAATATTGATATCCTTCATGATTTGCAGGAATCAGTCTACCCAATTAATACTACGCAACTCAGTGGTAATCATCCTCAGTCACAGGTTCGACTGATATATCAGCTATCAAGCGTCAATCCTTCTCCTCAACGTGGTAAAGTAGAGGATACCCCAAGCCTTGTCAAAGCAAGCACCAACGCTAGCACACTCGTCTTCGCAACCTACCTCCCTCAAGACGAGCCCTGAATTCTCACTCATTACTCTCAAAGTTATGTTATTGATATTTAAGTAAATTATTACTAACAATTAAACATTTTATTTTCATGCAGAAGTCATTCATTTAGAGCCAAAGAAAGGTATTGAAATATCATTATAATTAAAGTAAAGGAAAAAGAAAATATAATAAAATAAGTAACATCTAAACGAGTTACAAAACCATTGTATAAATACCTTCTTAAGCTCGTGATAAATTATAGCCAGTAACTTAGTAAGTTTTTAACCTTTTATATGCATTTATATTCTATATTACTCTATAGATATACCTTTTAGAATGTTTTTAGTACCTGGGTGTTCTTTTTATTCCCAGGCACTACGTGAAATGTAACTACCTAATATTGTGAGAAAATAAACGACAATAAGTTACTACATGGTTATCCATACCCTTGGGGTCTCAGTAGGATTACCGTGACAGTGCTGGCTACATCATAAAAGAAGGTATGTGTCATATTGTTATATAGGAGCAGTCTAAAGAAACCCTAAAGCATCAGTTGTATTCTTTCTGGACTCTGGTGTCTTGACTCTTGCAGTGCCAGAATTAATTCAGTGCCAGATTTCTCGCCAAGTTTATATTTGATTCCAGTATGAAGCGTACTCCTGTGCCAACTCATACTAGCCTTGTAGCATGTGAAGATAAGGAGAAGGAGAACTTGCTTAAAATTATATCATCTAGGGAAGTTGAGGAGACTGTACAGGCAATAAGAGGCAGAATTCTCCAAATTAAAAATGCCTGTGGAACTTTCCAAAAGGCAAGCAAGGAATTATCTTCATGGTACTCAAACAGAGGCTCCTATGACAGTGCTAGAGAGGTCAGAGATACAAGAGTTGGTCTTGTTTATTCTGAGTGTAGAGAGGCTATACAAAATTTGAATTCGCAATTAATTGATATGAATGAAATTGCACAATCATCTCTTGATTCTGCGAGTGTATTTTCCTATGGACCTGTAGCTAAAGGAGTCGAAGGACCTGTTCCTTTGGGAAGTAGCAGCGGTCTTGCAAGTGATGCTCCTGAAGCAAACATTGCCAATGTGGTAAAGACAGGTGAACCAGACCCTGTAACCAGGCAAACAGTGATAATTATGTGCAGAGTGAGCTCTCCAATGTTGTTATCAATGCTCGTCAAGAGAGTAGAAGTGTGCCAGAGGCTCTTGGTGTTAATCAGAACTGTGAAAATCTAGTCAATGGTGGACCCAGAATTCAGAGTGTGGCTAATGGTCTCTCCAACAATCAAGTCCATAACCTTGGAAATGAGATTAATATCCAGGAAATTCCCAGAAAAGAAATTGTGGATACTGAACAGCCCAGTCTGCATAGTGTGGCTAGAAATCTCTCGAATGAAATTAATAATTGTATAGTGACTAGAAAAGATGTGAATAGTGAATTAATGAATAGGAACATTGAAAGTGATTTGCCTCTATTAGAAGGTTTAGAGGAGCCTGTTTGCTATAGGGAAAAAGTAAATGATTATTTGTCAAAAATTGACCCAGAAGCTTCTAAATTTGGTCATAATTTTGATAGTTTAGACCCTGTGATTAAAAGACAATTGAGACAAGATTTATTAAGAGGTTTAGGTGAACCTTTTTCTGGCAATCCTCTTAAGTTTTGGAGTTGGAAAACTCAAATTAGTATAAGATTAAGGGAGGCTGAGACGGGGGCCTTTGATTCTCTTCTTGTTCTGAAAGCAAATACTTTGAGACGTCCTAATGAAGTAGTGTCTGGTTTAATTGATTCTGGTTCTCATGAGCCTCTGAGAACTCTAAAAAAGGTCTGGCAGGAATTAGAAAGGCGTTTTGGGTCTAGTGTTTTGGTAGGCCAGAATAAGTTAACAAAAATTGATGCTATTGTGCCTGTAAAGAGAAATAATAATGTATTACAGTTGGAGGATATTTTAGCAGTTTGTCAAGGTGTATTAGCTAACATGACTCATTGTCATGAATTAAAAATATTTGATTTGCAAAGTGTCATGAAAATGATCTGGCAAAAACTACCTGATGATTTCATAGTTAAGTGGCGCAGTAGGTGGCATAATAGAATGACCTTTGCTAATTCCCCTCCCAATTTTACAGACTTTGTTGTTTACCTTGAGGGTTACATATCTGAGCTGAGTACCCCTGGATTCCTGCCCCAACCTCAATCCAGAGAAAGAGTGATCAGGGCCACAGTCAACAGAGAGATGCCTTTATCATGAATCGGAGGGACATGACCTGGAGCACTGCAATACCTTTAACAAGCTAAGTCATTATGATAGAAAACAATTTGCTAAAGATAAGAATTTATGCTACGCCTGTTTAGGTGAAGATCTCATTAAGGACTTCCCAAGGAGTATAGAATGCAAGATTTGTAGGGGTGCTCACTCTGTATTGATGCATAAAGATAAACTCATGAACAGGCATAACAGATTCAATTATAAGCCACAGAAAAGTAGAAATCAATTTAGGTGTAATTGTGCAGAAGTCTGTGGTATAGATCAGAATATTAGGGTTTGTTCGAAGACTGTTATGTAGATTTAAGGCTAAGTAACTCAAAGAAACTCATGCGATGTGCAGCCATAATTGATGACCAAAGTAACAATAGCTTTTGTGACCCAAGAATTGTCGAGTTTTTTTATTTAAACCTGCCAGTAGAGAACTATTCCTTAACTACAATGACAAATATGAAAATGTCTATGAAAGGACAAAGAGTAGAGGGTCTCCATGTGAGAGGTTTATTTGAAGGAAATTGGATAGCCCTCCCACCTCTCTTAACTCATTCTTCAATCCCTGATACTAGAAGCGAGATTGCTTCGCCAGAGACTGTTGCATCTTACAGCCACCTGAAGCAATTTGCCAAGAGATTTCCCAGAATTGATAGTAAGGCAGAGGTGATGTTGCTGATTGGGTCTGACTGTGGGGAGGTTCATAACACCAGAAGTTATGGATCACGTGTGCCCTATGCCCAAAAAACTCCACTTGGCTGGTCTGTGGTGGGTCCAGTCTGCACCTCTTTTACCCCCTCGGGTATAAAATCATTAAGAACTGTGTGTGTGGGCGAGCATTTCCACGCTGATGTGGAGTTCGAAGCTGGTATCTCTAGTGGGTCTTTGACTGGTGGTATTTTCAGAGAACGGGTAGATGATGATGAGCCGGGTCTCTCTCGTGAGGACAGAAAGTTCCTCGATATAATGTCTACAAACCTTACAAAGGAGAACGGCTTTATAGAAATGCCCCTTCCACTCAAGCCAGATAAGGTCGTCCCTTTCAATAAAGGTGCAGTGTACATGAGGACCAAAAATACCTTGCAACGTCTAAAGAGAAACTCCGCTAAGTTAATTCAATGTAAAGAGATTATCCAGAAGTATCTCGACTGTGATCACGTTGAACAAGTTCCAAAAGCAGAGCGTGATAAGATAGTAGAAACTAACTATATTTCGGTGTTTCCTGTGAATGAAGAAAGAAAAAATAAAGTTCATCTAGTGTTTGACAGTAGTGCTAAATTTAACGATGTTTGTTTTAACGATTATTTGTTTCAGGGACCTGATATGGGCAACAGAATTGTCGGTGTGCTAACACGTTTCAGATGCGGACCTGTGGGAATAGCAGCAGACATAGAGTGCATGTTCCATTCATTCAAGGTACCGAGGGACCAATGGGACATGCTAAGATTCTTCTGGTTCAACCAAAATGATGAAAAAATGAATTTGGTTCCGTATAGAGCCAAAGTACACGTGTTTGGCAACAAATCGTCACCTGCAATTGCTACTTTTGGGTTGTATCACACTACAGAAGGCGAAGATGAATCTTATCAGGCTGCTTGCAGTTTCATACGTCATAACACCTACGTTGACGACGCCCTTGGTGCATCTGAGTCTACTTCAGAGGCGTTGGATGTATTGAAGAAAACCGTGATTTTGTTACAGAAATACAAAATAAAGTTGCACAAGATCGCGTCAAACAAGAGATAAATTCTTGATGCTTTCCCTAAGGAACTTATGGCACGGAACTCGGATCCAGTCACCATAAGCGATTGCTCAAGTCAGAAGACACTTGGCCTGACTTGGTGTACTGCAGAGGACTGCTTCAGGCTTGAATACAATGTGCAGTGCCGCCCTTACACTCGGAGAGGTGTCTTGAGTACTGTTAATGGGAATTTCGACCCATTGGGCTTTGTCGCTCCTGTGGTCCTAACCGGAAGACTCCTGCAACGCAAAATAGTGTCTATGGGACTGGGTTGGGATGAAGACCTTCCGGAGTCTGTGGTTAATGAATGGGAGACATGGATTCTCATGCTGAAATGCGTGAAACCAGTATCTGTTCCGAGAAGTTTCAACCCAGAGGACTTTGGGACAATTTCGTCACTTGACATGCATGTTATGGCTGACGCTTCTGAAATAGCTATAGGTCATGTGATATATTTGAAGGCAACCAATCCTTAGGGACGGGTACATCTGTCTCTTCTCTGTGGTGGAGCTAGAGTGGCTCCAAAAGCGGCCTCCACAATACCTAGAATGGAACTGAATGCTGCTGTTGAGGCCGCAAGATCTGACTATCATTTAGCAGTAGAACTGAGAAGACCCGTGAGTAGCACCACATTCCATATAGACAGTAGAGTCGTGCTTGGATACTTGAATAACGAAACTAAGCGTTTCTCGAGGTATGTGGCATCTCGTGTCGATGGAATTCTCAAGCTATCTACGCCTAGCCAATGGAAATACGTCCCGTCGAAGTATAACGTGGCAGACATTGCAACCAAGGGGCAAACCCCTGAGTCCCTGTCATCTTCCATATGGTTTAAAGGTCCAGAGTTTTTGAAAGAGAGGAGCTCTTTTTATCCAGACCAGCAGATGGATCACCCCGAAAACCTGCCTGAATTATTGACAGAATCGAGAAGCATGTGCACCTCTTCATTCCAGCAGAAACATGTTTCTGTTTCATCTATTGTTTCAGAGAGAGTATTAAAGTTGGGAAGTTGGAAGCTCTCTAAGAGAGTCATAGCTGGAGTGTTGCGATTCTGTGATATATTGTTAAATAAAGTGAAAAATAGAGAAACTATGTCTAACTTAGCAATAGAGGAAAAGGCTGAGACTTTAATGATTAGGCACGCACAATTCAAGGCTTATTCTGATGTGATATATGCTCTTTCTAAAAATGTCTCCCTTTCAGATTCACATAGTGTCTCTTCTCTTGTTCCATTTCTTGACGACTCAGGTGTGATTCGTGTGGGCGGAAGGTTGAAACACAGTCAACTACCATTCACCAAGAAGCACCCGGTTCTTTTGCCTACAGATGGACCTGTGACTGAGATGGTTATTCGTGACTGTCATGAGAAGTCCTTTCATTCGGGGCGTCACGTAACAATGGGCAAGATACAGTAGAGTGGGTATCACATTCACAGAGGCAGTAGAGCTCTTGATAAGGTGCTCAAAGAGTGTAACCTGTGCAAGATTCTGATAAAGAAAACTCAAGTTCAGCAAATGGCAAGTCTTCCTGCTGACAGATTAGAGGAGCTCCCTCCATTCACTCATGTTGGCATGGACGTTTGTGGTCCGTTTGCAGTCCATGATGGTGTCAACACGAGGCGTACTAAATCAGATAAGAAGGTTTGGGCACTTTTACTAACGTGCTTGGTGACTCGGGCTATTCACATCGAGCCCCTCACAAGGATGGACATCACTGCTCTTCGTCTTGCCCTTCGAAGATTCATGGCATTGCGAGGCCCTTGCTATCACTTGAGATCTGATCATGGGACTAACTTCACTGGGGCTCGCAACCAAATGATGAAAGAGTTAGGAGTACCAGAGAAATCAGTCAGAGACATGTTGAGAGAATTTGATTGTTCTTGGGAGCTATCCACCCCTGCAGCTAGTCATGCTGGGGGAGTCTGGGAAAGGAAGGTTGGTGCCTTTAAAAGGGTGTTTGCAGCAGCTTTAAAACAATTACGCCTTCACACGTTGTCAAGAGACGAACTGTACACATTGTTCCAGGAATGTGCTGCTGTTGTTAATTCAACTCCACTCTACGAGGTTAGTTCTTGCCTTAGTGACCCAGTGTCCATCTCTCCTGCGATGTTATTGACCATGAAAAATTCCTCACGACCACCTTCTCTCAAAGAGTAAACCCCTCAGGACATATTAGCATATGGTCCTCGTCGTTGGAGAAGGGTTCAATACCTAGTTGAGCAGTTCTGGGTGAGGTGGCGTCGCAATTTCCTGTTTTCCTTGCAATCCAGAAACAAGTGGAAGTACCAATGTAGACGACTGAAAGTAGGAGATGTGGTTCTCCTCAGGGACTTTGCACGTCGAAGTGAATGGCCAATTGCTCGTGTAGAATCTGTAAAACCTAGCAATGACGGATTAGCCCGAAACGTAACACTGTTGGTGGCGTCGAGCGGTGGAGGTCCGAGAAGACTAAAGAGATGTATCCAAGATACAGTTCTGTTGGTTCCCAATGAAGAGTAGTCTACCGTCTACAGAAAGATGATTGAATTCCTCAAGCTGGGGGAGTGTCGCGGCAGCGAGAGATATTTTTAATCATCCAGTACATTTTTATTCCATTTAAATATATGAGCAGTTTCATTTTTGTAGTATTCTAGCGAGATTTATTAGTTCTTTTTAACTAGATACATTTTTACCTCTGATCCGTCAGTAACCTCTGACGGCGGAAATTTTAACTAGTTCTCTCTTTGCCATTGTATAAATACCTTCTTAAGCTCGTGATAAATTATAGCCAGTAAGTTTTTAACCTTTTATATGCATTTATATTCTATATTACTCTATAGATATACCTTTTAGAATGTTTTTAGTACCTGGGTGTTGTTTTGATTCCCAGGCACTGCGTGAAATGTAACTACCTAATATTGTGAGAAAATAAACGACAATAAGTTACTACATGGTTATCCATACCCTTGGGGTCTCAGTAGGATTACCGTGACAGTAACTAAAGCGAATAAAAGTAACAAGAAGTTTCTAATTGTCACATCTCAATTATATATCTCATTTTCTATCAGTTATATGTAGAATGAAAATTTGTTTTAGAGTTATTGGAGTACTACGTATATAAGCATACCCTGATAACATCCCAGCAAACATAGTCGTGTCAACTATATTTCTAAACGATACAACGTGCTCTACACTTTCGATGTAGAAAAAAGTGTATACTGGTAGTTATAAAATCTTCAGACCCGTTTGTTATTTGAAGTTAATTATTTTGTGACTTTGAAATAAATAAAACAGTGTCATTGGATATTTCCCTTCTGCTCAAATGTTTGTGGTTTTAGAATGGTTGTTTGACATTAATATTTATTGCTTTAAGAGAGTGAATAAGAGTTTCAAACTCTGTTACATGTAATGCATTTGGTGAGGGTAATTAACCACCTACTGTTTTCTCTAGGCCAGAGGTTTTCTGTGGTTTACTTTATAGAAATAACGAGCTTTTGAGGTTTCATGTATCCTAACGGATTTCAAGTTTGGTGTTTCTTTTCTGTGAGAAAGTAATTAGTTTAGTCGGAAATATGGGAGGAGTTATTTTTGAATTGGTCAGTTTCTATTAGTTGAGGGTAGAATTGGGGACAGCCTACAGGAGGGTTGAGAACCAATCGGAATTGGAGAAGTGAGATCAGCGGATCTTACGTTTGGATTTGGGTGGAGTTTTAGATGAATCTGGGGAGTATATAAGCGGTGGATTGAGATTATGAAGGAGTCCTACTCTGTCTGTCGTCGCTCTCTGCTTAAAAGAGTGTCTTAAGTAGTTTACCGGTCTGGATAAGACCCCGGCGGGGTGAAGTCTTCTCTCACCTCAGCCTTAGGTGACCATCGCAGGATTTAGTCGATGAAGATCTCCGCCCGTCATAGTGGTGGAGATAAAAACCTTAACAAGTGGCTGAATCTTGCAATTCAATGGATCCCGGCAGCAGAGGTTGTATTCTTTACGGCAGAGTCGAAGCCAAATGAGACAGGATGTGGGAACCAAGAACTGAAGTCTATTGCAGAATAACTTCTGACGTTGCAGAACAACTTCTCATGTTGCAGAGCAGACATTCAATAAGCAGTAGGAGTCTGAAGCCAGAGTCACCATCATCGTACCGAGATTTGCACGAGTTGTCGTCCACGTCAATTGACAAAGCTCCAGTGGAGGACTTCAGCCGTTCCCGAAGAGTTTCCGACCGCATCAACTCCATTAGAAATTCAGTAACCCCATCCGTATTTCCTCAGTGATTGTGTCCGTGTTTATTTGTGAAAAGTATACTATCAACCTCCAAAGCTTGACCCATGTTGTAAGTTAAACTCCTCCATAGGTAGATATTTGATTGATTGAATTAAATGTTCGATGTATATGTAGAATTTACTATTTCTCGAATCTTTTGTCTGATCGATTACTTAATTAGAGTACATCTATTTTAAACTATGACTGTGTTTTATTTAACCTTGTTATTTTGGTACGATATTTGATTTGATGCTATTTAATGAAGTGAAGATATTGATGATTATTATTGACAAGTAACGTAAATAGTAAATTAAACAAATTGATTATTCTCTCTTGGGAGAATCGTAACCCACGTAAATAAATGCCCGCTCGTCACTAATTAATAACCACGCTACCATGTGAATGAAAGAACTTAAATACTGGAAATATTGAATATGAATATTGAAATAAAGAAATGCCTGCCCGGCAAGAAAAAAGAACCACCCCCCCCTCAGAGACCCCCGAACATACAAAAGAAACAAATCGATCCCTCTGAATCGTTCAGATACATTTTTAGATTACGATGCAACACTCAAATAAATAAAAAAAGATATATAAATAAAAGAAAGCGTTTTAGTAATGGAAAAGACACTAAATGCGATATAAAAACATATCTTAATTGAAGATATTTGGAAACTGTTTCGATGGATTGTTGATACCATTATACTGTATCAATACTCTTTCTAAATGAAGCATAGAAACAAAAGCGTTTTAGTAACGAAATAGACAGAAAATTCGATGTCAAATATATATCTATATTGAAGATATATTTTCCGTAGAAAATTAAAATATCGAACTATATTTCTTGCCTACTTCTCCTTTGTTACATAGAGTGCAATTTACGTTTCGGGGCATATCAATTTTATTAATGTTATATATACAAATAAATGGGGAGAAATGAAGTGATGTGTTTGGGTATCGAACGTGGGCCATGCAGTTCTGTGCTCTGGAACGCCACCACTCTGCCACAATTTAATATCTTCAATTTAGTATATCTTTGAAATTATAGCCATTTCTGCCAATTTGGTATAAATAAGCCTGTTATCCCTTCAATTATTAATTTAACAATTTACTTATTTCATTCGTAAAAATGAGCCTGGCCGCTAGTTAATTCATATATTTAGTATAAAAAGTTATTTTTCCGATTGAAATAATTATTTAAATTGTAAATTAAACTTTCTATCCAATTTTAAATTAAAATATTATTGTTTGGTCAAATTAGTGCAGGTAAAATAATATACCTTTGAGGTTGAATAGGTAACTCTTGAATACTCTTTCACCCTAGTATAAGATGTACCATTTTCTGTTAAATACTCTCAGTCCGAAAGATCTTATCATTATGTACAGTCGGGTCAGAAAATATTAGTACCTTACGATAAATGTAACATTTTCCTTTATAACTTCTAAAATATCAATTTCTGAATTCCAAATTTTTGTACACTTTTAGATCTGACATCGATAATGATACACAAAAAATTTCAAAGCAAATTTTTATCAATAACAAAAGTTACAGAGATTTAATTAGAAAATGGGGGGAAAGATTCATACTGTAACAAGAAAATGTATATAATATTGATTTAAAAGTCAATTGTGAATCCTTTGTTCTCGATAACTTTCTGGAGGCGTCCAGAATAGTCTCCCACATATTTCTGACAGGTTTCCTTGTCTATTTTACTCCATTCTTATTTTGTAATAATCTCAAGTTCTGCCAGATTACTTGGTTGCCTTTTCCTTACTCTTTTTTTTCAATTCAGCCCACATATTTTCGATGGGATTGAGGTCTGGTGATTGAGATGGCCATGGGAGGACATTAACACGTTCATCTGCTAACCATTTGGACACAAATTTCGAGGTTTGCTTTGGATCATTGTCCTGTTAGAAAATCCAGTGACGTCCCATTCCAAGATTCCTCGCACTCTTCTTCAGGTTTTCCTCCAATATATCGCGATAATCCTCTTTCTTCATTATACCATTCATTCGAACCAAATCACCAACACCTTTAGTCGAAAAGCAACCCCAAAACATCAGTGAGCCTCCACCATGCTTTACTGTAGGGATGGTATTCTTTGCTTTGAAGGCTTCATTCTTTTTCCTCCAAACATACTGAGAACTAGAATGACTGGAAAGCTCTATTTTCGTCTCGTCTGACCACAAAACACTGTTCCAATAAGTGGATTCTTTAGGGGAGTATTCATTTGCAAACTTGACACGAGCCTTCAAATGCATAGAACGCAGTAGAGGAGCTATCATAGGACGGCAGCCTCTCAAGTTATCCTTGTGCAGAATGTTACTTACAGTTGATCGACTGACACTTGTTCCAGATTGTTCCAAGATTGACCTAACTTCATCCCTGGTCACACGGGGGTTCTTGTTGAGCTCTCGAGCAATTCTTTGGATACCTGTGGGGGGAAACCTTTACCGGACGTCCACTCCGAGGGAGATTCTCCAGGTGACAAACATCCTTTACCTTCTTAATAATAGATTGGACCGTGGATTTTGGTAGTTTTAGCTCCTTGGATATCTTGCCATACCCCTTTCCGTCATTGTGAATCGCTAAGACTATATTCTTCACCTCCATACTGTGTTCTTTAGCTTTTGGCATGATTTTAGATTTATAAAAAGACAAATTATTAAACAAAACCAACGGTTGCAACATATGGGAGAATTACAATGACTGTATACAAAAGAAGGCTCGGTACTACACTGTAGTTCATGAATATAACCCCTATCGCCTTTGCAGGGTCTTAAAAATATTGAATTTCAATTAAATATGTTATTTTTTCGTGCCGTATGAATACTTTCTGTCCCCCCATTTTCTAATTAAATCTCTGTAACTTTTGTTATTGATAAAAATTTCCTTTGAAATTTTTTTGTGTATCATTATTGATGTCAGATCTAAAAGTGTACAAAATTTTGGAATTCAGGAATGGATATTTTAGAAGTTATAAAGGAAAATGTTACATTTGTCGTACGGTACGAATATTTTCTGACCCGACTGTATATATAGGACGCTTACTTCCTTGTGAAAAGTAACTGTTGTCTTCCCGTATTCTGTATAGCGTAATCTAATACGCCTCTAATATAATAATAGCACTGGCCATAGACCGGCATAACATCGGCAACATTATGTATTAATAAATGGTTTTAAGAGGTTTATAATTCATTAATGAGACGTTTATAAGTTATTCATGAGACATTTATAAGTCATTTGCTAGAACTAGGTCAGTGAGTTGACAAAACGTCTGATTTTCACTAGCCCAATCCAACACTAGCACTAATCGGCAACGTTAAGTATTGACGGTACCAATAAGTCGTTTATACGTGGTTATACTGTTCAGGGCCGGTGGACATCCGTGAGGTGGGCCATCGTCGGGCCTTTGCTGGCCCAATACAACGTGGCCGGTATGACAGCGTTGTCCCAGAGTTTCGTTCTGAATTGGGCCAACGTTGGCCCAACATTCTAATGTTTACTGGGTATTAATAATATACAGTCTTTCATTGTTTGTGACTGTGATGAAAAAGTTTAAAGTCGTGCGTTTATTAGATGTTTTAAAATACACCCATAGCTTAACTCTCACTCAGTATAGGTGAGTGATTAATAGATACTTAGACTTCTATGATTATTGTGCTACATTTAACAAACCGCAATTTTATGCTCTATGAAATGATTTTGGTAGTAGGTTACTAAATTCCAAGTTATTGGTTGGTTCTACAATTTCGGACACATCAGAAAAGTAAATATTATAATTATTATTTAACTTCTATTCTAATTGGTATCATGGATACCAATTGAATTAAAAGTTAAATAATAATTTTCACGTGTTCGAAAATAAGGAACCGTGCAATAACACGGAACTAACCCTAAAATAGGACATGTTGAATTTCTGAACCAATTGCTTCTAATAACCTCATCTGGATTATAATTTTGATGTTGTTTTAGTTACCGTGAAATAATCACAAATTATTTTCTCCGTTTTCTATGTCTACGAACGGTTCTTATTTCGAAACATGACTCGAAATAAGAACAACTTTTACTAAAGTGAGTTGTAATTAAAGCGAGGGTTGCCTGTAACTCAATTCCATTTCGTTGAAAAGAACCCGGAAACTTAAAATGATCTTGGGGATCAATCTTAATTATTCATCTCTTCTGTATTAGAACATAGAAGAAGAATAAAATAAAGACCCTATTTCAAAGCAACACTTCAATAGCGCTGGTAGCGCATGTCAGTAATAGATATGAAATACACTTAAATTAGATATCTGACTGAATGTATCTAAATTATTTGACTGTATAGAAATCTAATTTATTTCCACCGTCAGTATCCAAAAATCTTCACTCTAGTTGGCATCGTTTATTTTCTAATCAGAAATCGTTTAATGCATATCGAGACACCACCAGTAATTAGATATCTATTAAATTATTGAATTCCGTTTTAGAATAGATATCTAAAATTTTGTATAATTTATGATCAATTCCAATATCTACCTAAATGTATCGAAACAACACCAGTAATTAAATATCTATTATATTACTGAATTCCGTTTAAGAATAGATACCTAAAATTTCGTACCATTTATGATCATTACGAAATCTACCTAAATGTAACGAAACAATACCAGTAACTAAATATATATCTATTATATTACTGAATTCCGTTCAAAATGTATTCATAATGCTCCGAATCGTGTGAGATCAAATCCGTAATTTATCGAAATATATTGAAACCTGGTGTCAATTTCATTGCATATTCAATATAAAATATTCAGTGTCTCAGAGTCGCTTATAATATCAAACCTGAATCAATTTAATATGCATCCAGGATGGCCGAGTCCCAGACACACCACTTTATTTATTTCCATTTAATATGTATATAACAAGGTGTAACATTTATCCAATTGATATGCCCCCAAACGTACATTAGGTACACTATAGTATATGAAATAGAGTAAAAGCTAGTAATATATATAGTTCTATAGTTCGATGCTATAAAGTTCTTCTGGAGATACATATGTATATTCAATATAGATAAATATTTAAAATCGTGTTTGCTGTCTATTTCATTACTATTTCGTTCCTTTTGGTTGCTATAACATTCAGAATAGTGTTAAATCGCCAACCGAAAATGTATCTGAAAGATCAGATTTTTCCTTATCGTTACAATTTAGAAACAATAAGTGAAATATAGTTGCATCATTTAGAAAGAGTACTGAAAACTGTATATCGGTATCAATAATCCATTGAAACAGTTAATAAATATTTTTAACTTAGATGTAAGTGTATTTGATATCGATATGATGTCTATTGCATTTCTTAGGCGCTTTCGTTTAGATTGCTTTTTCATTTAGTTAAGTGTTGCATGTGATATTCTAAAATGAATCTAAACGATACAGAGGATCTATTTGGTTAATTTTTTTGACATCGAAAGTGAAGAGTAGTTTCTTGGTTACTTTTGACTTCCAACTACTGCCAAAAATATTTTAAAGTGTACATATAAAATTCCTGTTTGTTCATGTAACACAATTATAGAAATCAAAATATTTAAGTAATTACTTACCAATACTGAGTGAGTGTTAATCTATGGTTATACTTTAATACTTTTGATTCATTCACTTTCATCACAGAGCATTCATCTCTACGAAACGCTAGTCGTGTCCTCAAAATGTTTTAAGAAGCTACATTTATATAAAATCTTGACTCACACCTATATATTTCTACTTCGCTGTAATTACCATTTGAAAGACTGAGTTGTGATTTTGGAAATAAAAGCAGGGCATGCCTGTATCATAAAAATAAATCATGCAAAAATAGAGCAAAATTTGTTAAATCAATAATATTATAAAATTAAATATTTATACCTGTCAATTATAATCAACAATCAATAATATTATAAAGCTGAAAGAAATGCATGCACAATACACATCCTATAATTATAATTGCTGCAATAAAGACTAATTAATTTCTTCTAACTAACCTTCTACTTATTGCTTATTCACACAAACACTCTTGACTAAGCGGGACAGATTAATTCACCACTGAACTAAGTTCTAAAAGAACCTTCTTTGATCGCTTCAAAAATGAGACTGAAAGTAACAAGGATGACTTAACGCTTAATAATCGTTATATTATACTTAACTTCCGGTTCCATGTACAGTGGGTCCTTCTTTATCAGGTTTTGTCGGTGATTTTTGCTCTGATGTTAACTGTACACTGAATGTACACTGAATGTAGCAGTTTGAATAAATACTTTTCAGGTGTAGTATTTAAACAAATTAGACTCTCAATTTCTGGTTGATTTACGGCTTTTTTGCATGTTCGAATGTTTTTCATCACCATTCGCCAACGTGCAATCCTGTACCCTTTATTTCATCGCTTCCTCCCTCCGTGTTTTCCAGACTTTTCCAGATTTTTCCAGACTGGTTAGTCTCACTGATTGTCTCTGCTCTCATTCAAATTTCAAATTAGGCCATCTGTACTCTCCTTATCCTTCCGATAATTTTCGAGATGCCTTTTGCTTGATCTTGAGTTGAAAATTCTTTATATTTTATCACAAAAACTGAACACCTTAATTGAATCGTACCGTCATATAGGGTCGCAAAACCCGGTCTTGCTGTAATCAAATACTCTCCAATCAGATGGTTAACTTAGTTTTTGGTAAACTACAAAGCTTTCAAACTTTTACTTTAGTAATTGAATTTCCGTTCATTAAATTCGAATTACTTAATCACGCACCATACGGGCCACCAATGTGACGGTTCCCCCTGTGGGGTTATCTCATCAACTGTGGAACCTTATAACGGTCCACTATATGGGTTACGTGTGATTAGAATCTTACTCTGTTTACTATTTTCAGATTCCTTTTTCTCAATATATCTCTTTCTACTAAATACTCATGGTACCATGCCCTAGAACCACCTTGCCAATATGGTTCCGACCTCAGGCCTCTGGTCCAAGCTTAACTGTATTTAGGATAATAAATTAGTATAGATAACACTTTAAAGAGAATATATTCGATTATCAAGCACTGGTAAATACACTGTGTAACTTCACTAAAACACTCACAAGTAATAGTCTCACTAACTAAGACTTGAGATAAGGTGTGTATCTCATGCGAGTCGATTGGTAACTAACTTTGAATGTTACTTGCACATAATCATATAGGTTCATGATAGCAGTTATGCATACACAATTAATGTGTTTGCATCACTACACTCAGAGCCACTTCATAGCTCAGGGACACTGATTCTTTTTTATGATTAAAATTTTTGAGAAAATTAAGGTCTTTACGGTTTCTAGGACGAAATTCATGACGTAGATCATTTTATATAATTGAAACAAATTTGAAAATACTTCATAACTCCGCTGTGCATTTCATAACTCAGGTCCTTCAATACTAAACAATTACTAATTACTCACCTATATATACTGAGTGAGACTTAATCTATGGTCAAATTTTAATTTATCCATTGAAATTTCATCACAGAGCTTTCATCTTTATTTAGCTAAGTCATTCCTCAAAACAATTTCTTTAATTTGAACTCATAGAGAATGCCTTTTTAAGGAGTTACAATTTTATAAAAATTTGACCATCTTATTAAGTACAATTTGTAATAAGAATAAGTTGTGATTTTGGTTATAAAAGCGGTGTTTGTCTATATAGTAATATTCAATTTTAAAAGTATCTCAAAGTCGTTTAATATCAATTTTTTTGGCAAAATGCATCCACGGTAGCACAGTGCCAAGGTACATGTACCTGACCGCAGGATATCTACATGGATGCAGGTTCGATACCCGGACAAGTTACTTTAGTTCCCATTTAGTTTGTAATTAACATTACAAGCATCCCCCGCTTTAGTTACCAAATCCCGACTCAGTTTAGTTATCAAACGGTAATTGAAGCGAATAAAAGTTACAAGAAATTTATAATTGTCACTCCCTGATTATATATCTCATTTTCTATGAGTTATGGAAAGAAAATTTGTTTTAGAGTTATTAGAGTACTATATACGTATATAACCATATTAATAATAATACACAGTCTTTCATTGTTTGTGACTGTGATGAAAAAGTTTAAAGTCGTGCATTTATCAAATGTTTTAAAATCCATCCATAGCTTAACTCTCACTCAGTATAGGTGAGTAATTAATAGATACTTAGATTTCTATAATTATTGTGCTACATTTAACAAACAGAAATTTTATGCTCTATGAAATATTTTTGGTAGTATAAGTTCCAAGCTATTGGTTGGTTCTACAATTCAGAAAAGAAAATATTATAAATATTATTTAACTTCTATTCTAATTGGTATTATGGATACCAATTGAAATAAAAGTTAAATAATGATTATTATATAAAGATTTTCACGTGTTAGAAAATATGGAACCGTGCAATAACACGGAACTAACCATAAAATAGGACATGTTGAATTTCTGAACCAATTGCTTCATATAACCTCATATGGATTATAATTTTGATGTTTTTTTAATTACCGTGAAATAATCACAGAAAAATGTCTCCGTTTTCTATGTCTACAAACGGTTCTTATTTCGAAACATGACTCGAAATAAGTACAACTTTTATTAAAGTGAGATGCACTTAAAGCGAGGCTTGTCTGTATTTAGATGGATATGTACTCAACCTAAGTAAATTATATGCATTAAAGTATAAGATTCAATTTTATTTTTCGAATTTATTTGCTTATTGGATATCGAGTGGATATCGTTTCGAAGCATATTAGATATATAATCGGACGTCGGTTCGATACAGATTCTCTATGGTAGTAGCAAAGATTTGCTTCTTTTTATTAACGTCTATTTGACGCATAATTTGTGACTTTTCATCTCGAAATACACGTATTGTCGATGCCGTTTAGTGGTGCACGGCATCTTCGAATCGAAGCCAAAACTATGTCAGAGAGCGGATTCTAGCTCTATATTCGAATTCGATTCGAGAAAAGCCTTGTATCCAGATGATGTCATTTCGCTGCCGCATTGTTTACTGTGAATTGCTTCTAATAACCTCATTTGGATTATAATATTGATTGTTTTTTTTTTAGTTGCCGTGAAATAATCACGAAAAATTGTCGATCCATTTTCTAAGTCTAGGAACGTTAATTATTTCGAGAAATATTTCAAAATAATTACCACTTTTATTATAGCGTGTGTAATTAAAGTGGGGCCTGCCTGTAAATCAATTTTTTTTAAATGCATCCAGATTGGCAGAGTGGTGGCGTTCCAGAGCACAGAACTGCAGGCTCACGTACGTTGGATACCCAGACACATCACTTCATTTCTTCCCATTTAATTTGTATACATAAGTTACATAATATTAATAAAATTGATATGCCCCAAACGTAAATTGCACTCTATGTAATAAAGAAGAGGTAGGTTTATACTAAACACAGTTAGATATTTTAACTTTCTTCTGGAAATATATCTTCAATATAGATATATATTTGGGTGTCCGGAAAACTGACAGGCGGAAAACTGCCGAAGCGGAAAACTGCCAGGCGGAAAACTGCAAGTCACTTACTGAATTTAATGACATATTTAATCAGTAATAACATTTTGATTTATAAAAGAACGACGTTCGCTCTTAGTTAAAAGGAGTTGGGGGAACATTCTTTTTTACTTAGTATACAAAATAAAAATATAGTTTTTCTTCATTAGAAAGATACATAAAATATTTTAGTATATGATTATTACAGTAAAAAAATCAAATACATGATATAATTTAAAAAATAAAACCTTTCTTAGAAAATACAAAAAGAAGAAGAAACAAGAGAAATGACTGTATTAGAGACAGACAACAATTTCTTAGTTTACACAACGCATCTCTACATTATCATTTCATAACGGGTTTAGTGTCTAATTATTTCATTTTTGTTTATAATTTGATAATTGAACAAGCCTTTAAGCTTAATATTCGCTTGTACTCATTATAAAACTTATTCGATCGATGTTTGTGAAATATTTAGAATTTGCAACACAACATCTATGATTATCAAACTGATACTACGAACATAATTATCTGACAATTTCACTCGATCGAATTGAATAACTTATAAATTAATAATACTTTTACATATAAATGAAAATTGTAAAAATGAAGGTGTTAATGCTATGGAGAATAAAATTGTAAATGTAATAAATATTTAACATACTTATAAGTGATGTAACATACACTTAATATATATTATACAAGATATAAATTATAAATCTTATAAACATATAAAATCCGATATATGTAGATATATAAATAAATACATGTTTTTAAAATGTACGTGACTTAACAAATAAGTTAAAAATGGCAATTATAATTTCTTTTTGTGTACTGAATTTGGTTTATTGTGTGTTTAATAAAGTAGCTTTGTTGAAATACTATTTTCCATTGACTAATTAGTAATCCAATAATCTATATACTTTAGTTATAACTGTAAAGAATAAATGTCTCCTTAATCACTTGACGAATGGCTAACGCTGTTTTTATGAATTGAAATGTTCTTAGAATGTGTTTATCAAAAGTCAAAAAATAAATTAATAGCCAATAAGTGACTGGCAGTTTTCCGCTTGGCAGTTTTCCTCCTGGCAGTTTTCCGCTTCGTCAGTTTTCCGCCTGGCAGTTTTCCGTGTACCATATATTTGACATCGAATTTGCTGTCTTTTTCATTACTAAAACGCTTTCGTTTATATCTTTTTTTTATTTATTTGAATGTTGCATCGATAATCTAAAAATGTATCTGAACGATGAGTTGTGTCTTTCTGGTTACTAGTTTAGAAACAATAAATGAAGATTCTATGCGTCATTTAGAAAGAGTTCTGATGCAGTATATAATGGTACAGTGAAACTCCTGAGTTATGAAGTAATGGTTTCTTCATAACTCAGAGTCACTTCATAATTCGTGTGCAATGAGAGTTTTCTGTGATTAAAATTGTTGTTGAGTTATATGCAGTGGCCATATTTGGATAAATGTGGGAGAAATAGATCGGAACACTTTATTTAATATCATAAATAAACAATGATTAGTTACGGATATGAATGTTTCATCTCAAATCACTGTATTTTCAGAGAAAATAAGGTTTTTATTAGTTAATATAAGCTTATGCCATCATCTCATAGATGGCGCTGTTTACATTATTTCCAGAACGTTCCAGAACAATCTTCATGAACGTTTATAGAATGTCTGATTATCTTCCCTTATAAGCTATAAATAAATAAATTTGTGATTTATATACAATATACTAACAAATAAAGTACTTTTAGAGTTATAATTAATAATATCACTCGTAGATATACTAAAAAAATTTGCACAACGTTTGTGAAATCACAGCAAGATGGCGTCAATGACTCGAGTAAAGCTTATGCTATTTGTCACTAGATGGCGCTTTTTCAAAATAAATTAAATTTCCATTTCTTTAATAAGTATTATTTAGATGAACAGAGTATGTAATCATACATAATTAAATATGCTGATTCCATAAAAGCACATATTAACAAATGTTTGATTTTACCCGCACCCTTCCTTTAAAGTAAATTAAACCTTTTATTTGAGTACTCGCGGTACAGAGTCGCAGTGAGAGCAAACAATTATGAGTACCTCACTCGACGTTAACTACTAATTTACTGACAATAGTACTATAACTTCCTTGACTGACAACACTGACAAGTTGGCAACAAAGAAACTGACAGATACGTGACCTATTTGACCTTGAAGATGATCTTCATCTTTCCTTTTAATAACATATAAAACAATATATCAATGGAGGATATTATAACATAATATATGAATATAGCTGTATGATCTTACTCTAACAAAAATCATAGAGAATTTTTGTCATTGAGGGATAACTATGGTAAAATTCTTATATGGATGTGCACTAATATTTTATACAAAATTGATGTAATTAAACAAATATTAGGTAAATGTTCTGGGAAATAAATATAGCAACTCATTATTGTACAAAAATTAATATATATCATGGTAGTAGTCATTTATGCCTAAATTCAAATCATTAACAAAAATACACATCATTTAAACCTCAAACAATAAAAAAAACACAATTTATACTCAATATATCCGATTTATTGATAACCTAATCTGATATAGTAAATCTTTGCCTTCCCGATTTACATTTTCACATATAATACTCCATTATAGGATAATACAAAATTATAGGTTGTATCCTCTATAAGGTAGAGTATAAGGTAGAATATTATAAGATAATACTCTATTATAGAATGATACTCTATTATAGGATAATACTCTATTATAGAATAATACTCAGACTCTATTATAGGATAATACCCAATTATAGGGTAATAGCCCATTATAGGATGATACCCAATAATTATTATAGGATGATATCCCAACAAACATACACAGAGAAAAAAAGTTTACTCATATTTAATGGGTCAACAATTTATGCTTTGAATCAATTTATTACAGTTAGTTGGACTACATTCATGTTTTCACGTGTGTCAAAACAACTATGACGTGGTGTGTCACCAAACATAGTTAATTCAAATTATTTTATGGATTGAATCAACTTACTATGAGATTTAAAGTTACATTTTGGGAGTTTGAACATATGTTAAAACAACTAGGACATAGTGTGTTGAAGTAACTCACAAAGATTGTTAATTCAATTTATCTGGTGTATGAATTAACTTACTATGAGAGTTGCGCTACTTTTTTGAAGTCAAGGTGCAAGTTAAATCAACTATGACATAGTGTGTTATAGTAACCCACAAAGACTGTTAATCCAATGTATTCTGCAGTGTATGAATTAAATTACTGTGAAAGTTGGCGCTACTTTTTTGTAGGTTTAGGTGTGAGTTAAAACAACTATGACATAGTGTGATAAAGTAACCCACAAAGACTGTTAATCCTATGTATCTGGTGTTTAAATTAACTTACTATGAGAGTTGACGCTACTTTTTTAAGTTTAGGTGTAAGTTAAAACCACTATGACATAGTGTGTTAAAGTAACCCTCAAAGACTGTTAGTCCTGTGCATCTGGTGTATAAATTAACTTACTATGAGAGTTGGCGCTACTTTTTTAAGTTTAGGTGTGAGTTAAATTAAATGAGTATGTGGCAACTTATGCTTTCCTGAAAGCCAATTAATCGGTTGAGACTTTACAGTTCAAATCTTGTTTCAAGTGTGTTACGTGTTGAATGTGAACGTTCCTCAATACCATTTTAGTTCAAGTGCAAACAATAGCGTTATATGCACTAAATAGTATTATAGCTGCCGATCGATTATTAATTATTAATCAATTCCATTAATACATTGATAAATGTCTGCCGAAATATTCTAAAAAAATTGAGATTGATAGGGTGGTGGTTAGGTAGTTATTTGAAGAGCTGATTATCAGTATATAACTTTTCATAATAATAAATTTTGATTACTGCCTTCCAGTTTGTAAACTGATATCCAAACTAATTCTCTTAGATTATTATATGTGAAGTCAATACTCAATACCTTCTACATAGGCTAGGCAGTTATTGCGCTGTCCTTAGATAGGGTAAGTTCCAAATTATCAGGTGATTTCACATTTTCGGTCACGTATGAAATATAGTATATAGCTACCTAATAGCTAATTGAAATAAAAGTTGATTACTTATATTATATAGTTTTTCTTAGGCGACCGAAAATGTGGAACCGTCCGACAATTCTGAATTTATCCTAGTATCTCAAGTTTAGTATTCTTATAATTTATATATTTCAAAACTAATTAGTATACCTATGGGTATGGTTACACAGGTAAATTCGGTTCTTTAATTTCTAATTGCGGCCCTATTAAGAAAGTCTCAAAATCCATTTGAAATTAGTTTAGCTATATATTGAATTGTTCAACAGATCAATTTATGATAGGTTCTATTTATTTCACGAGTACCTTGAAGCCATGATGGTTATTAATGTTTCTGAGATAAGAGACCGCAGTTAGTTAAAGTGCCGCAATTTACCTACTTGACCCTAGTTTTTCTATGACCGGGAGAACTCCGTCCGGGGAGCAAAGAAGGAGAACACCGTCCAGGAATTTGGCAGTGGAAACTCCAACCAGAGGTGAGCCTTTTGATATATTATACTTTTTTTGGTATTTAATTATTAAAGTCTAAATTATGAGTGTATAATGAACAAAATTATGAGGATTAGCAAGGAGAATCCGTTGGGTGTAGGTCATTAAGCCCCCCTGGGTCAAGAGCCCCCCCCCCCTAGGTCAAGAGCACCCCGGTCATGAGCCCCCCTGGTCACGAGCCCCCCTGTTTTTAAATCCTTATTTACCTAGGCTTTTAAAATTATAAATCCTGAAATATTATAGACAGATAGAATTAAAGAGTATCGAATGGTTCTACACCAGCGGTATATAGTATTCGATACCATTTCATATCGTCTGTGATATTCTTAAGATCTATGATTCTAAAACATATTGTCACAACCCGAGTAATTAGTAAACCTACTTCAATCTAGTTAAATGACAAACATCGCAACTCTACTTTCCATTCCTTCAAACTTCATCTAATGAAACTTATATTATTTTTCTTTTTAAATAAGTTATTTCCCTTAACATAAAACAATTCACAAAAGTTTATTGCGTTATGGATTAGTAATTGTATTCTATGGCCCCACCATAACTTTCTCTCAATCTTCTATGGCCCCACCATAAG